>QNUK01000162.1:547500-912500 GCA_013621035.1 Clarias magur
GAAAAAAAAAGAATCAAACGATGAGACTTTTTCTAATAATTTCTTTTGGAGGTACAGTACAAGGCTGTATTAGGCGTTAGGTAGATGCCTGAAGTGAAAATGTAACACTGAAATTGCACACATTGATAGTCACGCCTCTAATATCCACATGAGAAGCATTAAGAGCTTGGTAAAAAAAAAAAAAAAATCGGTAGAGTTTAAATAATATAGCGACGGCTCTCAGTTACAGGACAACCAGGTTATTTTTTAAACTTTTTTCTTGCAACATCGGCTTGTACGAATAGTTCATATCCAGCACTGATTTCTAACAGCTTCACGTAACCACAATGAGTCACAATAAAGATTTTTGGGTTGTAAAAACACCATAAAATAGCGATGGACTGTTATTGAATGTCATTATTTACAAATTCACTGTATAATTCTCATGTTTTTACTTTTGCTTATGTTAGTTCATAATGCATTTGCTAAGGAATCACATAATCTTTATCTTAAACTTTGTCTGCATTATCTGTCCTCTGCATTTTCTGTTTTATTAATTTTTTTCTGAGAGGTCCTGGATGCCTTAATTAAAAAATAAATAAATAAATAAATAATTAACACAAAAACATCACCTATACTGTGAATGTAAAGTTTTGATCTTAAGTTGGTAATAAAATAGACACAACCAGTTATTTATAATTAATTTATGTATAGTTTATTAAAAAAGACATTGTCTCTGACTTGTCCTCTACGTAATCCAGTACTACAAGAGCAGGTCTGAGAAAGTCAAACCCAAGTCGTGTTTGTTTGTTTTTTTTTTTGTTTGTTTGTTTGTTTTTTTTTTTTTCATTTTTTAAAATAAAATACAATAAAATAACACCCATTTCTCAGACAAACACTGAATGATCCGCAAGGAAGAGGCAAAGTAAAACCAGCTTACATCTGAGTAACATTGTGTACCATATAAATCACATCGATATCAGTGCAAAGGAGATATCATGAGAGATATAACGGCCCAATGCTTGAGACTACACGAGCCTTTCGATAAAATACGCTCTGTACAGGTCACATGTCCGGATACATGTGCACACACACACACACACACACACAAATACACACTGACACAAAGTACAAGAATGCACATGCGATTTTGCAGCATGTGGACTCAAATATAGATTTGAATTAAAAAAAAAAAAAAAAAAAAGTACATGCTTCCCAGAAGCATTTAAGAGCTTAGATGTTGTATACATTGTATAATATTATGTGCACAGCAAATATGTACCAATAGAATTAATTAGAATATGAATAATGCTAATTACAAATAATACAATATTACAAATAGACAAATAACTTGAAAGATAAGGTACTCTGGCAGGATGCTGATAATTACCCCCCCCCCCCCCCCCACACACACACACACACTACTTTGGGCATTTAAGAGTCACAGCATTGGTTGAAGGGTGTCCTGGGTCCAGGGTGTCCCTCAGAGAGAGATGCAGGAAGGCATCATGGGACTCAGATTTTAGTCTCTGGTCCATCTGAATGAATTGGCTGGAAGGAGTTGCGGATACGAGCGGCTTCGGCGGCGCACAGGTGACCGAATGCCTTGTTGTACCACTCTGGAGTCCTGCCCCTGAACACACGGGGAAAGAAACGGATGGAACTTATTAGCACTATGCATGCATTTTAGAGTGTGTTAGTCTTGTTAGACAAACACGTAGATTAGGAAGAATGTGAACTGGAATATGAGCAGGTATTAATATCAGTAAGTCTTTAATAATGAATTACTACAGTTACAAATCATTACTAGGTGATTATGTCTGACATACATGTTAAACATACAGCACAGGGTGTCGTTTTAAACTGTGATTTTACAAGGAATAAAATATTAGTAAGTACACATTTTGTTGTAATTAATAGTATCCATTAGAACTTACAGTATTAAGGTAGCCTGTAGTAATAGCGGCTATGCAAAAAAAGCATATAATTAGCCCCTAGCACTCGTTCGCAGCATACTCACTTGAGATCCACTCTGCAGATGTGTGTGAGCCGTGACTTGCCAGAGCCGCAGGGCTCCAGCAGGTAGCCAGACTCGAGCACGACGCCCCTCACGCCTCCTACCAGAGGACACTCGTCATGCTCGATGGAGACAGACACGAGCGAGCACGCGCCCCGAGGTAAATCTGTCCTCCATGACCTGAAAGCAAACACACAGCAAACAGGCAGGATGAAGATGTGTTCAGTGCTCCAGGTGAATCGATATATCTAATATTCAAGTTTTATTTTGAGTGGGTTCTTCATAAAGGGTGGCAAAAATTCTGTAGACACCCTTGTTATAAATTATTTCCATATATGCAAGTACCTGAGCACTACAAAGTCCCTGCTGGGGTGAGGGGGCATGCGGTTCAGGACGTATTGGAAGACCTCGGTCTGCTTGTCCAGCACTTCACACACTCTCCACTGCAGCAGATCCACATCCCACAGGTGGCGCTCTCGCAAAACGCGGTTCAGCACCACGGACGGAGGAGCTTCCACCTCCACCGAGACGCGCCAGCGACGCAACGGGTTCCCATCACCTACCTGCAGGACGTTTCACACATTTAGCCTTGATTATAGATTCAGATCAATACTTTGATCTGACTTTGATCTACTTTGAGCTTTGATCTGATTACTGAAATGTCTGCGATTCTCTGAATCAGTGAGTCAATACTTAGCTTTGATATATGATTCAGTGACTGAGAATCAACGCTTTGCCTTGATTAAATTAGCAAAAAAAAAAAATCTGTGACTCAGTCAATCAACCACTTCATGATTATTTAAATCACTGAATCAATATTTAGCGTTGTTCTATTTACCAAAAAAATTTTATTCAAAGAATCGATACTTAGTATTCCTTTCCTTCTGTAAAAAAAAGGTCACTAAATCAGAGCCTTGTACACACTACTAATAAATTACTGAATGTTTAAATCAAAACTTATCCATATTCTGACTATCACTACACTATAACCTTATTTAATTTACTTCAAATTAAGGTAGAAAAAATAGAAGTAATAGTAGAAAAATCTGCTTATTCAGCTCCCATCTTTATCTCTGACCCCTAAAGGCAGTAAATACAATAAGCCAGTACAAACACGCCCGAGTCTCCATCGCTACCTTCTTGTATGCAAGCTCCGTGTTATCAGAGCTTTGGCAGGACACCCAGCCTTTGGCTTTGTCTCGCGCCTCCTTGAGCAGGACTTGAAGTCGGGAATCTAAATGCACAGGCCAGGAGCCTTCCTCCTCCTCCTCATCATCATGCTGCTGCTGCTTACACAAGTCCTCCAGCGTTGGGGCCTGGAGGTCAGCCTCGACGTACGAGTTCCGCGACTGCGTCACCATTTCATGGGGAATCTAAGGACAAAAAGACATTTATTATGTTTTCCCCCAGAAATTACATCAACCTTGGGTTATTATAAAAGTTCGGAATGCGTACTTAATCAGTGAATTCATACTGTGTATATCTCTGAACAAAAATAATATATTTCATATGGTAAAACGTAAGATCTATAAATAAGATGGTTATTAAACATAAAATTTAAGTATAATTAAAAGTGCTCGATTTTGTAAAGGAAACAGGACGAGCTTATTTGATCAGATATCATAGCAGCATCCTAACCACACCTCCAAATAAGGTATTCTTTCAAGCTCCGCCCCCTTTTTAAAATACAAAAATGTGCCATAAGCAAACAAATGAATGCCATGATCTGAATGATTATATGAGAGAGAGAGAGAGAGAGAGAGAGAGAGAGAGAGAGAGAGAGAGAGAGACTGACCTCGAATAACCGGTTGCACTCTGTGATCATATGAGCCAAGCCCTGAGTGGCAGCCAGGTTCTCATTCAGGTCTTTTTGGTCAGGTCTTCCAGTGGCGTATTTCTTCTGCATGGTTCTGTAGACGCAGAAGCAGAACTTTGATTCCATGTATACTAAGAAACTTTGGAATGCCATTCATAACCAGTATTACAGACATAATAATGACATAGTGTAATGACATATTGCTTTAAAGATTTTTTGTTTTGTTTTAAAAGACACTGGAGAAGTATCGAAATTAGGCTGAAGATTCTCAAGGACTGAAACCATGGTCATCTTTTGTTTTATAAGAAAGCAAACCAAGGCTATGTTCACGTCACCAGCTGAAGTCGCTCAATTTGGATTTTTTACCCGAATGTGAGACAGATCTGATTTACTTAGAGCTGTCTGGATGAGAATTCTTCGCTGATGTCAGTCAGCACCAGCAGGACAGGGATTTAATAACAGCACGACCGATAGCGGCTTAAACACCTAAAGCAAGGCACCTGACTGTCCTCCAGAGCAAAACCCCAAGTATATTTTTGCTAAAATTGCATCCATGGTTTGAACTGATTGAGCAATCGCACAAATAAAACATTTTAACCCAGATAATGTGAGCAAAGACTTGCCTTTTCAGAGGACCGACATGTCCTCAAACACATTAGAGTCACATAAAAGTTCCTTGTACAGTGGAACCTCGGATTGCGAGTAACATGGTTTTACGAGTGTTCCGCAAACCGAGCATTTTTTTTAACCAAGATTTTTAATACATTTTTTATCGGAAACTGAGCAAGTATTAGTTTATGAGTGCCGATTATCATGTGTCACGCATGCGACTCTTATTTTGACACAGAGCAGCAAGTGATCACAACTAAGCCAATGATTTTTCTCTCTCTTGCCCTGCGGAATTGTTGGTAATCGTCTCTCCTGCTCCCCTGGGTCTTAGTGCTCGTCCTTTACTGGTATAATCAACGTCTCCCTCTCTGTTTCACCGTGGACAAAATTGTTGGTACCCTTCGATCAATGAAAGAAAAACTCACAATGGTCACATAAATAAGTTTAATCTGACAAAAGTAATAATTTTAAAAAATTCTATGAATGTTAACCAATAAAAGTCAGACATTGCTTTTCAACCATGCTTCAACAGAATTATTTTAAAACATAAACTCATGGAACAGGCCTGGACAAAAATGATGGTACCCCTAGAAAATACTGAAAATAATGTGACCAAAGGGACATGTTAATTCAAGGTGTGTCCACTAATTAGCATCATAGGTGTCTACAATCTTGTAATCAGTCAGTGGGTCTATATATAGGGCTCCAGGTCGTCACTGTGTTGTTTGGTGACATGGTATGTACCACACTCAACATGGACCAGAGGAAGCGAAGGAAAGAGTTGTCTCAGGAGATTCGAAAGAAAATTATAGGCAAGCATGTTAAAGGTAAAGGCTATAAGACCATTTCCAAGCAGCTAGATGTTCCTGTGACTACAGTTGCACATATTATTCAGAAATTTAAGATCCATGGGACTGTAGCCAACCTCCCTGGACGTGGCCGCACGAGAAAATTCATGACAAATCAAAGAGACGGATAATCCCAATGGTAACAAAAGAGCCCAGAAAGACTTCTAAAGAGATCCAAGGTGAACTTCATGCTCAAGGAACATCAGTGTCAGGTCGCACCATCCGTCGTTGTTTCAGCCAAAGTGAACTACATGGGAGACGACCAAGGAGGACACCATTGTTGAAAACAAATCATAAAAAAAGCCAGACTGGAATATGCCAAAATACATGTTGACAAGCCACAAAGCTTCTGGGAGAATCTCCTATGGACAGATGAGACAAAAATGGAACTTTTGCCAAGGCACATCAGCTCTATGTTCACAGACGGAAAAATTAAGCATTTCAAGAAAAGAACACTGTCCCTACTGTGAAACATGGAGGAGGCTCTGTTATGTTCTGGGGCTGCTTTGCTGCATCTGGCACAGGGTGTCTTGAATCTGTGCAGGGTACAATGAAATCTCAAGACTATCAAGGGATTCTAGAGAGAAATGTGCTGGCCAGTGTCAGAAAGCTGGGTCTCATGGGTCTTGCAACAGGACAATGACCCAAAACACACAGCTAAAAACACCCAAGAATGGCTAAGAGGAAAACATTGGACTATTCTAAAGTGGCCTTCTATAAGCCCTGACCTCAATCCTATTGAGCATCTTTGGAAGGAGCTGAAACATGGTGTCTGGAAAAGGCACCCTTCAAACCGGAAACAACTGGAGCAGCTTGCTCATGAGGAGTGGGCCAAAATACCTGCAGAGAGGTGCAGACGTCTCACTGACAGTTACAGGAATCGTTTGATTGCAGTGATTGCCTCAAAAGGTTGTGCAACAAACTATTAAGTTAGGGGTACCATCATTTTTGTCCAGGCCTGTTCCATGAGTTCATTTTCTTTATAATTCCGTTGAAGCATGGTTGAAAAGCAATGTCTGACTTTCATTGGTTAACATTCATAGAATTCTTATTTATTATTACTTTTGTCAGATTAAAGTTATTTCTGTGACCATTGTGAGTTTTTCTTTCATTGACCGAAGGGTACCAACAATTTTGTCCACGTGTGTATGTATGTGCGCGTGTAATTTGACACCGACACACACACGGGCACACACACACACACACTCTTTCTTCAGCTCTGTCGGCATTATTTTCAAAGGTAAGGTGCTGGTTCATTTGTTTGTTTGTTTTTTTACTTTACCGCAGTGATTTGGTTAGTATGCGCTCACACGAGTGTCATTAGACAGATTTCTTTTTTCCCCGTTAAAACAATGCTTCATTGTGTGTGTGTTTGTTGTGAAACTTAAAAAGCGAGGTGGGGGGAGGGAGGAGGAGTTTTAATGTGTAACGAGGCGAGGGGAGGGGCTAATTACACACACACACACGCACACATATACAAGGCGCCTGCGCGCACAAATGGAAACACTTATCTGTCGGGATTTCAATTTTTTTTAAAGGTAAAGTGCAGGTTAATTTGTTTTATTTTTACTTTATATATTGTATCAATTATTTTTCTGTATTTATTTTTTGGGGCAACAAATAATTTGAGTTTTTATCATTTCTTATGAGAAAATTAGATTTGGTTTACGAGTGTTTTGGAATACGAGCCCGCTTCCGGAACGAATTATGCTCGTAATCCAAGGTTCCACTGTAGTTACAAATGTTAAGCGTCACAACATGCAAATCCTATTGAGCAATGTGTCTATTAATGTGAGTGCAGCCTAAATGTTTCAACCACCTCCAAGCTCTTTGAATGCCCACCTTGGAGAGAGGTTCTCCTTCTTCAAAATATTGAGGTGAAAGAGCGAAGGCGCTAGACACACGGCGATATTCATGGGCGTCATCTGATTCTCCTGCACAGACGAAGTGACATCACTGAGGAAGCATAACAAGGTTTGCAGGACTTCACGGTTTTCGTCGGACATCAACATGATGGCTGCCTGGACCGCCTGCAACCGCTGGTCCTTAGGCACGTCTACAAAGAAAGCAAACGGTTCAAGACAAGGGAAAATATATCCACATTTTAGATAACTGTGAACGACTGGACTACGGATGGAAAAATGAAAGGGTTCGTTCCCTTACACTGATAAATATGGAGGAAGGTTTCTCCCAGTTTGCTGGTGAGAAGCGGCTCAGGAAGATCTCTGAAGAACTGCTTGACCATGTCGGCTACGTCGTAGGCGGACTGGTCCTCGTAATTCACATCCTCTGGGGAGTTCTCGTTCATCTGCCTGAGAGCCTGGATGCGAGATTTGACCCCGGACTTGCGGAAGAGACCCACCTAGAGGTTATTGAGGACAGTATAAATTGTAAAGACGATAAATTGCCAGATTTATTTATATGATGTATTTATTCTTACAAACCGTGTTTGAAAGAAACAAGAAAGGAGCTTTTCTAAAGATTTCTTAAACCTTGATAGATGCATGTGATTATCTTCAACAAAGAACGTCACGCTTTGACATGGATGTCTTGTTTTGATCAAAATAAAAACATAAGCCTAACCAATTAGTATTTAATCAGATTCAAAATCTCTGTCAAAATGTCTGCAGTGATCTTGCACCTTTTTTAATTTTTTGGGGTAAACAAGCTTTAAATAACGAGAATGTCGAACCTGTTTTTGTTCCCAGTGTAAATCGTTTACTTTTGACGTACCTGGTCGAGACACTGGCTCCTGAGGTAGCGGAGAGCCTGCTGGAGGCCCAGAGGTAGCGGCTGACCAAAACGCTGGACGTGCACGATGAGAGGAACACCAAACACGTTCTTATCCTTATAGTCAGGAACCTTCATCCTCTTCATGAACTTTGGCACTGACCTGCATCACAGGGAATGCTGTAAAACATCTTGATGCATTTCCAAATGGCATCCTAATACACTAAAATAACGGCGAAACACATAATCTCTTTATATGCTCGCATTACTGAAGACTACTAACATCTTGCAATATTAACAAATCTAAATTCTCACCAGGTCCAGCCATGCTTGTTCGACATGGAGTACTTCTCCATGATGGCGGTAAGGCGCAGCAGGGAGAACTTCTGCAGCAGGCTGAGCTGTGCTGCTGATTGGTTGGTGATCTGTAGGGATGCCACTGAATGGCTGAGGCGGTTGGAGATCTGGAAACTCGGCCATCGCAAACTGATTAAAGAACAGAAACCTTCTTTTAGAAAGGCAGTCATGGCTGAAAGGTTGTATCATAATGATGACAGATGTACAGTGTATTCACGGAGATATTCAACCTCTCCTTATCTCAGTCGGTGATCCCCACATGCTTCAAAGAGTCCATCATTGTTCCTGTTCCGAAGAAACCACATCCTGCTTCCCTCAATGACTATCGACCTGTAGCCCTCACATCAGTGGTGATGAAGTGCTTTGAACGGCTGGTCAGAGACTTCATCATCTCTTCACTACCCAACACTCTGGACCCACTACAGTTTGCATACCGCCCGAACCGCTCTACAGATGATGCCATCTCTCATCTCCTCCACACAACACTCACTCACCTGGACACTAGAAGGGGGAATTATGTTAAAATGCTTTTCATCGACTACAGCTCAGCATTTAACACCATAATTCCCTCCACACTCACCACCAAGCTGGAGCACCTGGAACTCAGCTCATCTCTGTGTCAGTGGATCTCTAATTTCCTAACTGGGAGACCACAGGCAGTAAGGATGGGTGGACACGTCTCAGCCTCTCTCACTCTCAGCACTGGAGCCCCACAGGGCTGTGCTCTGAGCCCCCTGCTGTACTCTCTGTACACACATGACTGTGCGGCCACTACCAGCTCCACCACCATCATTAAGTTTGCTGACGACACCGTCGTGGTGGGCCTGATCTCTGACAACGACGAGACGGCCTACCTGAAGGAGATTGGAAATCTGGAGAACTGGTGCCAGAGGAACAACCTTCTTCTAAATGTCAGTAAGACAAAGGAGCTGATAGTGGACTTCAGCACTAAGCAGGAGAGGAACTACCAGACCCCCGTCATCAATGAGAGCCCAGTGGAGAGAGTGGACTGCTTCAAGTACCTCGGTGTTCACATCACGCAGGACCTATCATGGTCCTGTCACATCAACACCGTGGTGAAAAAGGCCCGACAGCGTCTCTACCACCTCAGACGCCTGAGAGACTTTAGACTGCCCTCTAAGGTGCTCAGGAACTTTTACTCCTGCACCATAGAGAGCATCCTGACGGGAAACATCGCATCCTGGTTCGGGAACAGCACCATGCAGGACAGACGAGCCCTACAAGGTGGTGCGATCAGCTGAGCGCATCATCCGAACTGAGCTCCCTGACCTGCACTCTGTCTACAGCAAGCGGTGCTGGACCAAGGCCAGGAAGATCAGGAAGGACCTCAGCCACCCCAGCAATGGACTGTTCTTTCTGTTGCGGTCTGGGAAGCGCTTCCGCTCCCTCAAGGCCAATAAGGAGAGACTGAGAAGGAGCTTCTTCCCGCAGGCGATACGATCTCTCAATCAAACCAATACACTGGACTAAACACCTCTGCATTTTCTTGCACACACAGAACGGACAATTATGTCAATGCACATTTGCACATATATGCACATATGCACATTTGCACACTTCAAGGACTTCTTTTCACACCCCCCTCATCTCATTAAAATACTACCTCAAGTTTTCACAGACTTAAGTTGTAATATATTACATTATACTTCAGATTATACTTCAGATTTTATATATATATATATTTTTTGTAACTTTGATGGAATCTTGTTTTATAGGTTCCATTTGTAAAAAAATATTTAAGGTCACGGAGCGGTCATATAAGCATTTCACTGCATATCGTACTGTGTATGACTGTGTATGTGACAAATAAAATTTGAATTTGATTTGATTTGAATTCCACATCATTAGAACAACATTCTAAATGTAAGAACGTCAGTGATGAATTCTCAAATCTGATTGGTCTCAATGTGTTGATTCATTGTTTAGAACAGAATCTTTGGTTTACATGTATTAATAAATACTGGTTTCTGTAGTAACTACTCTACATACAGTGCATAGAGACTTGTACGGACTTGAAAGTGATAACAGAAACTAACTTTGTTTACAAACATTCCACAGGTTTAAAAATGTATGAAATGTCATTCTTCAATAAATGCAGATTATTAAGTGGGTTCATTATTTTACATGTATCAACACAAAGCCACTTTCTTAAATACCATCATCATCTCAGGGTTGTTTTCTTGTAAATAAAATGCAATCCACCGATTATACATCACTTCTTTTGGATGAATACTTGACAAATTCTTTGTCTCTTCGGAAGAACCCTTTATCGTCCCATATTTCTTGAACACCCAGGTCTCAGAGTTCATCCAAAGTGTGAGTATGTGTGTTAATGCTGAAACTGAAATACCCCTTTCTTTTTATGTATCTTTTCATACATCAAACTCACATGATTTCACTATTCCTCCAACGTTAAGGAGCTAGTCCTAAGCCAACCAATCCCCTCACAAGCAGTTCGGGGGAGGGTCTCATTTTATATGAGGTCACAAAAGGATGTCTAATCTTCCCATACAAAAATGACAACCGACAAGAATAATTGCAAGTGTTCACCCCTAGAGGGCACTGTGCATGATAAGTTTTTTTTTTGTGTGTGTAGTTTTTGTTTGAAGACTGCAGAATGCATCCCGGTCAGGTGACGAGAGTGCTCACCTGAACCGAGGTAGCTCATTAGAATTTTCTATAAAATAAACCCAGTTTTTGGAAACTGGGTTTAGAATTTGTTGTGTAAAGTGATGAAAGTGCAGTCCATAACAAATGAATGAAAACAATAAAAAATGAAAATATGTATACAGCCCTAAATCTTACCGATTTGGCCGGGTGAGTGATGCTCCAACCCCAGAGTCTCTCCTCTCTCTAATTCCTGTAGATTCATTTTCATTAAGAGAAACGCCATCTCTGTCCCCATCGCTGGGGGTAACCTGCCCCTCCAGCACTGACTGACCCTCCAAATCCAGCGTGATGTGACTCGTGGACTGCATGTTCCCTTGACCTTTCCCATCCTGCTCCAACTTGGCCTTTTCTGCACTCTCTCCTGTAGGCAGAACGTTCTTTGACCAGTGATCCACAATCTCTTGCAGGCCATTGACATGCTTTAAGATATCGTCCAAATGTGGGAACAGATCCTCTTTTTCTAAATCGATAAGGTCCCCGGTGCTGGCGTAGAGGTGTGAGCCGGGTACGTTGTCGTAGATGCTGACGCGGCTTCCACGGGAGCAACACTGTGTAACGGGTCTGTGCTCTTTCATGGTGGGCTGACGCTGGGGTTCAGGAACCCTGTTAACAGGTGCAGCTGTGGGTGAAAGACTTTCAATTGAGAGAGCTTTCGGAAAGGTTCCAGGTTTGTGGTCTTTCGGGATGTGCACTACCAGGTCTTCATAAGAGCGGAATTCGTTGCGTTTACCCTGAACGATTCCAGAGAAAACGTCCAGGTCATCCAGGTACATGCCACTCCGCTTGTACTCATCACGGTGGGCTTTGCGTTCCTTCAGACTTGGTGTGCTGACAGTGCTGCCACCAGATTGGCTGCTGCTACCTTCACTGCTCGAGTGTGACGTCAATACACCGTGGCCATTGATCTCCGTGCAATTGAGAGCCTTCAAGGCTTGAGGTTCATCCTGAAGAATGGGTGCGCTGATCACCAAAGTCCTGCACCCATTTTCTGCTGCCTCATGAGACCGCAGAGTCTCCATGCGTCGCAGGAAGTCATTGGCCCGTGTCCGGGCTAGCTTGCCATGCTTGACTGGAAGTGAGGAGTAGCAAGGATGGTCTGAGGAATGATGGGCAATCCCTAGCTTGGGCATGGCACCTGAGTCTGAGCAGGCGCAGCGTGAGCTGTCCGAGTCGTCCGCGCTGTGAGCTCGGACTCCCGTGCTTCCACTGCTGCTTTCACTGTGCAAGGATGAGACGTCAGGTTCGCTCAGGTCTGTCAGGACACTCTCGCTGCTAGGGGTGGCCCGAAGAACCGACTCCTCCCCTGGCTCCCTCGGCCCCGCCTCGTCAAGGAGACGGGACCAGCGACGACTGCTCCATTCAAAGGTCCATTTGTCGCTAATGGCAAATAGGTCATCTGAGTCCGAGTCCTCACCCTGTAGGAACAAGAAAGTGTGTTTGGTTTAGATTACAAATATTCTGCAGAACGAGTTTCACATTCACCCAACTATATTGTCTATATAACCTGGTACAAGTCTCGTATGACTCTTTTGGCAATCTTCTACCTGTTTGAAGACATTGATTATGTTCTTAGTTTTCAGGCGCTAATAAAGAGAAACAGTGAGGGGAAATGACTTGTACACAACAGGACACATCCTCTACTCATCCTCAATTATAGATGTAGCGCTCCTTCGTAACAGACTTGCTGTTCAGTCATATTATCTACTTATCATTTACCCGAATCTGCAGTGACCTTCATTACCTCCGTCTCAGCGTAACTCAGTTGCACATCTCAAGTTCTACTATTCTGTCCTGTGAATATATGTTCTCATTGAATTGGCTATATTTGCACATACTCATCCCATTCTTTGCATATTGGTGCTGATTTTTTAGATAAAAAGAACCTCTTTCTGAAGTTTATGCAACAAACTCCAATCTCACTTCCCTAAAAATTTCAAATTGCTAACTTCTGCCATTTTGGAGAGAAGATTTTATACATGCACCCAAAATGGACGTTTTTTTCAGCGTTATACTGTCTTCCTTCAAACAATAATGTTTGCAGCAAAAACTGTTGCTTAATTTTTTTTTTCCTATAAAAGCTTAAAAAGCAAAAAATCGGTAGTGTCTGTAACCATGTCAAATTTATGTTGCAATACCTTAACAGTTTAGCATTTTAGAATAATACACATTTTCAGGTTTATGTCATTCCATGTGAAATCTAAATCAGCCAAGTTTCATCTGAATGACAGTTAAGATCATTGAACGATTTGAATTCAAAAAAGTTACGGACACTACAGGCATAAAAGTGCATGAAATTGTATTTCGCGATATCTTTTATCTATTAATATAAATGTGAATGCATATTTACAAAAAAACAAAGCATGAAGTAGGAGATAAGAAGCATTAAGTACTATGAAAAAAAAGGTGTTATCTGATCTTATCCTTCACTTTTTCGCCTAGGTGAGACACTTTTAGCACCGATACCATGTGTTGGCCGATTATTATATTCTGTTTTACTCGTCATCTACCAGGACAGTCTGGGTCTCAGAAGGTTAAATCAGATTTGGAACCATTTCTTTTATGTTTCACAGACAGTGTAGACAAAAGAACCGAAGGAAAAAAAAATGCTAGGTGACTTAGGGTAAACACATTCTCTCACTTACTCACAAATTAAGAAAGAAAAGTGGAAAAAACACTATTAATAAAATGCTAGCTAAACCGTAAACCAAGTGCTATGTAACAAAGAGTATCAGCTTCCTGTCGGCATCGTTTGCTCCTTTTTAAAGTGAAGTTCGCAACGTAAATCAAACTTCAGTCATTGCGAAAGGAGAAACAATTTGCTAAAGGGCTGTTTTGTTTGAGAAAATGCCCTGATCACCTCCCACCACAGAATGAGGGATGATCAAATATCACGGAATCTATACTGGGAGGGTGAAACGTGCATGTTGGGACTGGAATGTGGTTCTTTAAATTATGCAAAAAAAATAGCTTTCACATAATAACCATGAAATCCGACGCTCACGTACTGTAGTCATGTGAGCTGCACAGAGTCGACAAGAAATAAAAACAGATACGCTTACCTTCTTTTTAGGAAGATTCACGTCCAGTTTCATAGAGGCGCACTTGTTTAACGTATTGAGCCGTCTGCAAAGGAAAGAAAGAAAGACGTTTCTTGTAAAGAAAGCCTCCTGTACCCCAGTGTGAGATGCAGCAGCAGTGGGGAAAACAGTTTCTGAGTTAATCTGATAAAGAGCTGGTCTTTTCCTGCCTAAACACTAGCTCTGGCTAGCGGTAAACCTAATTAGTTGTAGTAATCAGCTCCATGCTCTGGTTCTAATGGGTCGAGCCTGTTAAGGAGCATCTGTCCAGCTATGGCAAGTATCTGAAGAGCTTTTAATATGGTGCAACAAACCCCTTCTGTTGTGTATCTGACAAGACAAATGATTGGTGTTTCCTTTTTCTAAAGAGCTCAAAATGTTCTCTGTGAAGCCATTCGTAAGAAATTAGCAGTTCTGTAAATAGGATACATAAAATGGACACATTAGATAATAAATACTTGTTTTCTTTTGTTGTGCTTTTTATTCCAGATCGCCAATAAACAGTGAAAAACATCTCATAGAGCTCGGCCGCAAGAGGCTTTGTAGGAAAGTTGGCTCGCGGTATTAATAGCCACTGAAAACAACAGCGGCAAAGATGGAAACAGTGATGACACGTTCCATGCGGAGGGCTTGCGCAAGGAAACGGAGGTTAGCATGATTTACAGTATGTTGATAAAGAGTTTTATGATGGAGTATTGTCCGGGAACAGATCTTGACCGTTTGATGACAGCGAGGGTCTTAAAACAAGGAAGATAAATGGTAATGTCAGGAAGATGTAATGCTAAAGAAGCAAAGATGGAACGACTGGAAACTTTCAGAACCAAGGATGGGAAAGGGTTTACAACGTGATACACTTGGACGGATCTGCGTGCCTGCGTGATCTGACAGTGTTGTGATTGGTAAAGAAGCGAAAGACAGTGATAGACAGAGACAGTTGCTCGTTTGGACTCCCAGGCTACGAATGGCGTTGCCGTGATCAACACTAGAGCTCACAAGATCTACATGATAAGGTGAAGGTTTTTCTGCTGTGCCATTCAGGAGACAATTTATTCTTTTATTTATGTATTTATTTATTTTATTTGAAACGTTTTGACAATAAATGTATTCCTACGAAATAAAAATGTCTATCACTAGGTCAGACGGAAATAATACGACATTATTGACTTATGTAATCGCATAATCGTGTTATATAATTTAATTTCAAACAGCCAAATGCTGGAGTATAGATATTTTAAATTGCTCTTATGTAAAACGTGCGGAGTTCTTACAGCCAGCTTATTTGATGCTCTCTGTAACCACAACAGGTTGAAATCTTAATTTTCCATCCAATTTCAGTTTAATCGGCAGCAGCGACGTAATGGTATTATGTCTAACTCCCGCGAGAGATCATTTTTGGCAATACACACTCGGTACACGAAACGAACGATACACGCAATATGGGCCTCATTTTTCCGAGCTGGACATAAATTTATTTGCAAATCCCTCACAGGATCGTTTACAGAAGAAGTGCGGTGTTATAAAAATGGAGTTAGTTATGGGGGGAAAAAAGAAAACTGAGATTTTATAAATGGATTTTACACTATCAGGATTAAATCACTTACTTGTTTCAGTTACACACAAATTTAATTGAATGTTTCGTAAAAAATTAAAATAAAAAATCTATAATTTTCTTTTAATGACGTGACATAAATGAAGACAAATAAGCCTGGCCGTTCCAGTGACAAAAGTAATGGCACCCTACAGAAAGGAGTATACCTGTACACTTCTCTTATCATTCTGTCCTTTTCAGCTCTTTGCCTTTTATAGAATATCTAAACTAAAAAATCATATCACAAATAGAATCATTCACGACCAGATATCAGGTTAAAGATCACCCGGCTTCTGATGCTTAAACACTTTGCTTTCGAGGAGATCCTTGAGTATTATACACTCTGGAATGAAGTTGTTGCTTCCCTGAGGATTTGAGAAAGGAGTGAAAAGTCACGGCGGATGAATGAAAGCAAGACGCAGGAGGTAGCGGCATTGTTTGGATCCGGCGGCGAACTGGTTTGGAATTTCGATGAGTTGCTTAAGGGTTGTTTAGAGTCAGAGCGGAGCGAGTCGTGTGAAGCGCGTCTCGCTCTCCTGCCCCCGTGCTTTCCTGCCGTGCCGGTCTCCATGACGACCGGAACCGCTGGACTGTTTCTTTTCACGTCAGCATATACATGCACAAGCGCGCACTGAACAAAGCAGGAGAAGCGTAGCTTATGGATGTTATAGTCCGTTATAAACGACATAACATTAATACATTGATTATGATCAGAAACCTAGATAACAACAGCCAGCAAGGAAATGTGAATCTAAAAATGTAAAAAGGAATAAATGGTACATGTTCAGTGACTTTATAGTGCACTCCACTAAGTGCACTACTTAGCAAATGGAACGCTATTAAAGATTGCATCATATACAGTGGAACCTTGGATTACGAGCATAATTAGTTGCAGAAGCGGGCTCGTATTCCAAAACACTCATAAACCAAATAGGATTTTTCCATACGAAATAATGAAAACTCAAATTATTCATTCTCCAGCCCAAAACAACAAATACATAAAAATAATTAATACAATATATAAAGTAAAAATAAAACAAATTAACCTGCACTTAACATTTAAAAAAAGTTAAAATAATGTATTTGCATGTGTGTGTGTGTGTGTGTGTGTGTGTGTGTGTGTGTGTGTGGAATTAGCCCCTCGCCTCGTCTTAAACAGTAAAACTCCTCCTCCCTCCCCACACCTCGCTTTTTAAGTTACACGACTAACACACACAACGCAAACACTGTTTTAACGTGGGGGGAAAAAAGAAATCTCTCTCATGACACTCGTGTGATGATACTAACGGAATCACTGCTGTAAAGTAAAAAAGAAAAAAAAAAGAAAAAAAGAAATGAACCAGAAACTTACCTTTTAAAAGAATCGCAACAGAGCTGAGTTTTCTGTGTAAATAAAGCGTGTGTGTGCAGCCGGGGAGAGTGTGTGTGCATGTGTCGGTGTCAAATTACGCGCGCGCACACACATAGGAGGGAGAGGGAGATGTTAACCATACTAGTAAGAGACAAGCACTAAGACCCAGCAGGAGAGACGATTAACTATTATTCCGCAGCACAAGAGAGAGAAAAATCATTGGCTCAGTTGTGATCACTTGACGCTCAGTGTCAAAATAAGAGGCGCATACATGATACATGATAATTGGCGCTCGTAAACTAATTAAAAATCTTTGTTCGTCTTGTGGAACACTCGTAAACCACGTTACTCGCAATCCGAGGTTCCACTGTACTACTTTTTTTCTCCTTCATGTTTTCTCATCATTTAGATTTCTTGCTTAAACAAGAAAGACTCCAGCGTCCAAAACATAGTATTAGTGCTGATTTTATTTTTATGTTATACATATCATAATTTTGCTGTAAATGCGTTCACCGAATAAGCTGCTTCTGAAGTTTATGCAACAGTTAAGTGACTCATCTTGCAAATTACCCAAAATTGAAAATTTTCAGCGTTATTCTGTCTCGCTTCAAAGAATAATTAAAAATGCAATTGTCGCTTTTATTGGCTTTTGGTAAAATCTTAAAAAGCAAGAAATCTGTAGTGTCCGTAACCATGTCGAATTCATGCTGCAATATCCTAGCAATTTAGCATTTTAGAATAATACACTTTCTCAAGTTTATTCCGTTTTCATGTGAAATCTAAATTGGCCAAGTTTCCTCTGAATGACAGTTAAGATCATTGAAAGATTTGAATTTTAAAAGAAAATGACGGACACTACAGAAAATAGCGTTGAAATTGTATTTAGCAGATGTGTTTCTTTTTATCAGACAAAAATATAAACATGCTTGCATATTTACAAAATATCAAAGCATGGATTGTGAGTTAAGAATTATTATGAAAAAATGGTGCTATATGAAAATCCACTTTTTTTTTAGCACCCATACCATGTTTTAGCCACGAGTCCTTTGGTCATTTATTTAGTAATTGTTGAGTAACTGTAAGTCTGGGAGAACTAAACAGCCCCATTTCTACCCTCAGGCTGATGTGCAACAAGCTTTTCATCCCGAGAGATCCAAACCAGGCCCTGACCAGTAGTGAACGGTATAATGATTTCTTACCTGCACAGAGGCTCCACGAGGTCTTTATCCAAGAAGTCGTG
Source organism: Clarias magur (assembly GCA_013621035.1). Taxonomy (NCBI): domain Eukaryota; kingdom Metazoa; phylum Chordata; class Actinopteri; order Siluriformes; family Clariidae; genus Clarias; species Clarias magur. The sequence goes on from QNUK01000162.1 coordinate 565,804, forward strand.
ATCTTTCTTTACAGGCGTGATGTCGATGGGAAACTGTGAATCTACAATTGTAGGAAACATCACACAATCAAACAATGCTGTTTCTCATTCCGATAACGAGCTACAGTATTAATCGTTCCTTAATAGAATGAGCCGAAATGTTTTATGTTTGTCCGGATTAAAAGCAGAAGCACTCGGCTCGTCCAGGGGGGGGGTAAAAGATTAAACTAAGCACCGCATTCTTTCCGAGAGTGATAGCCAAGACTGACAAAGCGGCGAACTTGTTTTGGAAATCTGCATGCTAATTAAAAAAGGCAACGTTCACCCCTATTCCCCGGGCCTTGTGCGAGCATTACGCGTTACTCGAAACACGGCGCCGAGCTTGTGCAACGGCACGGCCGGATCCAGACTACGCTAAAAACTGACATTCCACCGGTGCAATTAATTTTTTTTTCTTTTTACTCTGAGGAAACGGTACTGCGTTTCACATTAAAGGAAAACCACAAGTTGGCTTCTCGAACGCCAAACGCTCCAGAGCAAAACGCATGAAAAGACAGGCTGTCTGTAAGACCTAAGAACATTTTTTATGGAATGAATGAATCATGGTGTGTGTGTGTGTGTGTGTGTGTGTGTGTGTGTGTGTGTGTGTGTGTGTGTGTGTGTGTCTACCTGTCCATCAGCTTTATTCAATTTATGGTGTTTGTAAATCCTGGATAATGTTAAGGATAGTGTTAATGTGACCTAAAGGGAGCTCCTCCTGGTCCACGCTTATAGCTTCTGCATAAAACCCGGAAACCAAGGTTAGACTTAAAGCTCCTTTAGCCTTATTCTGGAGGAATCCCATTCTGTCTGTAAATGCACATTCATTCACTGAGATCCTACGATCAGGATGAATTAATGCTCATAATTTTTAGACATTTTAGACTTGAAGCATCAGAAACGTATTCCCTGATTTTATTAGGGGGGGGAAAAAACTGTTGATATGTTAATGTCTCTCAGAAGACTCAGGAAGTGCGTCTGATCATCAGCAGCAGAAGGGGGAGCTGATGAGACGATGCAGACAAACATGGCAGGAGAAAAACTACAGTTCATAGCACACCTGCAACCAGTTTCACCTGGGCGTAAGCAGAACTCGGTCGCTGAGAGACGTCACAAAGTACACACTCTAGTGAGTTATTCATGATATTATCCCATCTCAAACTGTGAATTCCATCTAGTCCTTTCTCAGCCTGGAGGCAGCGGTGGCTCAAACGGTTACGGCTCTGGGTTACTGGGTTTACTGGCTCTGCATGCAGAGGCTGGAGTTTGGGCATTGGCTGGGAATCGAACAACGACCTTAACTTTAGTTTAACAAAAGTTCTTTTTTTCTTCTTTTTTCTTGCCATTTTTGTAATTACTTTTCTTGAAGTTATATATTTTACTTAAATGGAAATTCTGCTCTTATTTTAAATATGCTGAAACATAAATATTTTTGTTGAGTGCACAGTCCATTAAAGGAAACAGGCAAAGTTTAAACTTTGTCGTAAAAAGAAAAAAAAAAACAACAAACCATCAAAAAACTGAACTGGCATCAAATGTTAACTACAGTAGTCTTTCCATAGCTCACTTTTCCAATAGTCTCACTTTCTGTAGTATATTGAAAAATATGAAATAAATAATAATTGTTTTTAAATGATGCTCCATTTTATGTAGCGTGATGAAATTCATTGTGCAGCATCCCCACCACGTATATTGTTATAATTGTTCTATTTTATTATTCATTTTTGTTGTTAACATAAATGAACTGTATTTATAAGTATGTATGTATTTTTATGTAAAAAAAAAAAAAAGAATATTAAGAGTATTTACTACTATATATATATACACACACACACACACACACACACACACACACACACACACACACAGTACAGACCAAAAGTTTGGATACACCTTCTCATTCAGCGAGTTTTCTTTATTGTGTTCTTCAGCCCAAACGCGTCTCTTCTGCTTGTTGCCTGTCCTTAGCAGTGGTCTCCTAGCAGATATTCTAGCATGAAGGGCCGATTCACACGGTCTCCTCTTAACAGTTGTTCTAGAGACGTGTCTGCTGCTAGAACTCTGTGTGGCATTGACCTGCTCTCTGATCTGAGCTGCTGTTAACCTGCGATTTCTGAGGCTGGTGACTCGGATGAACTTCTCCTCCGCAGCAGAGGCGACTCTCGGTCTTCCTTTCCTGGGCCGGTCCGCATGTCAGCCAGTTTCTTTGTAGCGCTTGATGGTTTTTGTGACTGCACTTGGGGACACTTTCACAGTTTTCCCAATTTTTTCGGACTGACTGACGTTCATTTCTTAAAGTAATGATGGCCGCTCGCTTTTTTCTTTACGTAGCTGCTTTTTTTCTTGCCATAATACAAATTCAAACTCTTTGAATGAGAAGGCGTGTCCAAACTTTTGGTCTGTACTATATATATATATATATATATATATATATATATATATATATATATAAAACATACATATTTTGATAATATACCATATATATGTATATATCATTATGTAGCTTGCAGTGTATCCCCGTCCAACAAACCTTTTGTCCCATGTGTTACTAGAGGCATCTCTGAATCCTAACATAGTGACCATGTTTTACTATAAATAACATTTGTGCAACGTCTTTATCATGTCCTGAAGGTATACAAGCTCCACTATATTTAAACACTCCACTATATTTAAACAACTATAAGATAATCCAACATATCTTTAAATAATAGTTTCCAAATCCTGTGGATCTAATAAAACACTTGGAAGCATGCGGTTACAGGGAAATAATTGATGGATGTAGAGTATATACTTTGATGCGGCCAAACGTAAAATGGAGTCACTCTATACAGTAAGTACCAAATTGTTTATTTCACATTATGTGCCGAAGACGAGACTCTCCTGAAGATTTGAAGACGGTGACACTGGAGACTCCTTCCGTAAAATAGTTTATTAATAGATTTAAATTATATGCAACGTCGACGCCACACATTTTTTGTTACTAAAATGCTGCTACCAATTCTTCTGACCAATCAGATTTGAGACTTTGATATATAACCGCTTGTAAATGTGACATGACGTTTTCCTGCATTTAATTCAGCGCATTTTCTTGAACCCATTAAAATTTTGCCTTCATTTCACATTTTCTTTGCAGTAAAAGCACAGAGCCTCTTTGACACCGAGGACACATCTACTCTGTACAATCTAAAGCCTCTAAGCCGGATGTAGCCTCTCTTTATGAAGACGGACAGGCCACGAACGCTTCGAGCGGAAGACTCGCTGTTTTTCCAGCGCTGATGGATCGACGTTGTTCCCAGGCCCGTTCTCTTTGAGTGTGTTAGATGTTTGGATTGGAACTTGAAACTAGAACAACCCGCGCTGGTCGGAATCCGTCCTCCTTTCTGCCAACTTTAAAGAACGTTAACGTTACCCCATTCAGCAGCTGCACAAACCAAACAGCGATGCGTCACGGACGCGGAATGAATGAGCGAGCGAGAGCGCGCGGGTCTCCGCTAAACGCTCGAGCTTCTCTAAAACAACTTCCAAAACTAGCAACGTCGGTCTAAAATTACGATCCGGCGGTGACGCCACGAGGCCGTTTGAAAGGCTGAATGCGGTCGAGCTGGGGGTTCTGTAAAGTAAACGCGTGGACAGTATGTCTTTGCTTTCAGGGTGGGGCGAGTTCTGGAGGTTTTAAGTGGTTGAAGTGTTTGTGGAGGGGTTACCTTCGAAAAGCTGAGCGTACTGCGGGAATCCTGCCGCCCGGAGCCACTCACAAGCTTCCTTCGCTTCAATCTCTGCAAAACATAACCAAGAATTCTCTTGAGATTTAAATACAACACCTAGTGGAAAAATCCCAAAGGAACTGAAACCATATTGACTTTTGTTTAGAGTTTGTTCATATAAAGGGATTTTGGGAACATGATCGATCATGACCTAGAGCATTGTTAAAATTTTAATAGGTTATTTCTGGAATTATTTATTTCATATTTTTCAAACTGCGGCTGTAGTGAAGGTTACGAGTGTGCAGGGTGAATTTCAGATTTCACTTGTATATTGGAGTTTTTATCAATAATTATAACAATGTTATGACAGCATAATGACAAAATTATGTTTTTTTTTTTACATAAACCCTTTCTTATGGCAGCGTGTGTTAGATTTCATAAATTACAATATTTCAGGATGTTTGAACATCCTGCCAACAAACACGGTATCTGGTATCTCAGAGTTAAGTGACATAAACTCAAAAAAAAAAAAAAAACCACAAAATCTACCAAAAAAGCCATGAGCAAAAATGAAAAACAACATAATTTTGTCATTATGCTGTCATAACATTGTTATAATTATTTATAAAACTCCTATATACAAGTGAAATCTGAAATTCACTCCACACACACGTAACCTTTACTACAACTGTATTAAAGTGCTATAACAACCTTATGTCACTTGAGTTAGAGTTGAGTTTAATCACACAGGAAAACTGATTACAAGTACTCTTACGCTTTTAGCAATGCTGTGTCAATATTTATGTAGATTTTCATCACATGTTATAAAGTGCTCAGATAGAGCTTATTGTCCCTTATTAATACCAGCCCTTCCTGTAAATAATCAGAAGCACCAGACCAGTTTAAATGAAAACTACACCCAAGGACAATTACATTTCACTCTCAAATCATACACTTGCGTGAGCGAGTTCTCACTGTGATCACCTTGCTAGCTTTAACCTTGCGAACCACATCTTACACTTGAAGACTTAATAAGAAGACGTTAAAACAATCTGCTTAGTTTCTAAAGGGGGAAAAAAAATAGCAACGAGTGACGTTTCAATATTTAAGATGTGCAAATTAGCAGTGCAATAACAAAATAAAAAATAATAATAATAAATAAGATTGGACCAAACGTTCTTCAGTTCCTCAGTATCAATTTAAAGATCAATTGAGACTATTACAACACATATGACTTTTCACCTAAATAAAAAAGAATGTTCATAAAAACGGCGAGGTGATAGCGTTATTGTCTTGGCCTTCATCTATCAAAAAAAATTTTTTTGTGCAGCCTGTACTTTTAGTATGCAAATTAGGCCCAACCTCCCTTCCGTGGCACTGAGATCACATGACCTGAGACCTCGTTATAATTGTCTTCATGGCGGACGCAGAGGCAACTCACTAAAAAAAAAGGATTTTTAGGATTTTTTTGCCAAGGAAAAATCTTCATATTTTGTTTGTTTGGACACCTTGTCACATGATCGTTGCGTTTGCATACTCGTTAATATTCATGAGCGTCTGCCAAAGATGGGCGTGTAAACAGAATCAGCCTTGTCCATGTTTATGAAGCACATTGTTTTTGCTATAGTGACGTTATTTAATTTTTTCTCTTAAGTTTAACACAGATTCTTACAAATGTATCAAATTCACGAACTTTGTCAGTGAACTATCAGGGCAAAAAAGAAACAAAACATTGTTCATTAATGATAATCGGGATAAAATGTTTAACTAATCGTGATATTGATTTGATGAGCACTAACTGCAATTAGTTCACTGTTTCCCTCAGAAAAGACAAAAAACTGCTTTCCTTTTATTTCGGCATCCTTTAAGACCTTCGGGTCTTATGTCTATAGACACATTAAAATTGAAGCATAAAACAAAGTGTACATAGCTACTACAGTTTACATATAAAACCTTAGATGTAACGTAAATCAACCCATAGATTTTTACCCTCGTAAATGTATTGTTGAAGTTTAAGTACTTAGTCTAAGATGCTGGACGAGCCATAAGAGGATTAGAGTTCTGGTCACTACAGGTGAGACATGCAGCATCTCAGGTGCTGGTGTGAACTAGGGTTAAGGCATTGGTTAGTTTCCAGAGTGATCTGGATTGTTTAGGTACAAACTAATAACTCACACAGACACTCCGGTATAAGTCCAGGTCCCAGAACAATACAGCACAGAAAACAGCTATTAATCCAGCCGGTGTGGAGAAGAGCGGATCGTAACGCTGTTCCACTTCACGTCATCGCACATTAACACGCAGATTGTTCTTTCTTTCTTTCTTTTTCCATAACATCTCCTGATGCTGTGATGGAAACTTCTCCTTGTGCTTCTAAACCGACCTCTTCAGATTCTCCAAACAAGATTTCTCATTACCGAGAACGGCCCCGACTCGAGACGACTCCCGTTCTCCTGGACTGTCACGACTATTTTTAGTCCCGGGCCACATCTGGTCTGTTTTTCTTCCTCCCTGTCACTGCGCGCATACAGACTGGAATGCGGTTCGACAAAGCGCTTAGGATCATCTAGATGACACGCAGATATCTTCTGGGAGATATTCTGTTACGCTTTAAAACTATAGGCTTTTATGGACGATTCCCCAAGGGGGGACCTGATTGACGCACCGAAAGGATCTTCGTCACACCTATTATGAGTCCAGGTCTTGTGGTGAAAATAATAAACAATGGGTGCCTTTAGTTGGTTTTTGCGCCGGAGTCGGATGAGGCGTTCGTGGCAGGCTTTGACGTGATATGAAGATTGAAATCTGTAGGCATGAAAACTGCAAATCCGGGAATTATGTTTTATAATGTAAATGAATAAATAATAATAAGGAAGCTATTTCGGTCCGGGTATTATGCCTTAACATGCCGTATTGAAATCTTCCCACCACCTACACTGGCATTTTCAAACAGTGGACCTATGAGGTGCCAACTTTACCATCATTGTGCCACCCCTTAATGAGAGAAACCATTGCAAATTTATTGCAGTTATCCATTCATTTCCCATAAGACTCGTCCTGTCTGGGGTCATGGGAACATCCACACCATGGATGGGACACACATACACACGACACAAGCACTAATCGACCTGCAATGCATGCCTTTGGGTTTGGAGAAACGCAAGCATGGGGAGGACATGTAAACTCCACACACAGACTGGAGCCTCCAATCCTAGAGGTGTGATGCAACAGTGCTTCCCCCTGAGCCACTATTTTTGTTAAACAGCGGTTTACTTGAGAAGCCTCCAAAATTTTGTCCTACTGAAACTTTTTTTTCCTCCACATTTCAGAAAGCTGTGTTGAGAAAAACAGGCTTCTTTGTTTCCCGTTTGGATGTGACATCAACGATGTTCAGAGCGATGAAGGAAATGCTGAGGAATGGGAAAGAGAGGAAGAGGAAAATGGAAAAGCTGAGCATAACAGCGGTAAACAGCAAGGAGAGAGAGAGAGAGAGAGAGAGAGAGAGAGAGAAAAAATGGATAGATATCAAACTCATAGGAAATGAACTTAATCTCCAGCTACCAGGTTGTATATTTATGGAGAACAAAATAGGTCCAAGTACACAAAACCCACCATCCGGACCACAGGGACGTCTTCCAGCATCACTCAAACCACAACCTCACCCAACCTTCTCCTCGAGTGTACTTAACATCTCTGGGAAAAATGAAAAGACACTGGTTTGTTTTTTGTTTTGGGTTGTTTACCACATTTGGGACTCCAAAATTTGAACTTCTAAAATCCCAACCATTTTGCAATACGTGGTAATCTCAGCATTTCCAAAAGACTAACAATAAATTGGGAAAGACTGTATTATCAGATACACGCTCGTATAAATAGTAGTACCTCCTTGCATTCTACAAGTCTATACTAATGCAATGTTATTTCCCTGAACGTTGAGACATTGCTTTTTTATTCAATCGCTTAGCAAATATTGGCAGAGCATTGAACACGAATGGACCGTGACCTACTGTACGTTCAGCCTGATGCCTGCCAGGTCGCCTCCTAGAGCTAACAGATCATGGTCTAGTAGACTTTCTGAACTCAGATAAAGAGATCCGACACTTTTCTATCAGACTAGCACTGCTGTCTCAAGTAATCACACACTTAATCCATTTAAACCTGAGCTGAGTGTGTGGCGATGTACTTTTTTGTATCCTGTAACCCTATACTATGCCATTCTGCATTAACACTCAGGATCATTCTCAGAAAAATAGCTAAATATGTGCGATAGTTAGGGGTCACGATTGTGTCAGAGGTTGCGCCGTGGTGCATCAGGTCTCAAATCGCGCCTCACGGTTTCAGAGGCCCCTAAGCTCAGGCTTCTGTCCGTGCGCAGTATTGCATGTTCTCATTGTGTCCATGTGGGTTTCTGGTTCCCTTTTGACATGTGACTACACTAAAGTGCCCAAAGATGTGAATATACGTGTGTGATAGACTGGTGTTCAATTCTTCAAACCATACACCGATCAGCCAATAAAAAAAAAACATTGAACAACTGAACACCAACATTGAACACCAACAAACTGGTGATCATGGGATCATGGGCACCCAAGGCTCCCACATGGTCAGACTGGTCCCAGAGTAAAGCCATTGCAGCACAAATAGCAGAACAAAAGTCACCAGAACATCCAGTGCACCACATCCTGTCGTGCATGGGGACCAAGACGATCGAAAACCCCAACCTTCAAACTCCCCAAACCCCATTCTGACCATTTACCCATGGAATGCGCTAGACGAACAAGTCTGGCCTCACCCCACAACCCACAGCACCCAAAGCATCGACTGGAAGAAACATCCTGGTGCCCAACACCACTGCGTATCCCCATAGGGCTTGCGGAGTCGTGCCACGAGGGGCCAGAAATGATCAACTGGCACAAGAGGAACCAAGCGATTATAATGTTAATGGTTTTGATGTTATGGCCAATCAGTGTATATTCATTCATTCATTCATTCATCTGTATGTTAACCTAGCCAGGAACATGTGAGTGTATTCTGGGAATCCTGAGCACGAGGCAGGAACCCACCCTAGACCCTAGAGAAGCCAGTTTAGCTCAGGGCTCCAGTGTAGAGTAAATCCAGACGAAACCCAAGCAGAGGATCAAACCTTGGAGCTGTGAGGTGGCAACGCTACCATCTCCATGCCCACCCCTTAATGATATAAACCAATGCAAATACAGTGTGTCAATTCATTCCTTCATGTTTCACACCATGTAGGGTTAAAGAGTGCCTGTTCTCAAACGCCCACACGCTCATACACTACGGACACAATGGAAAAACCTGTTCAAGAGAATTCCCTTTCATCGGAATACTTCATTAGAAGTTTGACTCCACTTACCGAAACAATCCCCGTGAGAACCGTCTGTGTCTAAATTAGGAGAAATGACCTGAACTAGTGTCCCAACCAGAATGAAGCCCAGGACTGGATCCACTAAGACGCTGACCAGAACCAGGCACTGACTCAAGGTGAACGAGTAACTAATTTAGGAGGAAGTTTAAAGTGTTAATAAGATAAAAGGATCAGGATCAGGATCAGAACTATTCATATTGGTTGTAAACACCAACAGTCATAGCATTGTTATTTAACACAAGAGCTAACATGACGGTGTGATGTAATGGATGCCTATTAAATCCTAATTAGCGCTGAACAATATTATCATCCATTACTCATAACTTATTCAGTTTTAAGATCTGAAGTGGAATCTGGAAACCCCATGGATCCATACATCCATTGTTTGTTTGTTTTTTCATAATAAGTTTGCATTGGATGTGTTTATATTCATTCATTATTCACTTTCAAGTGTGAACAGACTGAACAACTGAACCGCTTGGGGTTTTACTATTACACACCATGACTTATGATTACTAATAAATGAATAATTTCTACTTAAATCAAACGACAAATAATCAAATCAAATAATTTCTACTTAAATCAAACGACCTTATATATATATATATATATATATATATATATATATATATATATATATATATTAAGGCTTGTAAAAGTGCTGTAGATATAATTTTTTTTGTATTTAATAAAATGTATTGGATACATGGTATGATACATGGTACATAACGGTCTAAGGTAGCTTATGAACATGTGAATAGTTAAGCTTATAATTACTTCCATTTGTTACATGGATCTACACAGAAGCCTTAAATTAGACGATGTTATATAAATGTTATATAAAGGTGCGGTGTTATTTTATGTTACTTTATAAATATTTTAATACTAAATGTTATTTTGACTCCTAACACATCTATTGACACAATTCCATAATAATCATAGAGGTTAGTTTGAGCTTCTGGATACTGTATCGGTGTAAAATTACATTCAAATAAATTTAACTTACTATAGCATAGTCAAAGCACTGCTATATTAAGTCATATTATATTAAGTTATATTAAGGTAATAAAGGGAGGTCTTACAAGTATGAGAACAAATGAAAAAATATTCAATTATAGCTTGATATGGCAAGTTACAGAATACAGTCGAAACGAACGAAATATTAAATGGAAACTATGAAGTAAAGAGTCATTAAGTCAGAATAATGTGAGATTAAGTCTAAATAATGACAGCACCTTTTTTTGTCACCTTTTTTTTTTTTTTTTGCCATTACCCCAGATGTGCTCTGTACCTGAGCGATACGCTAGTAAAAGCCCAAGACTGCTGAGTGACTGTTCTGCTGACGCTCCACGTTTCTCGGGTTAGTCCGTACAACCTCATGAGAGACATTTTCCGCTATGAAGCGCTAAGACAAAGTCAGAAATGGCAAACACGGCCCGTCTTGACGGAGCACCGCGATGCCCCTTCAATAGTCTGACAGAATATGACATGACATGACAAACATCGTGGTTTGCTTTTATTTCCCAAAAGCTTGCGTAGATAACTCTTCATCCGTGCATTCAGATATTTGGACCAACAAAAAAAAGTGTGTACTTACGCGAGCTTTTCATCAGTGGTCCGTTTCGAGAAGCTCTTCTCAAGCGATCAAACCATTCTATTTTTAACCACCTTCTTCTTTTACTTTTTCTTTTACTGATCTCATCTGCTTCTTTCCCCACGCTCGGCCCCTCTTGATTTCCCTGCCTCTCTTTTCCCTCTCTCTCTTCCTGCAGTCATATACATGAACCCCAGTGACTCCCCTCGCTGACAGCCTCGCAAGCCCACCCCTTTTTCTCCTTCTCGCAAATAAAACTGCTGAGTGCTCTCAGCAGAATCTTTGGCACTGCTCTCCTGGCTGAATGCCCCCGTGGCACGTCGTAACTCGGGACCTTTTTATATCCCTGTGGTCTGACGCAATCAAGCTACCAATACGTCATCATCGCGGCGTCATCGCTCGGCGTTCGCGCTCCTAACTGTCAGCTTAAGTTTCACAAACGAAATTGACTGGCTTGTTACGGTGGCGGTGCTAAATACGGCATTTTTTTATTTGGAAGGAGTGCTGGAAGGAAAAGTTGGGAATTCTCAGAGATACCACAGTGCCAGCAAAAACAAGGCGGGGGAAAAAAATGCAAGATTCCCCCAAAAAAAAATGAAAATGGAAAATGTGACCTCACGCCCAGGCAACCACCGTCCAGTGAATCAGTGTGTCCAGTCTGTAAAGCTCGGTGCTGGCCTGCTCCCTCACTCGCTCACCAGCTCGGAGTCTGTGGCCTAACCGGACGACTTGATGTGGGCGGAAGCCACAACAATCCGACCATACAAGACAGACAAAGCACAAACCAGCTCGCAAAATGCACCAATGATTCCATTACAGCCACAAAAAAAAAGACATCTTTGTTAGAATCCTAATATAATGTGATATAGAGGCTTGTACCACAGTGTTGTTTGATTCTATCTGGTTAAAAATCGAACTGGTTAGAAGGTTTTGGTTTCATTTTCACCCACAGAACCCGTCGAAGGCATGACAAGCTGCATACTCACCTCAAGTTAACTTCCAGAGAAACATACAAATTTATTATGGACTCACGATTAAGTAAATTATGGTATGTTTTATTATGCAAGCAATAGCGGGAACTAATGCGTCTTGCAGCCACAAATGGAAATGCAATATTCAGTAAATCGATCATGGTACCTTTAAAAAATGGTATGCAAATTGCTTTATTATAGGAGGAATGTACAGTAAGCCAGATTGGGGTGTGCTACTCTATGAACAATATACCATAACAACACTATAAAACTGGATAGGGTCAGGGGTAGCTCAGTGGTTAAGGCATTGGACTACGGTTCGGAAGGTCTCAGGTTCAAGTCCCACTACAACCAGGTTGTCCCTGTTGGGCCCTTGAGCAAGGCCCTTAACCCCAACTGCTCAGATGTATAATGAGATAAAAATGTAAGTCGCTCTGGATAAGGGTATCCGCCAAAATGCAGAGATGGATAGATCGACTTCGTCTCCAGCTACCAGGTTGTATATTTATGGAGAACAAAATAGGTCCAAGTACACAAAACCCACCATCCGGACCACAGGGACGTCTTCCAGCATCACTCAAACCACAACCTCACCCAACCTTCTCCTCGAGTGTACTTAACATCTCTGGGAAAAATGAAAAGACACTGGTTTGTTTTTTGTTTTGGGCTTGTTTACCACATTTGGGACTCCAAAATCTGAACTTCTAAAATCCCAACCATTTTGCAATACGTGGTAATCTCAGCATTTCCAAAAGACTAACAATAAATTGGGAAAGACTGTATTATCAGATACACGCTCGTATAAATAGTAGTACCTCCTTGCATTCTACAAGTCTATACTAATGCAATGTTATTTCCCTGAACGTTGAGACATTGCTTTTTTATTCAATCGCTTAGCAAATATTGGCAGAGCATTGAACACGAATGGACCGTGACCTACTGTACGTTCAGCCTGATGAGAGTGATTTAGTTATTTATTTAAGTATTTAAGTTTTGATTCGGTTATGATTTCAACACAACATTGGAATAGACTCCCTGTCTTTCGAGTTAAAATTAAACTCTATACACATCATCCAACATCCTGTTACCCAAAAATAACAATTGGACTTAAGGAGGACCGACAGTCAGGGACTCTCTTCCAAACCGTACCCTGAGAAAGGTTGCGTAAACCCTAGAGTGTCAACTTGAGACACTTAAGAAGCTTCAGTAGTGAATTTTACAGTGAAACAGCTGGAAAGATCTTCTGATCGGATACTTTATACAGTAGAATTTGATTTATTTATACTGTATAATACTCATTGTAATGTAGAATAAAAGAATAAATAAAAGGTTAAAAGGGTGATGTTGATTATTCTTCCTGAAACCTTAGAACCTTATGTATTGCCATTGCCTGTTAAAAATTACTCAAACCCTTACTTGACACCCCCCCACCCCCGCCTTTATTTTAACTTCACACTTAAAATTCTGTCTAAACTTAGTTTCTTGGTAGCATTCCTAAAATTATTAGTACTACGTCAAACAAATGACACACTCGGCTGTGATAAACCTGAATTCCAGACGATACCGTGTCGCTTCCTGAGATTAACGGAAACATAATGCTTTTAAAAAGGGTTCTGTTTGGGTATTGGGTTTCCCGATAAAAGCCCAGTGATGCCTGTGCTCTTAATAAACCACTTCATGTTATTCACTCCTCTATTCCGAAAATGGCCTTGGGTAAACTACACCACCGTGAAGAGGGTAAGCTACAGGAAATCGCTACAGTTTTTTTTTTTTTTTTACAGACGTGTCTGACCCGAACGCCTCCCCCCTCTGCATAACTCAACCCAGACCTGAGGATGAATCAGACTCTTCGTTTGCATTGGACTCGACTCAGATAGTGTAAACCGTGATCAAACCTGTAAACAAAGTGCTATGGGTTATCATGTGACAAGGTGAGCCGAGTGATGGGAAAAGCCTGAGCGTGTGCTAAGGTATGCCACATGGCAGAAACGGTATGGCACAGGACATTGACTTTGAGTTGGCAGTGTATTTGTCAGTGTTAGATTTTACAGTAGATAGGCGGTAGTGCATAGATGCAGTACATGTATATGTATGCAGTGGGATAAGTGAAAAAGTGATAATGAAGAACTACGAGCTTACCGTATAATGAAAGTAATACACATTCACCTTAAAGGGAGTTGCAGCTTTCCAGGAATCATTTAAAAAAAACAGAGAGACTTTGGGGACTTGTTGACAAGATTCCGTTTTTGTAATAAAGTCTCAAGGGCGGAAATTGTTCAATAAGCGCAACCACTAGATTTCATCGAAAGATCCAAGACCCTTCCTTAGGCGTTGAGCTCTCCTAGGTCTTCCCGACATTTCCCTCCAACTCGGTGCGGATCCGAGCACTTTGACCCCCACAGCTTTTCCAATCACCAGTTTGGGTTCACTGAGAATAATCGTCCTATATCTGTCAACCTGTTTTTTTTTTTTTTTTTTTGTGCATACTTTCGTATCCCTCCTAGAGGCTGTCCGGCTGTGACATTGTGCCCAGAATTCCTGCCCCGTGCCCACCGGAGCTGTCGGATCTCTCCGGATTATAGAGTGCAAGCTCTTGTTTATTTCATTCGAGAACCTTTAGTAGTTAGCATGCCTGCCCTCTAGGGGTGCTTGTGTTAATTAAAACCTGCGCTGAGAAATAATGCGGTGCCATTCTCACGCCATTGGCGCTGTGACCCGAGACACTTCGGTATGAAGATGTGTTTTGCTTGGATCGCAAAAAAAGAAGATGTTTGAGTGAAGGAAGTGCCACTTCAAGCTGTCAGAATGTTCACGTCTGGTCTAAATACATGGCGGCATACAATGTGCAACTTTGCCTATAACTATGAGGCCATATTGAGGTCAGTCATGCTCACCCAATCACAGACTTTTATTATTATTTATTATTATTATTATTATTATTATTACTTTTATCCAGCATGTGCTATTCTGTTATCCCTGATATATAGTGCGAATTCTCAAATCTTATTGATAAAACTAAGAATTAATACATTTCATTTAATGCACTGAGATTGTAATAGTGCTAACATTTACTTGCTGATTTATTTCATGCAGGCATCGCCCTGCACCTCCAGGATCTAGGATTCGATTCCCGCCTCAGGGTCTGTGTGCATAGAGTTTGCATGTTCTTCCCATGCTTGGTGGGTTTTCCTCCGGGTGCTCCGGTTTCCTCCCGTAATCCAAAGAATGCAAGGTTAGGCCTAATTGTCATTCCCAAATTGCCTGTAGTGTGTGAATGGGTGTGTGTATTTGTATGTGCCCTGCTATGCATTGGCATCCCGTCCAGAGTGTACCCCACCATGTCCCCTGCGACCCTGTATACTGGATAAAGCGGTATAGATGATGGCATAAGTAAATGCGGTGTAACTTCTTGTTTATTATACAACAAAATATATTTTTTTATAATATATATTTTTAAGAGTGCCAATTTCCATTCCACACTCCAGTCCAGTAGGTGGTGGTATCGCACCAACCACACATAAACTCAAAATACGAAGAAGCAGTACTGTTGCAAATTGAACTTGACTCAGATACTGTAAGTCATGATCAAACATGTAAACAACTATGAGTTGTCTCACTAGCATGTGACGAGGTGAGCCGATTGATGGGAAAAGACTGAGCATGTGCTAAGGCATGGCAGACGGCAGGTAACGATCACTCTGATCTAAGGACGTTTCGAAACGATTCTGAATCAAAAACTGACTTCAATTAATTCCATTGATCAACAAACGATCCGTTAAACTGCATAAACGATTCAATCACACAGCTCCAATATCTATAATATGTTTAGATTGATGCATTCTCTCCAAATCATTATCTCCTACTTAGCATTGTCAGGAACATACATGAGGAATAATCACTGTGTTGTTACACACTCACTACACATCATATGGTGTGTTAGGACTCTAGGTTAATGATCGGAAGCTTGGTGGTTCGAGGCCCAGCTCCACTAGGTTGTCAATGTTGGCCCTTGAGCAAGGCCCTTAACCCTGTCTGCTCCAGGGGCCCCGAAAAAATGGCTGACTCTGCGCTCTGACCACAGCTTATTAACAAAGCTGGGATATGGGACATATAAAGAACTTCACTGTACTGTAAAATATAACTCACTCACTCACTCATCGACTATGGGGAATTTGGGAACACCAATTAGACTAATCTGCATGTCTATCCACAAAGCACGGGGAGAACATGCAAACTCCATGCAGAGACAGGAATCGAGTCTGGCCCTGGAGGTGCAAGGAAACAGTGCTAACCACTAAGCCATTGTGCCGTCTACAGTAATGTATATGTGACAAATAAAGGCTGAATTTAATGTAACTTATAGGTCTGGAATGTGGAGTTTTTATATAAGAAAAGAACTAGTCAGTAATCAATGTACAGATGTTTTCTGGTTTATTTATGTACTTAGAAACCTGTAAGAAATGTAGCTGCTTCAAATGAATCAGAAAAGAAAAAAAAAAAAAAATGAAAATTGCAATGTCCAAAAGCAAATTGTTTTGACTGGACAGTCTGCCTATAATTTACAGCTTTAAAATCATCAGAGTGATCATTACCTCAATAACCAGAATGCAATTCCTGTTAGAAAAGAAGGCATCTGGGAATAGATTCTTTTTTCAAAAGCCTTAACAGTAACTGCAATCCAGGGTTTATGAGAAGAATGACTGTAGACGAGACTCTGTGATGTCCTTAACTGGAAAAACCTGCAAAACAATGTGAAGACGATTTGCCTTGGTCTACTGCTATGACTCACAATGCTAAGCTAACAGCTTTCAAAGATCCCCTTAAGTTACACATGATACAGAGGAATGCCAAAGATTTGACTGAATACAACTGAAACTTAACTTTGGACGTCACTTTAAAGGTAGCGTTTCTTTGGCCTGACCTTCAAAACAACTGACTCCAGGCATCCCTTTATAGATAAAGAACAAGTGTGTATATTGATTCAAAGAGGGAAAAAAAACAGTAGCTGATGGCTGATAAGGGACTAAAGAATTGGCTCGGTGTGGGTTCCTTCAAAAAAAAAAAAGAAAAAAGAAAAAAAGAACATAAAGCCTTGACATGAATGTAAACAAGACTGCGGCAGATGTGGCAATCCTCTCATCACCCAATGACCTCACTTTGAGCCTAGCCCACGCCAGTCACTTGCAATTTTCCGTTTATCAAGCCATGCCACAATGTAATCATGTCCTATAGTAATATTCGCAATAAGATAGGGGACCTCGAAATGGCTGCATTAACGTTAGAAAACATATAAAATATCATGCAGCACGACGACACGGGACCTCGATCGCACCCCTGAGGGATTCTGCTCACCACATGGTGGAAGATTCTAGACTAGTAAATAATATTTACGTGCTTTTCTCTGCAGATGTGATTTGTGAAAAAAAAAATATGCCCAAGCCTTGGTACGAGGGTCTAAAGGAATAAGAATTATGACTCCGCCATCTGGTCCGCTAATAATTCAATGCATTAGAGACTCGGAGGGGGAAAAAAAGAAGAAGAAAAAAAAACATTGGACCAGAAATCTTTCATGAAATCTGGAGTATATTTTGCGGGAAAACCCGAAAAACTACCACTCTGCAGTTTGTTAGTGAATTACAGACCAAACTGGTGCTCTGTAGAAACCTTCACACTTAATCAATGCAAGCTAGCCTGGGCTAGCCTCACCGCAACAACCTCAATATGGGATATAAATTGCCGGCTGAAGGAAGAAAATAATGTAAGTTTGCAATGTTAGGATGTCAGGATTTCCAAGAATTGCAGTCATAAAGGAACAGGATGACCAGCGTGATATCAGTGATCGTGGTATTAGAACGAGAAGCTTTGGAATGTGATACATTTAAGAAGAGTGTACAGATGATAAAGTGAGAGAGCTGAATAGACAAGGACGAAAGGACTGACGCGCCACTGCATCAGTCTCTTCAGATAAAGATGAAGCAAAGATTAAACCCTACTACTGCGCTATCACTTGGTAGTCGATCAACATGACAGGAGGTGACCATCAGTCATCCTTATTCTTCCTTATTATCTGCTCCTTCATCACTGACGTAGTGTTTAAGACATCAAAGCAAACCGATTTCCTGTCCACATGAGGTCATCCGGCAAGGTCTAGGCCTTGAGCGTGTGTGTTTGAAGCGGGTGCCCTAAACGCCGCACACACTTTTCCGAGCGTGCTCGTTGTACCACCGTGTCACCATGAAGTTCCAGGGCAGATCCTCTCCGAAGTGCACGAGAGCCCGGGTCTCTGAACGCGGCGAGAAATCAATCAGAAGTAGTGGCTGCTTAACATCTCCCGGTCACACGCTGCACAGCAGATAAACACTTCCAGATGCTGGCCCACGGCCACTTTCCCACACATGCTGAAGTGTTTTGACAGCCATTTCATAGGCTTAAGCAAGCGCTTACGGCTTTCTCCCTGACACACAACGTCACGTCGGGTTTGAAAGAAGAAAAAGAAGAAGTAGGGTGCTTCGGGATATGATTCGGATCACAGGTTTACAAACAGCGCGCCTGTTCGAATATGAGATCGTTTCCATAGTAACGACTCATAGAGACATGCTGGATAATCTATGTTAAAAAAAAAAAAAAAACTCATGAGTAATTGTGGATGCAGTTAGGATTTCTATGGAGCAGTTGCTTATTTACCGTTCACACAAGGAATCAGTGCTGTCAGAGAGTTGCAATAGTCAGGGGTTAAGCTTTAAAGTTTTTTCAGATGCAGGAAGTACGGTAATATAAGGGGACGGGTTTCACGGGGGTTTCCAGAGGTTCTGAATAACAAATCGAGTTAAAATGTGAAAAGTCTCTTACAAGAAGGACTGTTTACGTCTGGTATAATGTAATTGATACCAGGAACTAACTCATCATCAGAGACATTGCTCAACCTTAATTGTAACTGTATATTTGTAAGTGTAAAAGTATTTCGTTTTATTTTTGTTATATTTAAGCAATATCACATGAGCGGGAGTGCTGTCGTGATGAATATCAGCACGGCAGTGATGTCGTCTTACACGAGACGATGCAGCCTGAGTACTGGAGACGTCACGGCCGTGCCGATATTCGGACAATACATAACCAACAGCATAACCTCGGGTGTGATATTGCTTTCATACGACAGTTAAACAAACACCATTTCTTATCAGCAGATTATGATTTGTGATTAGAAATTAAATCACAAATCCTAACTCACAGTTAGTGTAATTAGGAGCGTTCAAGGTAGTTTTACATTCTTACCTGTACGATGAGGCCAAAACATTAGGAGAATAAACCACGGAGGTGGTGGACAGTCCTGAAAATCCTGTAAGTTTATTTTTATATTTCCACTTATTGAGCTTGAGAACATCAGCTACATTAACTGGTAAATTCTGGAGTTCATTCCCAAATAGTGTTAAATGCGAAGCTAACGCACTACACTATGTAGAGTCTACATTCCCTTGTTCAACCCACCAAGTAGTGCCCTTGATTAGGGTGTTAGATGAGCGATTTGGGATTCAGCCTTGTGTTAGAAGCTAGTTAGCTTTATAGCTTGGCTTAGGTGGAAGCAGTTATTAAGGAGACAGAGTGTTTAAGTGTTTAAGATGATATAACGTTATCAGATGTTTTTTTCTTTTATTGCTGAAAGTGCTTCGTGTCTGGTTTTGAATCTGGGTTTTGGCAGGCGGCTGCTCTCTCCTCGATACTACGGACCATAACAGATCTCCTCTGACCTACGCTGCGACCGGCAGTTGGTGTAATAACGATTATTAGAACACCTCTGACATGGAGGGATACATACAGTTAAACGTCCCGTGCTGTTACTGTCTATTATCAGCACTGCCTATTATAGGATGTCTCTCGTCCAATCGTATTTTTCGGATGTATAATGTTCATTAATGTTGTATACATTTTTTACTTATTGTTTCTCTTATTATTGCATTGAACTTTTAATGTCAAATTTCATCATCTTTGTAGCTTTTCACTGGAAAATATTTTATACAAATGTCTTATAAGCCTTTTTTATGCCCATAAATAAAATACATAAGAATGAATGAATGAATACGAACAGTACGTTTCGCAAACTGCTATGAATGAAACGATTAATGATGCACGGTTTTTGAAAAATGATCTATTCTTAAGTAGGTAAAAGTAACTCACTGATTATTTTCCTATTACAACACACATCTAAGAGTTTTATATATCGGCCCTTTTTTATATCGGTCATGAGTCATGACCGCTGTTGACGTAAAACCTTCCTTTCGCACGTATATACACAAGAGTCTCATTTCAATCTGCATTCACTTTGCACTGATATCTTCAAAGCTGTCTAGGCTTTACGCGGTGATGAGTGTGTCACGGGTATGTTCCACTTGTATAGGTTTGTGTGTGTGTGTGTGTCTGACAAGTCTCACCCACCCTGTAATAATGTCTTCATGTTATGCGAGTTTATTCACCTGAGGCCAACAGTACAACAGAAGAGTCCTTATCATCGCCGCATGTGTGTAACCGGCGCTTATGTATCCTGTAATTCCCTCCACTTTATAAAAAAGACACACACACACACACACACACACACACAAGAGTACAAGACTGCAATCAGATTTTCCATGTAGAATGTGTGCAGACGGAAACCATACCAGTGTGTGTGTGTGTGTGTGTGCGTGTGCATGTGTGTGTTAGTCAGTATTACAGATCTGTTTAACAACAGTGCACATGTCACACAGTAGACTATTATTTAAGCGTGTCTATATTCAGACAGTTGTTGTTCCGTTGAGGAAGGCATGTTAGAATCGGAAAACAGCTGCGGTTAGAATAACAGCACACGGCCTAGTCTTCCTCTCCTTTCAGAAACCTTCACCAGCAGGGGGCTCCTGTCAGCCAGGATCGCAGGAACAAATCATATTCTCAGAGTCAACAAGAGGCAGAATGGAAACATGATGATAAGCAGATTTGTTCAAGCGGACTGACGGATAAATAATAAATTAAAGATTTAAGACTTACACATAAATAAAAACATTTTTAAAAGCCCACGGTGTCTCTGTTACACTACAACGCTGTTTTTATTCCTCTAGTCTGTTTAAGATCGTTACAAAGCAATCGAAAGTCCCTCACTAGATCACTAGTCATAGATCACTATCATCATAGAAGGAAATCTATTTCTTTCTATCCCGGTGGCCGAGGTCTCTTCCAGCATAACCCCGCTCCCACGCCAGGCTCGCCGAACGCTCTGGTGACGATGAACACTATATAAATCATGTGGAATGAGATTCACAGTCACCAGATCACACAGCTGTGGGGGGAATCTGGAGTCATGTTTCAGGAACGACGCCCAACTGCGCGGTTATCCAAAGGGGGCGGTCATATCAATATCAATCATATCAGGACTTTAGATTGCGCAGAATAACAGAACAGAGACATAAGAGTCATAACTCCCTTTATTTCTCTTTGTGCTCTATATAATCCGCTGCTACACTAATGCACTCATCACACTGTTTCACTAGTGCTTGGATACCATCATGGTAGAAAGATTTTTCAGTACGCCGGAGTGGCCATGACTGGACTGACTGCTTCAAGTCTGACACGCCGGACTCCCAGGAACTCCTTTGTTGGCCCTAGCATATATCCCTAGGACTATACGGGGGAGGTAATAGCCAAGTTCCTGTAACGTGCAAAAGGCATTGGTGAAAGAAAGTGTTTGATCGTAAAACCTTCTTGCAAGTCTTCTGCAAAAGTCATCAGTTTATTTTCATCACAAGTCCCGGTTTGACTTGAACGCCCCTCTTTTTTTTTGGTGGAAGATCAGTGTTCAACCCTGTGTTCTCCGTTTCCAAGGGAGCTCAACACCTTTCTAACACACTGTATGGTTCTTTGTTGTTAATATCTATATTATGTGCTAGAGGACAATTTGACGCAAATGTGATTTTATCCACCTGAGTGATTTGTTTTCATGTCGCCATCCAGTTTTTCTGCCTCTTGTCTGGACTTGCGTTAGGCATTTCGGTACTAATCTGATTTAGCCTGATTTAAATCACTGCACGAGTGTCAAAAACGTTCAAGGTTTTTCTGCATATTCAGTTTTGCTAGACTTCCTGCTGCATATGATTTTCCTAAAAATTTAACTGTCAGGAAATGATAAAAATTGTATGTGAAGTATACTGTACTGTCCAAAAGTCTTAGGCACATGCAACAACAGGGCAAGAAATGTGTTAAACGTATATATAATATTTAAAAAATACTATAACAAGCAGTAAGCCGTAATTAATGACAGAGGTTGGTGTGACGAGCCTTTGCTTAAGATTTTGTCTCAGGTACAATTCGTGCAGATTTATAAGCAAATGAGCTGATTAGGTTTACTGAACATCCTTCTTAGGACTTTGACGCACCTGCAGATTTTTTCATGCAAGCAAAGCAAATGCATTTGTCCGGAAAAAAAATTGTCTTTTACATACAGTGATATGCGGCTTTCTTTTCTGGCCTACAGAATTTTTTCCGCATTTTTTTTCTTCCTTTTTCATTTTCTTTTTTTTTTTTGTGGAATTCTATTATTTGGAACTCAGATGTTTTTGTTTTGCTTGTTTACATACTTGTTATGAAAAAAAGTAATAAATAAATAAACATATAACGTAGTCTGTAAAAAAATTAAGACAAAACAGGGTGCCTAAGACTTTTGCACTGCACCGTATATTGCTCTGAGCTAACCCGGATGGCACTCTTCACGCTTGACACTTGTGGGCGTGGCCTGTACGGCTGTCTACATCCCAGTAACAACTGTTAGAAGACAAAGTGTATAAAGTGGATGTTCTCTTACAGTATTTCTGCTGAAGAAAATTATTACACAGAATGAGATAAACGTGAGCCAGGCTGAAATATATTACATATAATATTTATTATATAATATATAATAGTTTTCAGGAGTCTATCAGAGGCTGTGGCATTAAAGGAAGAAATAGTCTCTGCACGGATCTACATCAGTTCTGATGTACTAAGAAATGTTCGATGGATCTGTAAGTCAAAAGGCTGACAATTTAGGTATTTGTTGTAACTTCTTAATATCTTTAAGTGCATTTTTTTGTTTATTGATCCAGACTTTCGGGTCACACTGTATATGTACAAAGTGGAGAAGATGAAAACGAGATGAAACATTTCCTGGAATTGTTTGTCTCTTATGTACCGCAGTTCGTCACCAGTTTGTGGCACGGCGCGCGCCCACGGCTCTGTTAATCTCTGACTCGTTGTGTCACACTGAACCTTTTTCACACAGCCTTGACGCAAGTCGATGATTAGCCGCCTGAGTCACTGAACAGGTGTGTACGTCCCGCAACAAGACCTGCCTTCAGATACATGCGGGAAATCCGAAACTACTGTAGACAAGACGTATACTTTATTGCAAAATGATCAGAACCGTGCGTGAGAATGCGAGTGACATATTAAGGGCTTGTTGTATCGCTCTAACACCATTAAACTGTATTCCAGTTAACATCTGGTGAGGTTCATGAGAGACGCAAGGAGAATTTCTTTTGTATTGTTAGAAGAAAGGTTTAAAAGTGAAGAATTATTATCACTATATATAATCACTACGTTTAAAGTTTGTTTCTCATGTTTTTTTTTAAAGGGTGCCAATATTTCTATTTTAAGACTGCCATGTAGGTGAAAAGTGAAAATATTGTTTTGTAATGTGCTCTTACATCATTTTAATGTGCTCGTATACATCGTTAATGTGCTCTTACACCTGTTATCATTGACATAAGCAAGATTATTTTATATCATTTTCAACTATAAAACTATAATGTTGCCAGGTCAGAGTTAACCCCCAACCAGAAACACAGTTACTCTAAATACACTTTAACAGAGTGTGCGAAAGGCAGAACTTCTGTTACCTGCAGAGTGTATTTGTAAATGACTCACTGAACCAAGATGATCTCTACGTCATCTTGGCAATAAATTAATATCTCTGAATTAGCTCAGTAATAAATTACTCTGAATCCTCTCTGTATCTCTGAGTTAATAAGTGAATCTTATCTTATCTTTTTGATTCATGCACATTTACATTACTTCTTTTGATTGTGTAAAGCTGGTTTGCGACAATGTCAATTGTTAAAAGCGTTATACAAATAAAATTGAATTGAATCTCTATAATAAGCGACTCTGAATCTCCTCTATAATACATGACTCTCTGAATCATCTCTATAATAAATGAATCTCTGAATCATCTCTATAATACATGACACTGAATATCTGAATCATCAATGTTATTTCTGTAGCTGATGACTCTCTGATCCTCTCTGTAATAAATGATTCTCTGAATCTTTGAATCATGTCTTTAAGATATGACTCTCTGAGTATAACTTAATCTCTGAATCATCTCCACAATAAATGACTCTGATAGTCTCTTCGTCATCTCTGTAATAAATGAATCACTGAATCATCTCTATAATAAATGACTTTCTGAATATCAGAATCAACTCTATAATAAATGACTCTCTGAATCTTTGAATCATCTCTATAATAAATGACACTGAATATCTGAATAATCTCTATAATAAATGACTCTCTGAATCATTACTAAAATGAATGACTCACTGAATCTGTTAGTCATCTCGGTGTAATAAATCACTCTCCAAATATCTGAATCATTTTTGTCACAAATTAACCTGTAATAAATGTCTCTTAATCTGTGAATAATCTCTTAAATGAAAAGTTAATGACTCATTTTTTCTAATAAATTACTTTCTTAAAAGTCTCTGTAATAAACGACTCTCAGAATCTGTGTGTCATGTCACTAATAATTTATTCTCTGAATTTCAGAATTATCTTTGTAATAATTGTCTCTCTAAATCTCTGAGTCCTCTCCTTAATAAATGACTCTCTGAATCGTGGAGTGATCTCTGAGTCATTTCTGTAATAACTTAATCTCTGAATCATCTATGCAATAAATGACTCTCTGAATCTCTGCATTATTTCTGTAGCTGATGACTCTCTGATCATCTCTGTAATAAATGATTCTCTGAATCTTTGAATCATGTCTTTAAGATCTGACTCTCTGAGTCATTTCTGTAATAACTTAATCTCTGAATCGTCTCCATAATAAATGTCTCTTTGAATCTCTGAGTCATATGTGTAATAAATGAATCACTGAATCATCCCTGTAATGACTGACTCTGAATCTTTAAGTACTTTTCCCAGTTGTGTAACAGTCTGTCCTCTGCTAAAACAACCTGTGTGGAACAGTTTCTCCAGTTTCAAAATAGGTTTTGTTTGATAATCTATGTAAATCCAGAAGAGTTTATTATGTCTAGTATAATCTGCATTCCCTAAAGTGCTTCAGGCCTTTATGAATAATACATCACAAAGGACTCACAGTCTCTAACGAGACTCACACACTTAAGAACTTTTTTTACGTTAGAAGATCTCAAAAGCCGGCACTCAGACATGCAGACCTGTAACCACACTAAAGAAGGACGCCCACTGAGTAAAGGAGGGAGTCGAGTATTTATCCTCCTTAAGACTCGAGTCTCTAAACACTTCACTGTATTTGTGCAACTAGAAACAAAACCACAGGCTTTGAGCTGCAAGCTTTACACTAGGTTCCAGTGATGGGTTCAATAAAACCAGTCAGGATTAGAGTGTGTTTAAATTCATCTTATATTGATGTTGATGGTCTTTGGTGTGCTTTCTACCTCTTCTCACTAGAAAATTTGAATTATTATTTTGCAGATTAAATCATTTTCACGGTGTGCCAATCATTTGCTCCAGATTCTCGTCCAGAATGGGCCGCTGCTGGACTAAATGCACACAAACTCAAAAGATGAAGAAGCAATACTCCTGCAAAACGCGAGTATTTGAAATGTTTTTAAGCAGTTTGTTTTTTCTTAAAAAGCTGTTGGATATATTTTAATGGAATTTGTCCATTTTACGCTATTTAACTTTTGTAAATTTACTTAAATAATTTGAAAACGCACAAAACATGTTATTGGTGCTAAAAAGTGTCTCACCAAGGTAAATTGGCACATTTTCCAATGGGATAATTGTTTTATAATCATTACGTTTTGTATACAGATTTATATTTTTTATCAGGTAAAACGAAACACATTTGCTGAACACAATTTCACGCCCTTTTATATCTGTAGTGTCCATAACTTTTTTTTATTTAAATCTTTCAATGATCTTAAATGGCATTCAGGTGAAACTTGGCTGATTTAGATTTTACATGAAAAGACATAAACCTGACAAAATATCTTCTTTGTAAAATGCAAAATTGTTAAGATATTGTAACATGAATTTGACATGGTTAACATTACAGTTCATAATCACAAGATTTTTTTGCTTTATAAGCTTTTACCAAAAACCGGAATGCTTTAATTTAAGCAATAAGTTTTACAGGTCATACAGTATGCTTCCAGAAGCTTACAAAAATGTTAGTATCACTCACTCATCATAATCCTATATTCAGGGTCATGGGGCCTGGAGCCTATACCAGGAGACTTAGGGCACATGACAGGGTGCCAATCCATCGCAGGGCACAGACACACACATACACTCACTCATTCACACACTACGGGCAATTTGGGAACGCCAATTAACCTAACCTACATGTCTTTGGACTGTGGGAGGAAACCGGAGTACCCGGAGGAAACCCACCAAGCACGGGGAGAACATGCAAACTCCATGCACACAGAGACGGGAATCGAGCCTGGCTGGGGATCGAACCCGGACCCTGGCGGTGCAAGGTGACAGTGCTAACCACTACACCACCGTGTCGCCATGTTAGTATCAATACTCATAAAAAATATTAACAATTTGCATTATAAATGATTATTGTGTGAAACGAGGCATTATAATGCTGCAATTTTGGGGGGCACGTGTAAAATCATCTCTCCAAAACTGCTTAATTTAGCAACTTTTTTTTAGGGAAGCGAGATTGGTCACTTTCATGTTGCATAAACTTCAGAAGCAGCTTCTTAGGCGAACACATTTTCTTTATTCTATGTATAATATGTTTTGACCGAAAGTGTAAATCAATTCGGAATCAAAACTCCTCGGTCCGACACACAAAAAGATTTATATACAATTAAATCGCACAGCTTACATCACACCCTGAAGTGTTTAATTCCTTTTATACCTCATGAGTTTTCCAAAATTTTTAAGTTAAATCATTTTAATTTTTTTTATCCATCTGTAGTTTATTTGAAGGGGGGCAGTCGACACCCAGGCAGTTGAGGCTCTGGGTTGCATGTAGAAGGGTTTGGGGTTCAAGCCCTATCATCTCCAGGTTGCCATTGTTGGGCCCTTGGGAAAGGCTCTAAACCCTTATGAGATTCAGAGCATCCTCAGTGCCAGTCCTAAGCCTGAACAAATGTGTAGGATGCAGCAGTCCGGTGTAAAATCTGTGCCAATAACCTGAGGATTGATTGCACCCCGTGAAAGGGAAAGGACCAAGAAAAATAAGTTAAACGTCATGTTGTGGAACTTTAAAAAAAAAAAAAAAAAACAACGGTAACGTGACTCGGCTTAACGTTATACCTGATTCTTACAAAGTGCTGGAATTATGAACTTTTCTTGAAGTTAAAGAAAATTTCACCAAGCACAGTGACTTTTTATATAAAAACAATAACGTATTAGACGTAGCGCTTTAATATGGACTACTAGCCTGGGTTGCTATTACGGAGGTTGTTTTCTCTATACGAACGTGGAACTTAGCGTCCTGGCCTCGTTTTTTTTTCGCGTCATATGCCTCCATGGCTAAGCGTTCCTCCGCCTCACCGTACTTAGTAGACTTCGCCGAGTGAAATCGACTGCTTCGTTTAGCTTTTGGCTTCGAAACGAATTTCCACGTTGGCTGGAAAACCGCTCTGAATACAGCAGTGTGTGAGTGAATGGAGAAAGCGATCAGGAATTCAGAAGAGAGTTCGAAAAAAATATTTCAGCAGGAAATTTCCTCAACGTGAAGTCATGAATAGCTCATTGATTCTGCACTGAGCGGCCAGTGTGTGAGTGTGAGCGTGAGCGTGAGGGAACTATACTGTATCGCTTGTTTGTCTGGCTTGTATACCTCATTATTCGTCTTTAGGGAGCATTTTACACAAATATCTCTATCTCTCGTTCTCTTTCTTTCTCATTCTGTGCGTGTGCATGTGTGTGTGTGTGTGTGTGTGTGTGTGGTGTGTGTGTGTGTGTGTGTGTGTGTGTGTGTGTGTGTGTGTGTGTGTATGAGTGATTAGCAGTAACAGATGTGTAGATCCTCGATTATCCTGTCTGTCTGGCGACCAGATGGCCGCATACTGAAATCGGAGGAATGGGATACCAAAGCGTGGAAGTAATGCAGCACTTGCTGTCTTCTGAATAACGCAGGGAAAGGAATTTTTTTTTCTTGAAATTGAACCAATAAACCCTACATGGACCGAAGATTTCAAGCAGTTGCTACATACCTAGCGGATTGCAATTAGCGCGTTAATGAAAGCAAAGGCGTCCGCTAACACTCTTCTTTAACCTTGGACTGTGTAATGTCTGTAATGAAACCAAGTCGTTCTCCACAGGAAGGCCTTCTCGCTTTAAAGGAAGCCATGCCAAGCCAGGTGCTAAGTGTGATTGTGTGTGTGAGTGTGAGTGGTGTGTGTGTGGTAGCTCAAACTCAGGCACGGGTGAGTGACTCTGAGTGGAGCCGAGCGCTCTCTCTGGACTCGCTGCACTCTCTCGCTCTCTCTCTCTCTCTGTGTCAACACACCACACAGGAAGGAATGCGAGAACGTGTGATCAGGGTCACAGCCCTGACCTTTTCACTTTCTCCTGTTCCAACGTCACACTGAACCCTCACGCTCGGAGTCATGCGCCAACCAGGATGATTTACAGCCGCTCAGACGGAACGGGTGAAATGTTCTATAGGGACACAGATCTCGTCGTAGTGATGAGGAATAAATATTCATTTATTGCATTTGAAAAAAAAAAACAACAACAACTACGAGAGGCGTTCGAGTCAAACTGGGACTTTTGACTGCGCAGAATGATAGAGCACGGTTATGAGAGTCACAAAAACTTCCTTATGATCCCCTGATCATAAGGTTATGAGAGTCACAAAAACTTCCTTATGATCCCCTGATACCGTCAGTACAGCGGCGCCATGATCGAACTGCCTTCGCTTTACTTCTGAAACGCTGGCCTCCCAGGAACTCCTTTAATGACTTGGAGCGAGATAACAAGCTTCCTATTTGGAAATCATGTCTCACTTTGGTCAACGGTTGTTTTTATATGTGATTTATAAATAAATGTGAAAGACTTTTTGGCTTTCTTTTTTTACATTTGCTTTGTTTTTACAGTATTCCAACCCACTGTTGATTGCAAATTAATTAGCCTTTAATCATTTATACTGCCGTACACTGTCATTAAAATTTGCACTATTTTAGATATTAACCTGTTCAGACTATTCTTAAGAATGTGTAGGTTTGGTTGTTTAACACGTGTAATCTGGAAGAAAGAAAAAAAAGACATTTAAAGATCATCCAAAGTGGAGGAATCTAAACACTGTTAAAACTTTATAGAATGGATGGAAGGAATGGTTTCAAAAACGATGACACGATTAACGTTTGATGTCATCTCTCCATTTTCCAACACACCAGAACTAATTCAGATGCTATTTCTGCATATTGTATTACTTGTAAAGTTCATCTTTGACTACTTCAGATACAATGTTGGGATGTCCAATAAACTATTTAATGTTCATTCTGCCAAAACAAACAAAAAACGATTATGAAGAAAATAGTACAATTCCATAGAGGTACTATTTCACCTCGTAAAAACGACAATTGTGGGTTAAAAATAAGGATCAGTGTTGACCGATATGATTCTTTTTCAGACCTGATGCCAATACCGATAATTAGTAAAAAATTAAACTAAAACTTTAATAATGCCGTTAAGCATGAGATTAATTAAAGGACACCTTTTTAACATTATGCTATAAAATAGAAAGTGAAGGGAGCTCCCTGCAGCATTTCCCTGCAGAATTAATAATCAAACAATACAATTTAAACTAAACTAATAGAACTTTGATTAAAATTTGAGTCTCGACTACTAGTCCCAGTTGAGCATCACCAGATTCTGGTGCAGGAAGTACAGTTGCTCAGCATGCTGTCCAGTGAAACAGCTTGTGTTCCTCTTATAAATTGCAGAAGCTTCGCTAAAGATATGCTCCCTCTCAGCAAAATTCGCAGTATTACCAATGCCAATAATTGTTTACAAGAACACATTAAAATACTCAGATGAACTTATAGTAAACTAGCTAGAGGAAACAGATTATGCAGTTTTATAATATCTCAAACATTAACATCTAACAATCAGAAAGTCAGTAACATAGAGCCTCAGCCACCTGAGCCACCACTCCCACATCTTATGTTTAATCAGGGGACGGATATACATCCACCGTTTCTGGGGCAGTTATTTACAGGGTCGGGTTGGCAGCTTGATGCCCGATTGTATCTGAGCACTTGGGGGTGGGAGGACCTTCGGGTGAAGGGTCCAAACGAGTCGGCCTGGCGGCGTCTGGGCTCGAATCAGAGACCACCGAGCCACCCACCCCCCACCCATATTGGTATATTAAGGAGGAATAATACATTCTTTTCTTTTATTCTTAGCTCAATTGGGGAAAAGTTCACCGCATAGCTACACCACGTACACTACCTGCAGTATAATTAAACAGTAATAGCTTAGCCTTGTCAATGTCTGTCACAATGAACACCAGTCCAAAGTCTGAGTTAGGAAAACTAGTCAAAGTGCTAACAACCGTGCATCACGCAGATGAGAAGAATGCCATGAAAAGGAACAGAGGAAAATCTGGAACATAAATAACTCAAGGAAGTTCATAGGTTCATGTTATGAAATAGAGAAATCACTCACGGTCATATCTCATCACTCACAATTTAAATTCCTTGAGTTGATCTCAGATCTCAGCCAGGACAACTTTCATACTCTCACGGGAAACCCTTAACTACAAGACTACACATGTCCTATGTGTCCTATCAGAGTTAATCAAGCTCCCCAGTATGTGTGCAAGTGTGTGTGTGTGTATACGTGTGACCCACATGCCTGGGCCTGGGCTTTGAGATTCCGTGCGACGCCTCTAAGTGAAAGAATAACCAACAGTATAACTGATAGTGCACGCATGTCACACTACGCAACACTCTCCGATGGTCATTTTATTAATTTACAGTTTTAAACCGAGTCAAAGCACAATTATATATATAAGCTATAAAACCTTTAAATATAATAGAAATATATCAGGTAAACAGATTTTTGTTTTAGTTTAAGGGCACTTGAATCACAGGAATTTTGCATCACACCTAGAAAATGTGTGTTTAAAGAGAAGTCAGGGTGTGAGGAGCCCCCCAACCCCCAGGTGAGCATCCATGCTGATTAGGACAAAGCCCAAGGGCGGACCTGAGAGGTCAAGCGGTGTTTGCTCAGGTTCTCCTCTATTGTCCTGCTAGCAACAGCCTGAGGTGTCAACATTCTGAGAAACACCCATGCCTGGGTACTTCATCACCAGACGAACCATCTATTCCATTCAATTCAATTTTATCTGTATAGCGCTTTGCTTTCAACAATCATCATTGTCGCAAAGCAGCTTTACACAAATCATAAGAATCTGAACTTTAACTCACCACCATGCACTGCACTTCAAAAGGTCTCAAACTCAAATTAGAGGTCGAAACTTCAACATACTTACAAGTCCGTTCTTGTTTTCTAGCCACCTACATTTTTAAACTGCAATGTAAATACAAGAAACACACATGGACTTTAACCCATGCTGCCTCCACCTCGCCCTAATTACCTGCCGCTATCCTCCGGAGCAGCTGTTGCCTGGCAATGATTCGACCCAGTCTGTACCCCGAACGCCGCCTGTGGTGGTCCATCCTCAGGTAGATGTCCTGCGTCTCTGGGGTCATACTACCCAAACACTCGCTGCCCTCAGCCTCAGGCAGCTCCCTGAACATTATGGCAAGCCGTGCCAACAACTGGCTCTTCCTTGTCCTTGTAAAGCAAATACCACAAATAAAAACACAGGTTGCACAAGTGTGTCCACCAAGCGCCTTGCACGTGTGAGATATGAGACAGAAAGCCTCGACAGAATCCGGGAGGAACGCCAGGAACGCCTCCTCTTGACGGCCATGTGACTAGCCGGGAGCCAACGAGGAGGTGGGTAACAGGGGCCGTCCCTTCAGGCCGAGCTGAATCTGAGGTCTGTGCGAACACGGCGGGTCGAGGGAGGGAAATATAAATACCAGAGGAATGCTTGTGAGCTGACAGTGTGGAGAAAGCTGGGGGAGGGAGGGACGGAGGGTGAGAGGGTGTATGTTGCATGGGAGGGTAAAGAAAAACAGCACGAGCAGAGACGCCACCATGGTCTAAAAGAACAAACCTGCCGCTGTGAAGCCCCACGCAGGTGCCAAGTTTACTCAGGAGGAGTGTGTTAGCTAATGACAGAGAGTGTGAGAAAGTTAAAGCGGAGCAGTGTGGCAATTTTAAGCTGAGTAAGTAGCGAACCAGGTTAACCTGCGCCCCCCCACCTCACCTCTGAGGCGGCAAAGCAGGTTTTTTTTTACCCTTGTGAATCAGCTAGATGGGCTTTCACGCATCAGAATGGGCCAGACGGGAAAAGTCTAGACTGACGACTCTGAAACAATGGCGTTCATTAATGCTGCGGGAGCACGCCGTGTTTATCACAAGACATGTCTTATCAGTTAAAAAAAAAAACCCTGTTAATAAAAATGTCTCAGGTTGGAATAAAACATCCACAACACAGAACGGTATGTTCTGAAGAAAAGGCATAAATCACTAAACATTGATTTAACACACGGATTTAAATCAGAACTGAGGTATCACACTGAAAGGAAAAAAAAAATCCATATGAATATGTAGAGCAATAAATACTTGTTTTTTGAAACCCAAGAAATGGCTAAAACATTTTATCGTCATGAAACGAATGCTAGAATATATAAACGTACAGTACAAAGCTAAATGTTTAACATTTAGCCGACCAGCTAACTGTTAGTAAGCTAGCTTCCTTCGTTACTCATTGATACTTGATATGATTTCAATTTCAAATTCTCATATTACACGCTCTATCAGTTATTATCAGTGTTTTTATTTACACA
This sequence comes from Clarias magur, assembly GCA_013621035.1. Taxonomy (NCBI): domain Eukaryota; kingdom Metazoa; phylum Chordata; class Actinopteri; order Siluriformes; family Clariidae; genus Clarias; species Clarias magur. The sequence goes on from QNUK01000162.1 coordinate 598,632, forward strand.
CCAGCTAAATGTATCAAATATACCCATATCACAGCTAATATCTCCTTAGCTAACAAGAAGTTAGCTTGCTAATCAGCAAATTCACTCGTCTGTCCCAGACTGGCATGTGTAGGACATCAATATGAGTCTCAACTTCAAAATAAATTCGCAGTGATTATCTCTTTATGTAACAGTGAAGAAAATATATTTATCCTACACCCTGCTCTGCGCTACACAACCTGTTAGCAAATTTAGCCCAAACACCAAACAGCAGAATCAGACTCAGAATCAGAGAATGTCATGTCACAAATCATGTTTGCATGTCGCTGTTGTTTTGTTTTGTTTTTTTCAGGGTTAGTGAAAGTATATCAAAGTCAGTGTTTAAAAAAATCACAAGATTAAAGCATTTTCTCAAATTGGTTGTTTTTAAAAGTCTCTTTATTTTTGTTCTTTTTGCTGTCCTTAATTAAATAAAAAATAAACCTAGAGAAAGAAACCATGTAAATCCTTTACAAAGTTTATGCAAGGTTTGGAAATCCTTCCTCTGCACCCTGGACAGGGTGCCAATCCATCGCATGGCACAAACACACACGCTACGGGCCTTTTGGGAACACCAATTAGCCTAATCTGCATGTCTTTGGACTGTGGGGGGAAACGGGAGCACTTGCCCGTAACCCACTAACCCTGGAGAACATGCAAACTCCATGCACACAGAGGTGGGAATTCAAACTGGCTGGGAATCGAACCCGAATCATGGAGGTGCAAGGCAACATTGCTAACTAATTAGCCACTGTCCCATCCACATTAAACCTCACTCAACCTTGATTTATGATTCATTTTGGCACCGGCTGCTTTAAAAACAAAAAAGAAAGTGGCTCGGTTTTCTTCTTGCTACAAGAAACAATGCTACAAAAATGCAAAAATAAATAAAAAATGTTCACTTGCCTCGCTTGGATTTCACTCACTGATGCAAACAGTTTTGAACAGTTCGGGTGTGGGTGTCCGTCCACATGCCATCAGGCACATCAGGCGACGGATACTCCTCACCCTGGAGGGATATCTGTCGTTTCTGTGGCAGTTATCTATGGGGTCGGGTTGCCAGCTCGACGGCAAATTGTACCTGCAGCACTTGGCGGAATCAAGGCTCAAAATGGGGATTTCCTGATCAGCGACCCAAAATCTTAAAGACCTACCCATGCACCCAAAAGTATATCAGGCACATAATTGTTTTTCCTTTAAAATATATATATATTTTTTCACTTTCATGTCCCTCTTGGGTTGCCTATGATTGTACTTTAACACTTGTAAATAGTGCGTATTCTTAAAGAAATAGCTTAATTCAACAAGTAAACTGTGTAAAAAGAAAGAAAGAAAGAGCTTGTAGCTTGATATAAATAAGGTACAAATGGGCAGAGCACCAAGCTAAACACATCCCCCTCCCTCATTCCTTGACTGGCACATACCACTAAGGGTGGAAACCAGACAAAGAGCACAATTCAGCATGGTGAGTTTAGCAGCCCACTATACCTGAACCAGTCCGTATTCTTTCGTGATGCACGTGCAGCCTGGCACCGAGCTACGGGCGAGGGTCATGTTTTTCCTCTTATATGCTTTGAAAGGGTTTACACACACACTCTCTTAAAGCATCACACATGAGTTCATTTATTGGCTTTAAGCTCGAGCAAACAAACAAGGTACCTTCTGTGCTCGTGGTGTTCACTGGAGAAGGCAGACACTAACACCTGATTTAAAGTGACAGATCATTTAAAGAAGACTTATTTTCCTCGTCTCAACTCATTCGCTTTATCCCACTGTCTATATGCTGGAGCATTACCATTTCTCTTCAAACTGTGGGACCCAAACCATTTCCAGCATGACATGTTGCTGCATACAAAGTGAGCTCGGTAATGTTATGGCTTAAGTAGAAGAACCTAAGTGTCTTGCACAGAGACCTGGCCCTCACACCTATGGAATAAACTGGAACACCGACTGCACCACAGCCCTCCTTGACTAAACATCAGTGTCTGACCTCACAAAAACCCATAGCCAAGCTCCAGAATCTAGACTTCTCTAAAGAGTCAGAGTTACTACTGTATAACAGCAAACTTGCATACAAACATACAGCACAGACATTCAGCGAGTTTTCTTTCTTGTGTTCTTTATTGTGTTCTTTCTTGTGTTCTTTAGCCCAAACGCGTCTCTTCTGCTTGTTGCCTGTCCTTAGCAGTGGTTTCCTAGCAGATATTCTAGCATGAAGGCCTGATTCACACAGTCTCCTCTTAACAGTTGTTCTAGAGATGTGTCTGCTGCTAGAACTCTGTGTGGCATTGACCTGCTCTCTGATCTGAGCTGCTGTTAACCGCCGATTTCTGAGGCTGGTGACTCGGATGAACTTCTCCTCCGCAGCAGAGGCGACTCTCGGTCTTCCTTTCCTGGGGCGGTCCGCATGTGAGCCAGTTTCTTTGTAGCGCTTGATGGTTTTTGTGACTGCACTTGGGGACACTTTCAAAGTTTTCCCAATTTTTCCGACTGACTGACCTTCATTTCTTAAAGTAATGACGGCCGCTCGGTTTTCTTTACTTAGCTGCTTTTTTCTTGCCATAATACAAATTCAAACTCTTTGAATGAGAAGGCGTGTCCAAACTTTTGGTCTGTACTGTACATCCACACTTAGCAGCAACTTCATAGGTTACATCTTGCTTAAAAACATGATTTAACAAGGTGCTGGAAACACTTCTTAGTGATTTTGATCCATATTGACAATTGGTTGAACATTACCATGTTCAAGAAACCAGTTTCGAATGACTTTAGCTTTGTATTATCCTGTGGTCATTAAGGGATGAACATGATCAGCAGCAACACACAGCTAAGCTAAGGCATTTAAATAATGCTCATTTGGTACTAAGGGCCCAAAGTGTGCCACACCATTACACCACCAGCAGCAGCCTGAACCACTGATACAAGTCAGGGTGGATCCATGCTTTCATGTTTTTTTTAATGCCAAATTCCGACCCTTCCATTTGTCGGAGCAGAAACTGAGACACATCAGACCAGGCAATATTTTTCCAATATTCTATGGTCTAATTTTGGTGAGCCCATGTGAATTGTAGCATCAGGTTCCTGTTCTTTGCTGACAGGAGCGACACCTGGTGTGGTCTTCTGCTGGAGAGTCACTGGAGAGTTTCTCTTTATCATGCCATTCTCTTTAAACCTTAGAGTGTGCAAAAAAAAATTCCATATTCCAATACTGAGACCAGCCCATCTGGTACCAACAAGATGCCACGTTCATAGTAACTTAAATCATCTTTCTTGTTTTGTTTTTTTTTCGATTTTCTCCCTAATTTAGTCGTGTCCAATTCCTCCCCGTCACTAGGGGGCTCCCACATTAAGGCTACTACTACCACTCAGCCGGGAGGGCCGAAGACTATAACGTGTTTCCTCCGAACCACCAGCCGACCGCATCTTTTTTGAACTGCTCGCTCGCACACCTTTGGGGGCAGCTCGGAGGACAGCGCTATCCGCTCCCTCCGTTGCGCGAGCTCACTGACGCCCCTGAACGGCTGTAGAGCCGTGATTAATGTGGGAGCACTATGTACCTCTCATCCCTCCCCTCTGAGAGAGCTCGGCCAATCAGCTCTCTCTAGACCTCCGGCTGCGAGAGGTTACAGCACCACCTGGGATTAGAACTAGCAATCTCCGGATAATAGGGCGAGCGCTTTTTACCACTGCGCCACTCGGAGGCCCATCTTTCTTGTTTGAACTCCAGCAGATGGTCTTGATCATGTCTACATACTGTACCTAAATGCATTGAGATGCTTTAATCAGCATTAATTAGCTGATTAGATATTTGCATTACCGAGACATATACACCATGACCTATAGGCATATACTAAGACTAGGATCAAATGTGTTCTAAAATCTATACAGTTCAAATAAGATAAGTGAATATGAATTATTAGCATCAAAACAGCATCAAATGGTTGATATTTTTGTTGAGTATTTGTATTGGTGGCCAAATAGCACTGACCACAAGGTACAGCTACTTTTTGCTTGACACCTACCCCTTTTTCCACCAAAGTGAACCAGGCGCTAACTCATGTCTGGTGTTCAGAGCCAGTTCAACAGCGAACTTCCTAAGAACTGGGCTTGTTTTTCCATGGGCTAAAGAGTCACATCATTACATCACTGTATATCCGTGGACGTGACAGTGTATACTGTACGTCTACTTTGCCTACTAGCACCACAATGCTAGTGGCAACAGCAGCAATGGCGAACTTCATCATGGCTTTACAAATCTGCTTCAAGTCCTTACGAGAAACCATTTGAGCTGCCCATTCCATTTTGAGTCGTTTTTTTTTTTTTTTTTAAAGATGGGAGTCACAAACTTTTAGATGGTTATGATAATCCCACCATCAGCCTCTGATGTAAGAGGTTCTTTGTTCTGGCCCAGTAAAGTTTTGGTGCCGCCATGGAACCAGTTTTTGCTGTCTGAAAAAAAAAAAATTGGTTTGAAATTCGGCACTGGCTCTGAACTAGCTCCTGGAACTGCCTAGAATACTGTTTTTTATATTATTATTATTATTATTATTATTATTATTATTATTATTATCATCATCAGCTAAACTACTTGATCACAGACCTGTGCCTAGGTTAACTAGTCACCTGGTCAGATTAGTTCTCCAGCAGGTAGTACCTGACGTTAGCAACTAGCCATCTAACTAGCCAATTTTATGCTAGTCTAATATTATACAGCAAGGCAATAACATACAGCGGTACTTCGGCGTACAGATGCAGATAATCCGTTCCAGTCACCTAAAAATATTTCCAATATTACTCATTTCCTGTTACGTGGTGCGGTATGGAGCGCCCCACCACGCGATGTTTTTTTATTGATAAGAGCCCTTATGCTGGGCTATAGAGAGGGTGAGCGATGAGCGTGCTTGTGAACCTTCCCATTTGGAGATAGCGTGGCATTATTAATTAAGAAACTTAAAAGGAAACAAATGAAAACTGTAAACACAAAGTAAACGCGTAGACAGCGGAGCTCTGAAAAATAAAACTAAACTTTTATCCTCTCGGGGGCCTTCGCCCTTACCGAGGATCTATGGGAGAGAGAGGGGTTTGTGTTTTATGCACAACTGAGCGTGTACGCAGAACTGATGCTGGGGCTTTGCCTCTGTCTCTGAACAGCACACTGTCTGTCTGTCTTTTAATTTCTTTATCTTCCTTTCTTTCTTTGTCTTCTTCTCTTTGTCTTTGGCCCTGATACCTTACCGGTGCTACCTAAATGATCGAACGAAGTGTGCCGGTATCAGGACCCCTTAAATAGACACGCCTTCAGGTGCGTCTCGTTCAGGCTGATTGCCTGACGGCGGCGTTGCCTGGCAACCGCGTGTATAAATGGCCGCGCCTTTGCCTGTTCAGAACTCTGAGTGGTAGCAATCTGCAAACCTACCCGTTCTGAACAGTTTATACGCGGCTCTGCCCCTCGCGCGACCTGCGCCGTTACATTTTCCAACACTATAATCCTATTTCCGCATATAAGACAATCAAAACATTTAGAAAATCCATATAAATGAAGTAAATTAAGGAAATAATTTTTCACATTTGGCTCCCTTTTCTACTTGTCACCGTCCTTGCTAACCTTCTTGGGACCCACAGTGCTGCAAAAAAAGTTCAGTTCACTTCGCCATTTTAGCTCATAAGGCGAAAAAATTTGTGAAGCAGGACGTTCGTATGCCGAGCTACCACTGTACATGTATGTTGTTTAATTGAATCTAGTAGCGATCTATATAGTATTTTATTGTGATTTTTTTTGACTGTCACTAGAAGCTGTGCCACCTGGGTGTATTTATCACCGTGTAGATATAAATGTAAAATCTATCTCTCTGTCACTCTGGCTCAAAACATGTTGCCTTTTCTTAAAGAATACATCACGTCCACTCATCCATAATGTTCTCAGCCAACAGCACACTGACAGGTTTAGATAAATGAAGGCACAGAGTGATTAAGAAGAGCGCTGGCTGAGTAAAAAATGGATCATAAAGCTCTCCAAGAGTGCATAATCGAGAGGGCTTTGCCAGCATCCCAGAACACAGCCATTAATTTGACCAGTCTTGAGTGCAGAGAGCGGCCAGTGCCAAGTCTCTCTTCATCTATTTACAGCCGCCAATGACAAATAGCTGACAGCTCCAAGAATTAATGTATGCAAACATGGAGGAGAGAGCAGGCCACCTACTGCCTGCCAAAGAATGCACATTCCAACTCTCTCTCTCTCTCACACACACACACACACACACACACACACACACACACACACACACACAAACACACTAGGGATGTAGTGGAATACGAATATATTACTTTGATTAAACAGATAAGGTCAATTCTTTCTTTCTTTCTTTCTTTCTTTCTCATTTTTTAGAAAGCTCGCCAAAAAGATCAAAGGGCAGCTGGTTGAGAGTTCACATCACCTCATGTTCTGTTTGTAAGTCATCAGATACAGTATATCCAAACATTAACAGATTATAAACTCGAGTGATGAAGCTGAGTTATAGGAACTGTCAGAGCCAGGTTTCATACACCATGCATATACTGCTGATATTTCTGCTCCTAAGCCTCATTCACACCCAGTTCTGTTTTAAATCAAAGATATTTCAAGCATTACACTCCTAATGTCGCTAAATTGCCTTTTGTCCAGGGCGTGCACAAACTTTTGCTGGGTACACACATGAATCAGTACTAACACGTATTAACATTTCAACCACTTTAATAACAGCTAAGTAAGGCGCTCGCTTGCACTTTTTATGTACATTTTGCCTTTGGTTTACCTTTGGGGTTTTTTATTTTTTTATTATTATTATTATTATAGGCGATTAGTTATACTGAATAGCTGCAGACTTAAGTAAATCCTCTTCGACTCTTTATCACAGGAACCTGATGAGAGAGAAAGTGGATCAACAGAGCCTGCAGGGAAAACGATCAGGTCTAATATTTGTCTGGGAAGCGTCTCGGATCGAGGCACCCTGCCAGATCCGACCAGCAGGTGCGTTACATTTTTGCCGCTCCGACTCGGAGCAGCCTCGCAAAATATTTTCACAGCTATCTCCAAATTCCAGTTTGATTGAAGCACGCATTTGAGCTGTCAGAAGAAATCATTTCGTGCAATTCCTCCCGACTGCTGTTTTTCAGGAGGACGAAATCGGATCGGCTCTTTAACGTAACTATATTTGGTAAAAGTGCCTGCGTGCGAGAAATAAAAGGCTTTAAATAGAGCTCGTGTCCTCCCCAGGTGATGCATCATCTCTATAGTCTCTCCAACAGAGCTGCTTCACCTTTGGCTCCACCGCTGTGACAGAAAGACTATTTTAACCCGTGGAACACTCCTATTTATACTATAAGCATTTTGGCAGACATTGTGAAGGATACCACGTTCACATCACATCACAGCCAAAATAGGCTTCGGTCCTGGAATAGTTCAGGTTCAAATATATGAAGGGCGTTCGAGTCAAACTGGGAAATTTCTAGCAAAAGAAAGCGTGAAAGCGACTGACATTTACAGAAGACTTCAAGCAAAGTACGGTGATGAGACGCTAAGCCGCCGTAAAACATTTGAATGCATTTTAAATTACGATGTACATCCGTTTCCTTGAACATTCGGCGAGTGTAACGTCTGATTCATAAAAATCGACAGATAACTTCTTGCCAAAATGGAAAGATGAAAAGCATCTATCTATGTGAACTGTACACACAATCATTCAGGAAAACCACTTACACATTACAGGAACTCTGCTGGGAGTTATTACTGCCTCGTCCCAGTACAGTCCTGACCTCCGTCCAAGCCGTTTACACATGTTTGGGCCATTAAAGGAGTTCCTGGGAGGCCAGCGTTTCAGTCATAAAGCAGGTAGTCTGAGCATGGCTCCGTTGTACTGAGAAAGCTTTCATGTGCCTTGATGGTATCCAAGCACTAGTGAAACATTGTGCATAAGTGCATTAGTGTAGAAGGCATTATATAGAGAAATAACAGTAGTTTTTTTTTTCATAACTCTACTGAACACCTCTCAGCTATACAGCTATGATATCTCTCTCATCAGCCACCACTGTTTCATGCACTGTACAAGTTTATGTAATTTCTATCTATTTAAACTTTTTAAACATGCTTGACGCCTTGATCACCTCGCTTGGCATTCTGGGAAAATATTTACAGGAGGGCTTTAACAAAAGAAAGGTGGAGCTAATGTAACACGTCTGTGACTATGTAAAGAATAAACCACTGAGCAGTGTGCTGTTATAGAAAAATATTATTCGTCTTATAAACTAACCTTATAAACTTGCTAACAAGTTTCATTTATTAACGAATGTACCATAAACAGATATTCACCGGCTTCCTTTCATTAAGTTAACAAGATGGAGAAACAACAACGCGGCTCGTTATTTTCCCCGAGAATCTGAAAGCGTCACTTCCTGTGTCATAAAGTTGTCAAAAAAAAAAAGGCAATAGTGACATTTATTGTAAGTTATAGTAAGTAAGTTCTGTGTCCTTCCAAAAACGCCAATAAACATCTCCTTGATGTTTGCCAACAAACGCTTTTTAAATAATTGTGCATTATCATAAAAAGGTGACCTGTTGCCTCGTAGCTGGAGCTACAGTTGCAACAGTAACAGTTTCTGTTGTAAAAACCACAACAACAACGAATCAATAAATTCTGACCAATCGGAATCAAGAATACAGCAGCACTTAGGACCAAAAAGTTCACTTTGGATCTTTTTGGATTATTAAGGACTACAGAACGGAACAGTACAAAACATAATATAAAATAATATAATGGATGATACAAAATGGTTGAATATTTAAAGGGGTTCTGTGCTACTATATTCATGAAAATATATACTTGTAATTGTTTTCATTATAAACTCAAATATACAATTTTTTGTTTACTATTCTAAGAACCTGGAAGCGCAATTGCATGTTGAAAAAAAAATAAAGTGCTCATCTAATGAACTATAAAAGAACCCTGTTTTCTAACTTCACATATCGCATATTAATGCACAAAACCTTTAAAAACAGGGCGTCTCTAAGGGTTCACTGCATAATTATAGGTCCTGCACCTCCTTGAAACCCTTCTGTATAGGGAAACACTCTATAATAAAGTTCTCCGTAGAATGTTCCGGGATGCTGTGCATGTTTTTGGACTTTGGACATGGCTAAAAATAATAATCAGCAATTACTACTGTCTTTTTAAACGCGGCGATGTAGACGGAACACTCCACGCGCAAGAGCTTGCCAAGAAAACACCATGCTGCAATGAGTGACATCTAGTGGTCGAAAGTCTATATTAGTGCACTTCAGTACATTAATAGTACACTTTTATATTAACAAGCATGATTACTAACACCATTGAGCAACACGTCACATCATACATCATCTTCAGACCTCTTGGGGTTCTTAACTGGAAGTTCACTGTACACAACAGCAAAGCCAGCACATACAGTAACAAAGCCCCCTCCACAAAAAAAAAAAAAGAAAAAAAAAGTTTTAAAAAAACAGGAAAATGTGATTCCATTGGCATTTCATTAAATCACTAAATCACACCAAGATCCTGTTTTGATCCAAACAGGATTAGGTGGCAAGGCTGTCCGAAATAAAACCTAGGAAAAAGGCTTTGCTGTTCTACACCTCTGATTAACTCGCCTCTAAATAAAACAAGCTGATGCAGCGACTGTGCCCTGAATCATAATGACTGACACGTGGGTGGTAAAAAAAATTTTTTTTTTAAATGACAGCATTTTTCCAGTTCCATCGTGCAGCATTTAAGCAAGAGACAATTTTTTCCAAATCATCATCTCTTAACCAGCTTGCACGTGAATTTGTTATGGAATACAGGCTGAGAAAGGAAAGTAACAGGATCTACTTGGTCTTGTTGCTAGACCGGTACCTTCATAAATCATCAGTGTGAGCTGTACACATGCATTACAGGTCCTGTAAGTGGTCATAAGTCTATTTTAGTGCACTTTTTACCTACTGGTAAGCATGATCGCTAACATGAGATGGACCATTAAATAGCATTTAGGGTAAAGTTTTAAGTGGTTATTAATGTGCAGTAAACAAAAAAAAAAAAGCTGCACAATATTGAAGTTTTCAGTTGAACAAAAAAGACAATAAAGGTACACTATAAATCAGGTACACTTGATGATAGCAATGAAAAGTACCTTTATTTATGTGTGTGCAATGGCAACCTCGGCTGTTTAAGTCAATAGGGAAAGGAAAGGAATTTTCCATCAGTCTAATTCAGTCAAATGTGTAATGTTTGAAGATATTCTTTGTTTTTTTTGTTTTTTTTTACTCAAACACTTTGAGAAATAAAGGTACCACATAGTACTTTTCCTACAAACCCAAGCATCCCATTCTGCCTGCTTGATCTTTATACCTGTGTACATTTTACTCTTAAAAGCAGAGTACATGCACCAACAAGAAAAAGTACATTAAGTACACTACCTTTATTTCGTAATGCATGATATTATGGTGAGTTATTTCGAGATCATATGCTACACACAAAGCACATGCATGAAAGGAGCACTGGATAAACAGAACACTGAGTTAAAGGAACACTGCGTAAAAGGAACACTATGAAAAAGGAACACTAGGTAAAAGAAACGCATGCGTAAAGGGAACACTGGACAAGAGGAACACTGGACAAGAGGAACACTGCATAAAAGGAGCACTGGATAAACAGAACACTGAGTTAAAGGAACACTGCGTGAAAGGAACATCGGATAAAAGGAACACTGCATAAAACCAACACAGGCGTAAAACGTTGCGTAAAGCGCATCGGGTTATTAAGATCTTTGCGCATCATACATATCTTTGTTTGCGCTCATCACCGACCTGCGAGTCTCCTCTGGCGGCCCTTCTTGCCCAGTAAAGTCCAGGCTCTGAATGTGGAGTAGCGGAGCTGCTGGCTGAAGGAGCGCCGCAGTTTCAGCTCACTCGCGGTCATTGTACCCGCCGCTCGACTCCTCCGCGCTCTCGCTCCGAACTCGCACGCGCCTACAAACCCGCATGACTCCGCGGCGCTGGCCCGCGCGCGCCGCACGCCGCCGTCGGGGTTCCCGCAAAACACGCGCGCAAAGCCATACAGTTCCTCTGGAAGTGCGAAGGAAAAAAAAAAAAAAAAACCCCGCAGAGGTGTGTGGGTTATCCGAGCCGCAGACACGCGCACCGCCTCGAGCGCCAGTTCCTGAAGTTTCTACTTCAGCCAGGACACACACACACACACACACACACACACACTTTCTCTCTCCCCACACGCTCACATTCTCTGCTCCACTATCTACTCATATGTCATGAGTGACTGATATTCTCTCGCGCACACACACACACACACACACACGCGCGCGCGCGCACATTATATACAGTATATAGACAAAAGTATTTGGACAAACCTGCAATGACATTGTATTCAAATACATATATTTCAATATGGAGTTGGTCCCACTTTTTGCATTCTTGTTGGAAGGCTGTCCATAATATTTTTCTGTGGGAATTCCTGTCCATTGATTCTGTGGAACATTTATGAGGTCAGGAGGCACTGACCACAATCTCTAGTTCTAGTTCTGGAAGCATAGCATTGTCCTAGATGTCCTGATATGCTGAAGCATTAAGATTGTCCTTCACTAGGGATAAAGGGCCTGATTGAAACACCTGAATTCAATAATTAACAGGTTTGGCCAAACACTTTTGTACACATATAGTGGCACGGTGGCATAGTGGTTAGCACTGTCGGCTTGCAGCTCCGGGGTCGAGCGTTCGATTCCCATGTCGGGTCTGTGTGCTGGGAGTTTGCATGTTCTCCTCATGCTTGGTGCGTTTCCTCCGGGTGCTCAAGTATCCTCTGACAGTGCAAAGACCTGCAGGTTAGGCTAATTGGTGATCCCCCAAACTGCCCGTAGTGTGTGAACGAGTGTGTTCATGTGTGACCAAAGGCTGGCCTATTTCATCCCACAGAAAAGCCAATACAGCACAACTCCCCGAAAAAAATGCGGTCTACCATAGAAAGGCACACAGTGCACCACAGTCTACCATCCACAGTGCTCTGCAGAAAAAGACCACAAAGCCACCATCCTGGCCAGCAAATTTCCTAGATCCCATTTTGATCAAGGGATGCATTGGACAAACAAGTCTGATTTCTTGGAGGTTGCACACCAACCTGGTGCCAGACACCTCAGCACACCATCACAGGCCCTGTGAGGCCACGCCCGAGTGGCCAGATCTGCCCCGGTGCCAAAAAGGGAACAAAATCCTAGCTGGGTATAATGTTACTGTTTTTAATGTCAAGGTGGATCAATCAATATACTGTATATGTATTCAAATCTTAAAATGTTATTTTTACAAACAAAAAAAATTCAGTTATGCAAGAGTCATGCTTCCCAATTTATATTTTTGTTCTCTCTCTCTCCATCACTCATTTATTTTAGGTGCCAAGTAGAAATGCCTATACCGCTAAGGTAATAAAAGTGGGCAGGTGATAATGATTGAACCTCTAGAGCTCCACACCTGCCTTCTCACTAACAAGGGTCTTATCCTGAATTAGTTTATTAGACAGGAACGACTGTTGTGTGTCCAATGCTGCACTTAAACAGAGATCGCTGGCTGGGGGAGAAAAAAAAATCAGCCTAAAACGGAAACAGAAGACAGATGTGGAAGGATATGTATTATTTTGAGGTGGGCGATATAGGGTGTGCTGTACCCTAAATGCTTTTCACAGAAAAACCAAGCTCTTCCTAATGCAGCCTGTAATCATTATGAGAAATGACTAACAGCTTATCCGCTCACTGTTTCTGCGATCATGTTGCCAATCATTCTGCTTCATTCTGTAATAGAGTCATCTGATGGAAAAACCTCCTGGGAGAACATGGACGGCATCTGCCTCGCCTCCGTATATGTGTCAAAGATCAAAGGTTGGGGCCAAACATTTCCCCTCATGTGGGATTTGCAGTGGAATGTTTGGCTTGGAGACAGCACCGGCTGGTCACTTAGAAAAAAGGAAAGGTCAATTCGATTACTTTAGCTTTGTAGGTTTCAATAGTGCACACAGAGTTAAAACTATATTAAGTTATTGTTACACACATGTTTACTCAGTGCATCCACTTATTTGAAGGAAAAGACAGGATGTTCATAAGTACCAAGCTTTCGGGGATTAAAACACGTAACACAAATTATATTAGGCATCGAAACAAATTAATGTTTAAGACTTACAGGTTTTTGCTGATCAGCTGTGATCGTTGTTGCTAATCTAAAACTGTCCACTGATAGCTGTCTGCTAATCAAAAAAAAAATGAATCGTCAGCTGTTAATGTCCTGATAATCAAAAAAATATTAGCTATATTAACTTAGTTTAATTTTTGCTAATCCGTAATTGTTAGCAGTTAAATTCCAGCTAATATAACATTGTTAGCTCTTAACCTTCAACTAAACTAAAATTGTTCATTGTTAGCTGTCTGCTAGTCTCAAATTATTAGCTGGTAAATTTCTGCTGTTATAACTCTGTTTTACTGCTAATTTAAAATGTTTCTGTTAATCTGAAATCAATCGCTCTAAATTTTCTAGCTAATCTAAAATTAATAGCTCTAAACTGTCTTACTAATTTAAAATCGTTAGCTGTTAAATTACTGCTATTATAATATTGTCTTAATTTCCAGCTAATCTAAAATATTTACTGCTAGCTGTCTACTAATCTAAAATTAACAGCTGTAAACTTTCTAGCTAATTTAAATCTGTTATCTGTTTCATTATTATTATTATTATTATTATTATTATTATTATTATTATTATGCTGTTTTGCTGTCTGCCTGGGCAAAAACGTTAGCTATTAACTTCCAGCTAATCTAAAACTATTAGATGTTAAGTTCCAACTAATGTAAAATTCTTCGCTGTTAACATGTAAACAAGCTAAAATTATTAATTATTTGCTATCTGCTAATTTAAATTTGTTACCTGTGAACTTCCAGATAATCTAAAATTTCTGCTATTTTAAGATTGTTAGCTGTTCCATTAGATCTAATTAAACTGTTAAACTGTATGCTGCACTCTCCCAAACAATTTATTTATTTATTTATTTTTTTTGGCTGTTTAGCTGCATGCTTATACAAAAGAGTTAGCTGTTCATCTAAAATAGCTTGTGCTTAAGGTCCAGCTAATTTAAAATTCTTAGCTGTTCTTTATAATGTTTTCAGAATTTCCACCACATATTTAAATAAAGTAAAACTGTTTGTTGTTTGCTGTTTGCTAATATAAAATTGTTAGCTGTTAAATTTCTGCTGTTATTACATTGGTAGTAGTTAACTTCCAGCTAACTAAAATCGTTCCCTGCTAGCTGTCCGCTAATATAATATAATATAATAGTTCCAGCTAATCTAAAATTGTAATTTGTTATATGTTAGCTAATTTAAAATCGTTCGCTGTTAGCTGTTCGATAATTCAAACTTTGCAATGCTAGTTTAGAGTAATAAAAGGGATGGTGTTTTTGTGACTATACAGAACAGTCTTTCCATACAATCCAGCTGAATTTTACCTCAGACCAAGCTGGTAAGTCAGAAATATTTGAGGTCAGCCTTACAGAGAGAGTCCTCCCCACTGAGAACTTCCAGCGTTCTATTTTGGGCTCTGCTCACTCTGTGCAGACAGTTGCAGGACACGGAGCAGTGCAGAGCTCAGCTCTCGTACAGACAACCTGTCTCAATCTATCACAGAACCTGACGAGATCTCAGAGCTGCACATTGCAGGCCTGTCAGCGGCCTAGCATGTCCATCATAGTGGCCTTCAACTTGAACATTTCCATTACCCGGTCACACGTCAGCCACAAACCACTAGTGAACACATCTTACATGGAAGAACTCTCTTGGAAAGAGTCGATGGAGAAAGGAAATACAGGCAAAGAACAGCTGTTTATAGCTGCTATAGCATAAGTGATAACAGCAGCTAATTTGTTTCACATATAATTGAACTACAAGGGGCATTCGAGTCAAACTGGGACTTTTGATAGTGCAGAACAACAGAATACTCTTATGAGAGTTAAAAACTCCCTTTATTTCTCTATATAATCCCCTGCTGCACTAATGCACTTATCCCAGTGTTTCAATAGTGCTTCAAGGTAGAAAGTATTCCTCAGCACTTTACAACCATAATCGGACTGCCTGTATGCTTCACGTCTGAAGCGCTGGCCTCCCATGCACTCCTTTAATGCCCCAAATATGTGGAAATGGCTTGGAGTGAGGTCAGGACTGTATGTGGTAGAGTTCCTGCTATGCGCAAGTAGTGTTGGTGAATGATTGTGTGTACAATTCACACAGACAGATGCATCTCATCAATTTTCAAGGATCAGACAGTCTACTCGCTGAATGTTCAGGGGAACGACTGCAGTGGGCTCTGAACCACCTCGGCTGGATTGTTATTCTTTAAAATGTCTGCACCATTCAAAAGTTTTACTGTGGCTGAGAGTCTAATCACCGTACTGTGCTCGAAGTCTTCTGTAAATGTCCATCGGTTTTACACCTTCATTCGGTATAAATAAAGTCCCGGATTGACTTGAACACCCCTCGTACAAACAGATACAATGTGTGACAGATTGTTGTTTAATAAATAATACATTTTATTCCTTGACCTTTTGTAGTGTATAAGAATAATACAACAGTTTGGCAAACTGTCAAATTACTTTGATGCAAGAGGAATAAAACACTTCAGCAATTTTTGAAGAATTTTATTACTCTTACAGTATAACAGCAATTTGTGTAGCAAAAAGCTACAATTAAAGCAACTAGATGAAAAAAAGAATGCTCATGAGGTCACACTTGTGAATTCATGTATTCAAGTGTGTGAGAGTTTGGAGCAGTTTTAGCATTTATACCTTGTTTCATTGTATTACTTAAATCGTATGTAATGGAAAAAAATATAGCCAAAGTTCTCCCTGGTTCGTTTTTATGACTTTCTCATGACTCTATCACAAGCTTCCAGGGTTGTGTCCAATTATCATGGCGACGTCCAACAAGTCAATGGTATCATACTTCTTTGGTCCTTGATGTTGAACATCACAGTACGTGGAGTTATCATAGAGAAGATTATTATGGCTAGACCGCAGTCTCTAGAACAGACACAAAGGAAGCAATATTTGATGTAAGGGCAGGAAGTGGTCATCAGCATGTGAATGGCCCTCCATTCCATCTCACCAGGGTTGCTTGTTTTGGCATGAGCTAATCACGCATTTATCAGTTCGCCAAACAGTGACAAACTCTTTGAACACACAGCACACTTCATTCTCTTTCAGCCTAACTACGGACACAAGTAGTTCCATGATCACTTTCAAACATGAAATATATACTATATACAGTATTTAATATCTCCCTCTTTCTAGATATACAATTAAATGCAAACGTGTCTCCCCAATGGATTTGGGGCGAAATAAAAACAAAACAGGAAATTGATTTTACCTAACTTAAAAACTGTTTGGAATAAATAAATAAGCATTACTGCAGATTTAAATACATTTCCTAAGGTTCTCCTAATATTGTACCATATTTATTCCCCACAATAATCACTGCCTTTTGTTCTAAGTTTAAGGGTGTGCAAACTTTTGCACTCAGGTATTCTAATTGCTGGTCACATTCGCATGTTGTTTTTGTTCCCCTACAAACACATTTAAGTCACAGGATTTTGTGCTCTTCTACGAGTAACTAAGTCAGAAGCTGGTTTCATTCATACTGGGATTTGGAGGAACTGGTAGCCACAAAGAACGTATTTGTTACTGGATTAGAAACGTCTATGTGTCCTACAGAGAGAGAAAGAGAGAGAGAACTTATTTCTGTCCTAAAGGAAGGGTAATGGAAAACTTCCTATCTTGGCAACACAAGGTCACTGAATCCTATCCGAATTAGTATCTCTACTTTTTATAGACTTTACACCAGAAGACATGGATATCTATGGGGGGAAAATAAATAAATATATAGTTTTAATATCAAAAATCCCATATCCAGTTGACAGGTATTCAAGAGGTTCAATTAATAATTAGGAATTCTGAGCTTTTAAATAAATGAACGAATACATTTCTGGTTGTTAACACTCATGTACGGTTCTACATAAAGCATTCAAGGTTTCCCATGGACATATATTTGAAGACTACTTAATCCTAAAAGATAAGCCACCTTTACACTAGAAAGTCCACCTACAGATTGGAACAAATTGGAGAACCCAGAGAAAAGTGTGCGATAAAACTGTCCTAATTACATTATTACTGCTCATTATTTTATACCTGGAACCCAACAAGTGCTTCAGGTTTAGCTGAACTTTCTTGGTTCTGGGTATTTCATGCCTTGTTTCAGGGGTTTCCTTGGATAATGAAGTGGTCCTAGATTTTTCAACTGGTTCTACCTGGAATACGGAGATAGCAAGACACTCTCTTGTAGCACTCTAAAAAGAACCAGTTAAAGATTTAAGAGTTTATCAATAACTTCTACCATTTAAAAAAAATAAATAAATCAGGGTACGGTTGATAGGAGTCTTGAAATTTTTAGAAAATAATGTCAAGCGGTCCTGTTTTTTATTTCTTTCATTTATTGGTTCATCTTGGTAAATGATTACAGAATACGTTGGTGCAACACATCGAGCGTCCAGCCTTTTCTTATCTGCAAAAACATCTGTAAATCTAATGTATGTATTGTTCATATGCAGCTCAAATTGGCTTATGTACAGTATATCCAGTCGAGATAAAATTCCATCCGAGCACTTTTACTTGTTGCCTGCATGCCTTTGAGCCCACGGCTCCAGTCTGGCCAATGAGCTTCAATGGGAAAAAGCCCAGATGTTCAGGGCCTGATTTCTCCGAGCTCTGATTGGCCGTCTTCTTAAGGACTGGAGGTCCCAGGACAGGCCCCTGGAATCCTGTGGGGGGGGCGGGGGGGATTACGCTCCGGTCTTAATGGATTCAAGGCGTGGAACCTCCCCCTGTCCTGCTCAGGCCCGTCTGAGGCATGCGCTATAAATTTCCTGAGCGAATATTCCCAAGCCGTGCCTCCAGTTTTCCGGAGAAACCACACATGTGGTATATATCTGGGTTTCGATGAGGGGATCGGATGGGAAGGAAGGGAAAGGTCTTAAAGCTACAGAACTCCTTTCTGTTTAGGTGTCAGTTTAAATGAATGGAGTTTGTGTATACGTCTCACAAAGGGAAGGAGTGTGGGACCGAATGACCGGATGCGTGGATATGAAAATAAAATAACACGATGACATTATTGCGAGCCGCTTGTGGTTTTGCTCTTTGAAAACATCCATCCATCCATCTTTGCACAAAGCTCATGCATGTAAGGAGGCATCACACAGAAAGCACAGCAGTTTCTGAGAAGAAGCTGAAGGAAGAGTGAAGGGGGGGGGGGGGGGGGGGCATTGTGAACGCTATTGTTTGGTTGTATGACAAAGCATGTAATGCCGTCAAGTCGGAATCTATTAAGGCCCGGCCAACCACAGAAATCCATGGGAAAACATTTACAGTCTCCACACACCACCTGGCTTCTATTACAAGAGGAGGGTGGGGGGGGCATTCTCAAGCACACATGCACAGATACCAGCACACGTCTCCACAATTCACACACTCAGATGAGGTTCGGTAAATAAATATCCACACTAAGTGTAGCATAGTGTAAGCTTTACAACAACTTCATGATGAGCAAATACCACCTCAGAGCAACGGTCGGTCTTCACCGTGTCCGGTATTTCTTCACACAAGCTCCCAGGATACAAAAGAAAAGAAAAGAGGGTTGGCGTTGAGTTTAAGCTTGGCAGAGCTGAGGTCAGGCAGCAGTTCCCTGCTGACACTTGCTGATAGAGAGATGCTGGAAGACTTAATCACAACAGACATTCTGTTTTTTTTCCCCACTAACATGGATTCTGGTTTTTCCGGTAGAACGGAGCGTACTGTAAATATATCATTTCTAAAACAAAATGATCAGCGACAACTACACAAATAGTGTTTGTCAATGCTTTGGCACAGTGGTCTTGGCGTATCTATGTAGTCTAGTGCTAATAAAAACTGATATACTGAGTAACAAAAATAAATATTTATGTAATAGGTTTTATATAAGGATACATTTATAGAAGGAGTCTCCAGTTCCAAAGTTCTGCAACACTCAGAAAATTTACACCACTCGTAATTTTAGTTTCTTAGAAATATAACAAGCAGCACCTATTTTCTTGTCTTTTTAACTTTAAGAAATAATAGAAATGCTATAACATACTCCAACATAACACGAGTGATAACGGGAACTAACACGTCTCATAGAGGTTCCACAGTATGTTATTAGTTAATCAATTAAAATGTGAAATGATTGTCAAATTGGACAATATCACATGACTACACTGTTGATTATGTTGCTACAACTGCACACCTTAATGCGCTCCTTATTCCATGAGTTTTGATATGATGTGCATCTACAATCCTGTGCAAAAGTCTAAATGCTATAGAGCAAGCAAGCCTTAAAAAAGCACAAAAAGCAGCAATAAATGGAAAAAAAAAAATAAAACAATGTGTGTGACAATGATTTGAGGACCCTTTAGACTCCAGGTACAATTTTTATTCGCAGTTTCATAAGGAACTTGGCTACTAAGTTTAATGAGCATCCTGCAGAACCACCTGCTACATGCTTTCATGCAGAAACCGGAAACGACCACGTTGTTTTCGGTCTGAAAAGTGGTTGCTTATAATGTGCCGCTTTCTTCTGGCGCACAAATATTTGTTCTGTAACGTGCCATTTTGTTCAGAAATCAGAAGAGTTTTTGGTTCTAATGCAATAATTAAAATTCTAATTAAAATAATGATAAAAAAGAAACGTTTGTACTCAAAACACAGGGTGTGTAAGACGTTTGCACAGCACTGCGTTCATAGGATCACATGAAACCAACTTGAAGACAATGGGGAAAACCCACATATGCATTCATAAACACTTTTCTTCAGGTTCCGGCAGTAACTCGTAATTCATGATTTCGGACCAAGTCTCAAAGTAAACACCCTTTAAATTTGGAATCGTCTCTCCGAACCTTAGCTCATATGAGTTCAACAAGCAACATCAAATCAACAAGCCTTTGCAAAGCATCATCATTAAAGGAAAACTGCTATTCAAAATGTACTTTACTTCTGTCTGTAATGTACAAACAACAAAAAAACATCCCTTGGTTCTTATGTTCTTTTTCTATTTTTCTTTTAGCCAGGCCTTAAAAAAGGCAATTTGATATTTTCCCCTATTGTGACCTCATAGAAGAAGCGCCCCTCCCTCAGCCCTGAGAGTAGTTCCTTTACATGAACACTAAAATAGTGCCTTTGGGAAAAAAACGTGTATTATCTGCATTATCTAAGGGGTTACTTCAGCTGGAGTGTTAACAGACACAATTTGGAGGAACTCTGAGACCTGTGCCAACTTGCTAAAGAAATAGTAATATATAAACAAAGCACCTTTAAATGAGCCATGCTGTATATACAAAAACAAGGTCATTCCAGCACATGCTGTCGCACTAAAACGCTGCAGTTTCGTACTGCATGAAGCATTTCTTTGCCTTGAAGCCACAGCAATAACTTCAGACTTTTTCCTGATTGAATTCCCAAACAATTCCCAAATGTTCACTTTTTCCTTTCATCTTATTAAGATCACCCAGCAAGTCTGGGTCCAGTTCAGTCTAGTGTCACCTTCCTCCCAAATTAGCTTGAGCAAAAAAGAAAGCACCTTCGCCTGCCAAGTCCAGCGCTCACCCTGACCCAAGGCTGACTGCCATTCCTCTGTCTCACTCGCTATTCTAGGCTACACAGAATGCACCGCATTAACCCGGGCCATTATATTAAATGAAACAGAAGGTGAGCCGGATCAGACGTGCTGTCATGCAGCCGGTATAGCCTTGCACCTTCTGCCCCTTTTCCATCACCTCTCCGATTGCCATGCTAAATTGTTTAATCAGCTCTTAACCACAAGAAAGACACGACGGTGCCGTGCTGCTCTGGGGCACAGCGCTGGTTTATGAGCACCAATGCAAGCTTCAAAAATGACCCAGGTGGCTCCAGCTGTGAAACCCGAGCTGCAGCGTACAGTCAACATGGGAACTAATCAGCACTGGACTGATGGGCTTACCAGTCCTCAGCTGTTATGTTATAGTCGATATACATGGATGCTTATTAAGCTAACCTCTGTGTGCCACTTTGTAGATGTCTGCTTAGGTTCTCCTTAACTCAAGTACACTTATAATGGAAATCAATTAAACGTTTACATGAAAAGGTTTGTTGTAAGGACGCGGCCGTCGTCGACCGTCATAAAAGCTGCTAAGAATGGCAGGTTTATCCATGAGCAAAGAGTAGACGTACTCTACTGAGTGAACTTTGGGAAAAGGAAGCATGCATGCATCAGTGCTGGCAGAAGAGAAATGCTGTAACACACAACAGTTTCTCTGCATGCTTGCTTTACTGCTCTACGCTCACAAATGTGAAATACACGAAGTGTTCAAGTCAAACCGGGACTTTTGATTGTGTAGAATAACAGAAACTCCCTTTATTTCTCTATATAATCCCATGCTACACTAATGCACTTATCCCAGTGTTTCACTAGTGCTTGGACACCATCAAGGTCGAAAGTTTTTTCAATATCCTGGAGCCATGATTGCACTGCCTGCTTCACGTCTGAAGTGCCACCCTCCTTAACAGCGCAAAATTGTGGAAATGGCATGGAGCGAGATCAGGACTCCCAGCTGAGTTCCTGTAATGTGCGAGTGCCGTTGGTGAACAAGTTGGCAACAAGTTATATGTCGATTTTTAAAGATCAGGGTCAAGGACCAAATCGTCCGCACCATTCAAAGGTTTTACTGCGGCTAAGAATCTCATCACTGTACTGTGTTTAAAATCTTCTGTAAATGTCAATCGCTTTTACATCAAAAGTCAAAAGTTTGTCCCGGTTTGACTCGAACACCGCTTGTATAATCAGATCGCTGTCTATTTTGTGTCACCTGTGTATTAGTTCGATAGCATACACTAAGCTTGCCTCACACAGTGTTGGATGTTGGTGTTCGAGTATCTTTATATGAGGACAAAAAAAAAAAAAAGTGTTAAAGAGGGTTAGATTTATACATGATATCAGAGTTGGAATTATGCATTGGAGCTCATATGTTCTCCCTGTGCTTGGTGGGTTTCCTGCAGGTCCCACAGTCCAAAGCAGATCAGGTTAACTGGTGTTCACAAATTGCTTGTAGTCTGTAAGTGTGTACAGTCTTATGCAAAAGTTTAGGCACCCCTTGATAACAGATTTTGGTGATTTTTTAAAATATTTTCAGCAAACATTGGTGCATAGTTACTTTTTATGTGATAAATTGAACAAAGAAAAAAAAATAAAAACATTATTACCCTAAGAGTCTTCTTTTTTCTTTTTTACAAGGTTTCAGACATTGATCAGCTCGTTAGATCTGACGCATGGCAACAGCTGTCATTAGTAAATGCCAATTTCAAAACTTTACAAATACTTTGACTCTCCAAACGTTGTGCACACACTTGCGGACACTCAACAAACACGGGTTCCTCTAAGCAACTGTGTAAGGCTCTGAAAATGAAAGTTATTGATGCTCAACATGCAGGAGAAGGCTACAAGAAGATAGCAAAGCGCCGTCAACTTGCAGATGCTATTTATCAAGGGGTGCCTAAACTTTTGCATAAGACTGTATACAGTATTTGTGTGTGCCTTCATGAGATGGATTGGTGTATCCCGCCTCATGCCTGCCTTAAGTCTCCTGGGATAGGCTCTAGTCCCATCGCGACCCTGTATACAGGATAAAGCGATATAGATGATGAGTATTTGTTTTCTAAAAACTACTCTTTCAGAATATATAGTAAATAAAAGAAAACAGCAAGAAAATAAAACATTCTTGTCTACGGTAATCACACATAAGATGTAGATACAGCAAATTCAGATCAGAATAAAAATGCTGGAGCATTCCTTTTAAAGTATTTTAAGGTTTGGGATCAGCCTGGATTTTGAGATGTCTGCTGGAGATAATACATCACGTTGCCTGGACTGGACCTGTAGCTGAGAGATGAGCTAATCTAAAGTTGCAATCTTGAAATGCTCCTGTGCAACACATTTGGTGAAATTTCCAAATGTTTAAAAGGGCCGTTAATTATTCTTATTCTTTTTCTTTCTTTTTTTTTAAATGCCATCATGCAAACCCAGTAGTTATGATCTACAGAATGAAGATGGGGAGCAGATTTTCAGCACCGTATGGAATTAAAAAAAGGATAAAAAAAAAAAAGGAAGATTTGAGTCATACACAACGCATCACCATAGAGAATAGAGGAAACAGTGGTCATGTGCGGTGCACGGATGATTCACTGCGCTGCCATGAGATATGAGCGGTCCTCATGCTATATATGGGATCCTCTTTCCAGAACGTGCAGTCTACTGTATTTTTTCAGCAAACACACTCACACACACACACACACACACACATAAGCACAGTATGTATATGAATATACACGGGTGGTGATTGCAATCTCATGATCTGCTTGCCCACATGACATGGCTGCTTGCACTTCTTCACGTCCACTTAAGTTTGAGAACACAAAGCGAGAGCCCGGGAGAACATTCCAGTCTGATTGTCCCGAGGCACTAATGCCTCCTGAGATTTGCAGAGTGTTGCATGGAATTGGTGGGGACTGGAAAAGTGACAGGCCATTTACAATAGGGCCCGATTCAAACATATAGGCCATTCAAGCCCATTAAGCCACTTATCTTTGAGGAGAAATCACACTCTGGCAAGCATGAGTTAAGCAAGTTATGGAAGAAAAAAGCCCGGGCCTTTGATACTAAACTTCAACTTATCCTATATATGAATATATATGGAGAGTGTGTGTGTGTGTGTGTGTGTGTGTGTGTGTGTGTGAGAGAGAGAGAGAGAGAGAGAGAGAGAGAGAGAGAGAGAGAGAGAAAGGGAGAACATTTTGGATTTTTTTAACTACCTCGACTTTTATTACTGAAGCACACTGTAGTTACCACCAGGATTATACACTAATGCAGGATGAACTTAGCAGACATGTGGATAATATTTAAAATATAACACGCTTTAATTAGGGAAAATTAAAGCTTCAGCATACCAAGACATCTTGGACAATGCTATGCTTCCAACAGTTTGGGGAAGACCCCTTTCTATTGGATCATGCAAGGACTATAAATGCATAGTTTGGTGTGGAAGAACTTGACTGGTCCAAACACAGAGCCCCGATTGAGCTCAACCTCATCGAGCACCTTTGAACTGGGATGAGATGGTCTTCTCGTCCAACATCATTGCCTCCTGACCCCAAATGAATGGGCACGAATTCCCACAGAAACTCTCCAAAATCTTGTGCACAGCCTTCCAAGAAGAGTGCAAGCTGTTAAAGCTGCAAAATCGGAACCAAGTCCATATAAAAACATATGTATTTGTATACAATGTCATTGCAGGATGGATTGGCACCCTGTCTATGGTGTACGCCGGCTCATGCACTAAGTCTCTTGGAATAGACTTCAGGTTATAGAACCTTAAAAAAGAGTTTATCTGAAAAGCTTCTGTGAAGAATGCTTTTATGAAGCTATGAACACTTAAGTATGCAAAGAATTTTTAGGATTAATGAGGGGGATCAATAATAATAATAATAATAATAATAATAATAATAATAATAATAACTAGAGAGGTACGTTTCCTGAAGAAAATAATGTGAGTGGTGCTTGCCGTGGCAAAACTTTGGAGTCATGCTAGCAACTTGTTAAGCACTCCAGCATCATGTTAGCAGCACTCTAATGATGTAGCTAGCAACATGCTAATATAGTTAGCATAATGCCAGCTACATGCTAATTAGCTAAACACAGTGCTAGCAACATGCTAAGCACTCTACCATCATGATATAAACATTCTACTGATATTGCTAGCAACATGCTAATATCGTTAGCATAATGCTAGCAACATGCTAATGAGCTAGACGTCATCTTAGCAACATGCTAATCCCACTAGCAACATGCTAATCACACTAGCATCATGCTAGCAACATGCTAAACATGTTATTAGCGAAATGCTAATATAGTTAGCATAATGCTAGC
The DNA here is from genome assembly GCA_013621035.1 of Clarias magur. Classification (NCBI taxonomy): domain Eukaryota; kingdom Metazoa; phylum Chordata; class Actinopteri; order Siluriformes; family Clariidae; genus Clarias; species Clarias magur. The sequence continues at coordinate 623,748 of QNUK01000162.1, forward strand.
GACATGCTAACATTGTTAGCATCATGCTGGCAACATGCTAATAAAATTAGCATAATGCTAGCAAAATGCTAATATTGTTAGCATAATGCTAGCAACATGCTAATCGCGTTAGCAACATGCTAACTGCATGATAATTATTTTGCTAGGGGTCGTGGCTTATGAGCATCATGATAAATGCGAAAGACTGAGTTAAATGAGCCCACCCCCATGTCTCTACGACAGTGGGATCCACAGTTAAATTCACTTTAAAAGTTCCTATGGAAGTTACTATTGTATGTTAATTGTTACCACCAGTTTACCACTCGCCCGGTAGAAAAAGTCATGTCAAGCCCCCTTTCCCCGAATAAACCCAAATAAAATAAATCCTGAATGAACCACACAATTTGCCAGCTGTTTCATGGGTCTACGATGAACGTAAAAGTGACGAGTCATGCACCAAATTCCCCATTATAAGTCAATGGGGCAAACTTGGGCACTTGTTTTACCCTGGGGGTAAAACCTATAACCTCTTGTGGGGTATGTTCCAACACAGATTGTAAGCCTCTACAAATGTAGATGTAAATGTAAGATTTCTATCAAATTCTCACTCGGCACTTCAATCTGTCAAAGTTGGTATCAATGTTAAATCTATGCAATTTTTTGGGATGGTTAATTGCCCCCTGCAGGGGCAATTACCCCCCCCCCACACTCAGAAAAGTCTTAGCACCCCAATCCCGAATGAGCCGCACGATTTGACACCTCTTTCATGGATCTACGACAATCGAAACTGTAGTAATTATGTGTCAAAAATCTGCATTATATGTGAATGGGGCAAATTTGGGCACCTTTTTTGCCCCGGGGGCAAAACTTATACCCTCCTGCGGGGTATCTTCTGATACAGCTTGCGGCCTTCTTCAAATGTGGTGAATTTGAGATTTCTACCAAATTCTCACTCTGCGCTTCAATCCGTCAAAGTTGTTGTCAATGTTAAGTCTATGGGATTTTTTTCCCCATTATATGTCTATGGGGCAAATTTGGGGACCTCTATTGCCCCAGGGGTAAAAAATGTATCCTCTAGCGGGGAATGTTCTGACACAGGCTGCAAACCTCTTCGAATGTGGTGAATTTGACCATTCTACAAAATTCCCTCTCCGCGCTACAATCCGTCAAAGTTGGTCGCAATGTTAAGTCTATGGGACTTTTTGGGGCGGTTAATTGCCCCCTGCGGGCAAGCCGCACGTTTTGATACCTCATTCATGGGTCTACGACAAACCGTGCGGGACTAGTTACTCGCCGAACTTTCATACGGAAGAAGAAGAAAAAGAAAAATAATAAGCCTGTGAGATTATAATAGTAGTGCTTCACTTCGCAAGCACCACTAATAATAATAATAATGTTTAGGCACAGATATGTGCCGGCAACACAGCATGGGTCACTGATGATTATAATGTGTGTATGCTTACAGCATATGGAAGTACATTTGGGTTTTCGGATGAAAGTTATTATTACTTTTATGAAGGGTACATTTTTACCACTAACCAGAATATGGGAATGATGTGGCAAAAATGTAGAACCCTCAAAATGAGCATATTATTATTGCTTATTTTTGGTCATAGAAACAACCGAAAACAACCAGAAAAACATCTGATTATGTGTATCTGTGTTATTTCTTTGCCTATGTGACACATTTCTAAAATATATTTTTTGCTCAGTCATGTTTGCATAGTTGGTTAAAATGAAATAAAATTCAGTTCAACATATTTCCGAGGTTATATGCACTATATAAATAGTTCTCCGAGTCTTAGGGACTTACATAAGGTAATGACTAATTCAAATCCAAACTTCAGTGCAAAATGCTCTCTCAAAACCATCATATCGTACATTTGCTTCATTTTCTACTCTCTCTCTCTCTCTCTCTCTCTCTCTCTCTTATTCGCACAGATTTTGTCCACAGTTTCTCTTACTGCAACTAAAAGAAAAAGGCTAATTTCAAGGACATAAGCAAAACCCCCATGTCCAAACGTACTGTATCACATGCTGTATATGGAAACACATATTTCCATAAGGGCTTATCCAAAGAAAAATACTTATGGGAATGAATCTGACAATTAAAGCGACTAAGTATGATGTTTATCAAACCAAACTAAATACTGTTGTGAATGTCACCCCATTCATGTTGTGTTTCCCGTGAAAACAGGCATAATGTTTTTGTTCCCGTTCTAGTCCTCTTTCCACCCCGATCATGTCTTTGGTTTGCTGCTCTTTCATGTTAGGTCTCGATCACTTTGTCTTTATATACGTATCTTTATTGGCTTTGCTGTGCTCAGATTGTGCAATTATTGCAGTTCATGTCCAAGGTTTGTCTTCCTTAACCCCGATTTCAGTCCACTTCCTGGTTTGAACCTTTTCCTGTTTTATCTTTAGTACCGTCTAATTTCCGCGACTGTACTGTAAGTCTACAACCTCTAAAGGAATTTTAGGTTTTCCGAAGAGCCGGTGGCACCAGTGGAGGCCCACAGGAAACCACAAGTCATCCTGCATCTCTCCACATGTGGAATTTTTCATGCACACGCAACCAGCGGCTCTCTTTAAAGCCTTCGCCACATGACCACCCGCTTATAAGTTTAAACACATGATGTCACTGATCTGGGCAACGCTGCGAGGGACAGCGCCTGCAAACGATCACGTAACCGAGCGGAGGTTGCCTGAGCGGCTGGGAGGAAAACATGGCACATATTTTATTTTGTTTGGACGCTAAGCGTTGGAGTAGGTTAGGAGTAGAAAAGAACATAAACAATATGCTTAATCTGTAATCTAACTATATCCATCTTCACTAAATGGTGATGATGGTGCCGTAAACATGGCCTGAATGTTAAAGCTTCATCTGCCATCTGAACTTTAGATGAACCCATTGGTATTCTGTTTGAAATATGATGAATATAGATGTCAGGATGGCTCACAACTCCGAGTAAACATGCAGACATGGAATAAATGTTCACCAGTGCCGATTTCATTTTTTTTGTTGTTGTTGTTGTGTGTGTGTGCCAAAGAAGCTACTTCTGGTGTTCATGCAACATGGAAATGACCAATCTTGCTTCCCTTAAAAATTCAAGTTGCTGACTTCAGCCATTTTGGGGAGATAATTTTGTATATTATGTTTGTTTGTTTATCGCTTCAAACCATCGTAATTAGCCTAAAAATTGGTGTAGACTTCTAAAAGCCTGTTAAAATTGTTGCTTAAATTAAAGCATATAATTAAGGATTTATTGAGGATCTTTCATTTCATGTACATGTCAAATTCATTTCAATTTTCATTTCAGTCTTCAATTTTGCATTTTATAATAATATTTTTTTTTAGGTATATGTCTTTTCAAATTCAAATTTCATTTGTTGAAATGCTTATACGACTTCTAATGACCTAAAATTTAAAACGTTTTGGTATAAAATAAGAGAAATAAGAGAATTTTTCAAATTAGAAATATGGAGAAATGTGAAAATTAACTTTAGCTGTAAAGACTTTTAAATTTACATTACGTACAAACAATAAGGTAATGAAAATAAAAGAGTAGAAAAAATAGACATATTAAAAAATATCATATAACAAAGTATGTTTTACTTATATAATAAGTGAAATGTACTGTAAATGGACCAAGTTTCATCTAAATGACAATTAAGATTATTGAAGGATTTGAATTCAAGAAAGTTACGGACACTACACCAAGGGGAGATACTTTTTAGCACCAATATGTTTTGGCCCGAAAGCACATACTGTAAATGTCTTGTATTTTCCATCTACCTGCCTCTGAAATATTATGTTCCTCACATACTGTAAAACCAAGTGCTATGAAAAATATCTGTACAGTATAAGTGCACAGTCCAGCATCTTTAGCTAAAATTCTTCCAGACAGGCCAGCGTGCTGATCAGCCTCAGCTGCCTGGGGTCACCACTCTGGTCACTGGGACTCAGCCGGCCCGGATGGGAAAGAGACCCTGAGAGAGCAGATGGTTGAGCTGGGAGGATACACAGGGGCAAAAGGCTGGCCCAAACCCATTCTGCAATATACCAGAAGTTGAGAGGCTATAGAGAGAGCCAAAGACGTCCTTCAGTGAGCCTGGAGAGCCATTCCTCTAGACAACATTAAACGCAGAAGGAAGTCTGGTTCTTTGGAAACATAATATGTTGGGTTTCTTTTAATAAAATATTCAAATCTATTTTAATTATCTGCATATAAATTTTAAATATTCAGGTAATTATTTGTCAGAATACGACTGCAAGACTAGAATAATCAATAATTATCAATACTCAATAGTTAACAAGCACCTACTGTACCTACCTACATACAGTATTTTTAACAAAAACATTTATAAATGTTTTATAATACAAATATAACACTATTGGGGTCATCCCTATGGTCCCCAGATTTATATGCCACATGACAAAGGGTCCTATATTCTTAGACCCCTATGTTCCCCGGTTCTAGGGTACAATGTTCCGTTGGTCTATATATTGTAGCACATACTGTAATGGAAACCTGAAAATTATGTTTCCTGGCTCTGTATTTTTTTTTTTTATTATTATTATTATGAAAAAAGAATCTTTCTAGAGACGTAGAAAACATCATAAAATAATAACCATTAGTTGTGTTATATTTAAGTAGTTTTGAAGTCTTGTTCAAATAAAATAAACTGGATAATATTGAGGAAATATGCTATCTTGAAATGGGTCACATTTGTCTCGATTCAAATAAGAGGGATAATTGGGGGGAGCCCTTGACAATTTTAGTGCTAGTGATCTAAGGAACATAGGGTCCTGGAAACATAGGTACATACCCACACCATGATGCTAGCATATGCTACTAAGCAAGCTAACATTATACTATCCGTTATAGTTGTGTGTTGCAGTTGGCTAATAATAGAAACGGAAATGTGAAATATTAATTAAGATCAAGCTTGGCACATTTAAAATAATTTAGGTTAAATATATCATGAATTTAATATATTATAAAAAAATTAAAAAAAAAGAAAAGATCCTGAGCCTAAAACTGTTACAGCTACTAAAAAAGCAAGACAGGACTTCAGAACGAGGATGTTTCTGTAACGTCTTAAGCGTAGCGTCTGTAGGGAATGAGAAAGACAAACGTTTGTGTGGGGGAGGGCGTAAGTTGAGAAGGAAGCGCTGTCGAACACACAGTGGAGGGAGTGTTAGCGATGATTAATTTTTGCTTTTAAGTGCTCCCCCAGGCCTCATCCATTCAACAAAAAGCGCATTAGCAAAATTAGCTTGAGCGCCGACGGTTCGATATTATAGATCTCCGAACGAAATAACATGCCGTCATTCAGCTGATGCAGTGCAGGGGTGCAGCAGTGCTAAAAAACACTGACACAAATCATTCGCTGCACGTGACGATCTGTTCAATTTCACAATTGCGTGGTCGTTCGCTAGAATGACCGATTAAAACGTTTTCTAGGAAATCTTCATGGGTGTGAGAAAGTCCAGAACCTCAGTGCTACAAATTAAAACTGTCCAGAAAAGAATTAAAAAAAAAATTATAAGGAAATGTGAGTGGATTTTTATTTACTTATTTAAGAAATAATAGCAATAAAATATGTTTGCCTTAATGTGGTCAGGCATGTGGGACTGCTTCCTTGAGCGTTCCGACCCGAGCGATGGTGCTTTCCAGTCTCCCACAGTCTTTCTTTTGTTTCCCCATACTGAATGGTTTTGGATGCGCCTTGTCAGGGCGGAATAACCCTACTCGGAGACAGGAGAGAAGCGCTTGAGCCGTATTTGAGGCTCTCAATTCGGTCTCAGGCTTCAGCATCTGTGGCCCCTGGGTGACAGTTTTGGGGCACCGAGCCTCAGCTTTTTACTTATGCCGGCTTTTGTAAGACAGGAGGTCTGACAAGGTGAGTTTTATCATAACAAAGAGAGCTACCGGTTATTAATACACACATGGAACAAGGGAGAATAGAGAGCACCTACCCCCTGAAGACTTATAACCATGCTGGGACATTGTAGAAATCAGGGCTGGCAGCAAAATGGTAAATAAAACCTGATTATCTCATGTCAGCACCTGTCAAGGGGTAGGATATATTAGGCAGCAAACGAGCAGTCAGTTTATAAAGTTGATGTGTTAAAAGTAGGAAAAGCTAAAAGTAGGCAAGCATAAGGAACTGAGAGACCATATTATGATAGCTAAAAAGTTGGATTAGATCATCTCTTAATTGGCAGGTCGTCCAGGGTGTTCATGGTATAAAATGGTTAGTACCTTCCAAAAAAAGTTCAAGGTGAACTTGTGACCAAGTCATGGGCATCCAAGGTTCATCACTCCACATGGGGAGCAAAGGCAAGCCTGTTTGGGCCAGAAGTTCTACTGTAGCACAGTACTATGGACCAATGAAGAAGTTGGTCTGGTTTAGTGGATCACGTTTCCCTTTACATCACGTGGATGGCCGATTGTTTGTGCCTCATTGACCTAGACAATAGATGGCTCTAGGTTGCACTAGGAATGGAAGGAATTGCATGCTGGCAAAGACAACGTAATGCCTCGTGCAGTGTTCTTATGAAAATTCCTGGGTCCTGGAATTCCTGTGGATGCTACTTTGACACACCCCTACCAAAAACGATTGCAGATCAAGTATTTCCTGATGGCAGTGGTCCCTTTCAGTAGGACAATACACCCCGCTGCCCTGCAAAATCATTTAGGAATGGTTTGAGGAACAGTTCAAAGCGTTGACTTGGCTTTCAAATCCCCCAGATCTCAATCTGCTTGACCATCGGTGGTTTGTGCTGGACAAGTCTGACCCATGAATGCCCTACCTCGCAACATTCAAAGGATTCAAAGGATATGCTGTTAACACCTTGGTGCCAGATACCACAACATACCTTCAGCGCTCTTGTTGAGTCCATGCCTTTGTTTTGTTGGCATGAGAGGAGCGTGCACAATATTGACAAACTGTATGTAAATTTAAGTATACCTATGGAGATGATTAAAACAATTCACGTTGGACTGCTGATCAGGAAGGTAGTCCCTAGTGCTCAGATATAATCAGGCGTTGAGCTGTCAACCCGACCGCATAAGTAACTGCAACAGAAACGACGGATATACCTCCAGGTGGGGAGTACTCATCGCCCAATGTGCTGGGGGGCACATAGACAGACCCTGTCACCCCTTCCATTGACACATCATACATCATTATTTGTATTAGTATTAGCCTTTTACCATAATTTTAAATTTCTTTCTTCTACTGATACACATTGGTGCATCTTCATTTCTAGTAAGAATTGAAGTGGATTCTATTACAGTCCATCACGTTTATCCCAAGGGCCTATTTTGCTTAGGACCAGTACATTCGAGGACAGTACATACCGACAAGGACAAAATTTAGAGAATGCTAATCTTTACACATTTAGTAACCAAAGCTTAATCAACCCAAAAACATGGTGTTGCTACACCAATCAATAGCTTTCCAGCCATTGTTCTGGAGTCCTACACGTTGTTATGTTTTCCCAACTCTAACACGTGCACTTTATTTCAGGAACTGCTAATCATCAGCTGAATCATGTGCCCACAAGCAGGAAATATGTTGACATGGACACAGGGTACTCCAGGGCCCTGGTGCCTGAATCCCTAGACTGATGAGATTAATCTAATATCTGCGAAACATCCAAAACATCATGAATGCTACAGTAGCATAAAAGTAATCTTCAATCGATAAATTTAAGAAGCATGATAATGACTACTAATTATTAGGGCAAGTGCTAGTTTGTTAGCATAAAGGATTAATCAGCTCCTGATTAATCCTTTATGGACAAACTGTACTACTTGTACAGTTTCTCCAAATTTCCAGGTCACCAGGCATCATTTATGAAACAAAAACAAACAAAAAACACATTTACAGAAAATTTAAAGAAGAATTGTAGCATACGATAAAAGAAATTGGGGGAAAAAACATTGTTGTTTCATTTTAATGACCAAATCCATAAATAAAAAAAAGATTAAGTCTACCCATTCAATTTGAGCATAATTAATGGCACCCTATAACAGAATGAAGAGTTAATGTGTCTGCTGTTGTTAATGCGATTAAGCTGTATTAAGATTTAATACATAACAGCATGCTGAGGAGGTGCTCTTCCACTGTTAATCCTTGTCATTTCTGAGACTTTTTCTATGTCTCTGAATGTAAATCAGCTGTGCTTTGAATATGCTTGGTAATTTATAACTGATTTGTATTGGTCAGATTGGTCTATGTTCAATTTGGTATCCTAATGTTATTCAGCTTTTGAACACTCTAACTCACGGAACTTTAATAAATAATGACTAAGTGAGACATCACAATGAGATCACTAAGAGATGCATATTAAGACAAAATAAAAACTTGGGAGGGATGAACAATTGCTGCATCTTTCTCTCTCTTTTTAAAAAAAATCTCCTCCAGTGTCTCTCCATGGTGGGGTTAGCCCGAGGAGTTCTGTTTATATCCACAAAGACAAACAACACACAAAAAATGGTAAGGGGCAACAAGTTCAAGTATTTTTCCATATGTTTCTGCCCGTTTCCTTTTCCTAAACATGACCACTTGGGAATTTGTTGCAGATACCCTTGGTAGTTCAGGTCATTCTTCCAACAGGACAAGGAACAGATTATTAATTTCCTTGCTCGCCGATCGATAACGGCCTCGTCTAGACACAGATACGTCCAGAATATCACAAGCTGGAGATCAAACGAGCACCCTTTTGGAGGAGGGTCGGCGGATGAGAGCAGCTCCTGTATTCTCCGAGAGTCTAAAAAGCGCACTGGGTCTTGTTTGTTCTCGACCTCTTCCCAGGGGTCTGGCGCTAACTCGCCTCAGAGCTAATGTCCCTTTATGGGATCAGAGAGACATCTGTTTATGGGACGCTGTCCCACGGCTGGGTGCAGGAACCTGGCCCCTAAAGTCCCGAGCTGGCAGGAATGGAAAAAGGGGTTGAATCGTTGTCCAGTCGGTTACGGATCTAAATATTGAACTGGAGGTAAATTCGCGGATGAAATGTTTACTCTACCGTCCTGGTTGAACAAAAATGATTAAATAAGTGCCAGTGACTATGAAGGCTCACCTTATGTCTGAAGGACAGCCAAAGTGGAATTCATCTATTTTTGTGACTAAAGAATTCGTCCGCTGTCTCTCATCATCTACTGTGTATTATATTATATTATATTATTTTTTTTATTCATAATATTGTTTAAAATTAATTAATTTTCTAGCTTTCACAACAATCAATGGATATGAATATTATTGTTCCGATACATAATACTGTACATACTGGCTACTTACAGGACGAGTATGTGATTTCAATGAGATGATGAAGTTTCCTGTGATGAGATGAAGGAAGGAGTCACCAGTGTCAGTGCTTTGTAACAGTCTTATTATAATCATGAAAAGCCATTGTAGGATAAATGTACCGTAAATGGGCTCCTGATGAGCAACACCGCATTAGAGAGCGTGAAGAGCTGAGCAACAAGGCTTTCTTATATGAGGTCACAATAGGAGGAAAGTCTAATTGGCCTGTTTAAGCCCCCAGCCAAAACAAATATGTAAAATGTTTTTTTTTCCCACCTCATGTTGCACACGCAAACTGGAGACCCGTCTGAATGTGTAAAGATGACATTCGAAAAAAATAAAAATAAATAAATAACGTGAATTTAGCATAATAGGTGTCCTTTAACCTCTGCTTAAATGCATTTTCAAATAAACTTTTGTCCACAAACCTAATTGATTACATAATGCATGAGCCTAAATAACAGCCTTTATATCGCATTAAAGGAAAATACCATGTTTTATTTTAGAGCTGATCATTAACCAGCGATGGCCCGACCTCGACGTAACTCCGGCTGCGGTCTGGAGCCCTCGCTGTACGTTTCACTTCTCCCACTGTAATGAGACGATTAGTGCGCCACGGAGCGTCTGCTCGCCATCTGGCCGCAATGTACGCTGACATCATGCAGCCTTTATGCCTCAGTAGTAAAATATGAGAGGGGAATTTTTATATCGTGTGCCACAAACTCTATGGGCTTGGACTTTTTATGGCATCATCGTTATTTTTTCGCCATTAGCGCGGCCGCTCGAATTCGAAACACGTGGCCGAACGTAACGCCGTGACACCGAGTGAGGCTTTCCAGCCAAAGTATGCACAGCTAATACGGATAACGGCACCATCCCACACATGTTAAAACACTTTCCCAAAATAAACACTGTGAAATGAAGTCATTTCAGTGATTTACCCTTCAACTACAACTTCCCAACATAGCCACTTTGGCGACTGCTCAATCAACGATAACCATCTGACGAATGAAAACATACTCAGCCTCTTGAGTTTTATCCTTTCGCTTCATCATTTAGACCTTGCGTCGAACAGTTATTTGGGATCTTACATGATGATCATCATATGTGTGTCAGGCCAACATTAGAACAACATTCGAATTACATAATCTTTTATTATTTAATGATGGTGGATTCATGAATGGTTCAAAATAGCACGATTAGTACCCATAATGTTTTTTGTTTTTTTTTCACCATTGTATAGGCATCATGGTAGTCCAGTGGTACCTATACCATGCTATATAGTACAGCTGTATTTTTGACAGCAACATGGTACCTACTGTGTGTACATAGTCTACATAGTACTTCACTATGGTGTGTGGTTGTACACGGTATAACGGTACATGTACTATAGTATTTGACATGGCTCTTCCATGTACTGCATTATAATACTATGGCGCACATACCAGGATACTGTCAATACATGTTTATGTACCATAACAGTAATATTTATATTGTAGAGTGCCATTGTATGTATTGTACTGTATGTAACATTAATGTTGAAAATCTTAATATTGCATGCAATAATATGGTACTTCCTGAGCTATATGCAGTACCAGTACCAGTAGTACTGTATGTACCTGCACTAACATCTCCGATATGGGACTCTATGTACAAACATACCATATTATATAGACTACCTGCCGAACTTTAGTAGCCACCGTGTTCCCCTATTAGTACCACAGTATTCATTAAGGTACAGTGGTAAAATACTACAATTCTACAATGGTACCATAACTCTCCTAGTACCAACCCTGCTGCGCTGTAAAGTCCTATGGTAATGTCTGTAGTACCACACTAATACTATGGTATATTATGGTATGTACTATAGTTTACCATAATACAGTACATTTTCTTGTGGTATTGGGTATCTTTTATGAAATATTCAGCCTGTTCTCTGGTTTTCTGAGTTCGCAAAAATACATAGAACGCAGAAAAATACTTATATTATTATTTCATAGCCTATAGTGTGTGTGTGTGTGTGTGTGTGTGTGTGTGTGTGTGTGTGTGTGTGTGTGCGTGCGTGCGTGCGTGCGTGTGTGTGTGTGTGTTGGTGTTCCCAATATAACAATATAATTGGTGTTCACAGTATACAGGCCTGGAGTCTACAGGGTGCCAATCCATGGCAGGGCGCACACACACACACACACACACACACACACACACACACACACACACACACATGCACGTACTTCTCCAATCATTCACACACTCCGGATCATTTGGAACACCAATTATTCTGATCTGCATGTACTTGAATTTGGACATGACAACTTGAGGAAACCCACCAAGCATGAGGAGAACATGCAAAGTCCATGCACACAGACTCGAAGCGAAAATCGAACCCTTGACCCTGGAGGTGCAAGGTGAGGAAGTTAAAATGGGAAATTATGATTACAATTTGCATGGACATTTGTTGTTGTTGTTTTTTTTCAGCCACCTTTCAAAAATAATATTACACCAAGTAATAAATTATATCAAGTTTTAGGTAATGCTAAAGATGGTATTACACATGCAAATGATCTTTTTACCTATTTTTAAGTTAAACTACTGTATTTGTACTACAGAATGATGTAATGCTAATTCAGTGCTCGACGTGCATCGTTAATGCTCTTGTTGCCTGCGCGGGATGAAGCGGGTCGTCATTCAGCCGGGAGAATTACAGCAGGACTGATGCGAGGCTGAAAGTGAGAAGTGTCAACGCGCCATAATGTACCTTTGTGTCACATTGCTATGTGACCTTGGGGTCATGTGAGAGAGCAACTTGAGCCCAAAATGGAATCCCAGAACACCCGGTCAGGATCTCGCAGCTGCCCCCTTGGGCCAAATCACGCCACGGCGAATATTTCAGATCGCCATAACGGTAACAATACAATTCTGGTATGCCGCCTCCCACACATGTAAAGTGTACCTCACACCACGCCGGTGCACTGAAATAGGCCTGAAATGGGGGATACGTGCTCCTGCGTTGTCCAAACACCAGACATACAGACAGACGCACGGACACCTGTCCCTGTCTATCCCTGACCAACTCAGACATGAGCCCAGACACAAACAACCAAACGGCACAGATCGTCCATGGACACTGAAGTTATACACCAGTTAACTTTTGTGCAGTTTGCGTTCTGAACCGTGAAGCTTGTTTCCTACTCGACCTCGCTTTATCTGTTACTTTATACGACATTTTAGTAATTGCATTGAGTCCGAAAAATCTCCCTTCAGCTCACACTATGCATTAACGTGATTAAACACCGTGACACACACATGGCCGCTCTTGTCTTTCACAGATAACCTGGTTGTGAGAAAATACCATCATGGAACCTTTCAACAGCTAATGGTTTTGGATTTCTAATCAAGCTTAGAAACCCTGACGAAAAAGCGTCCACTCGAACCCAACGCATCAACTTAATGGTTTATACGCTAAGGCCAGTTGTCAAGGGACGTCTGTGCACAGTAGAGCTCGGCAAAGTCGAAGGAAAAAGCCGGTTCTTACCTGCTCCACCATGCCTTCTCTTCGTTGACATCTAGAAACAAGAGACAGAACAGTTGGTCAAGGCTGAGGTTTTCATCTTGATACTATGCAGAGAGTTAAGTTCAAAGGTTTGTCTTTCGAAATACATTCGACATTTTCTTCCACTTGCTACCGAGAACTGTGTCTGTGTCTGAGGACGTGTCTTTTTTTTTTTTTTTTTTCCCAAAACATGGCAATATCTTTTATCTTTGTTGAGCTCCTAAAAATAGACATGTATACTTTTCAGCTCACTAATGAGGCAAACTCCTCGTTCTGATTGACATATTTTTAACTCAGAAAACTGGGGAAGACAAATATTTACACTGATCTGTTTGGTTCATGAGTACACAAGCCCTGGACTTGGACTTACCCTGCATCAGACTGGCAACTTGACTTAAATAACTTACTTATTTATAACTTGAGACTTGGCTTGGGATTTGAGACTTGGGCCCTGATTTAATGAAGGAAAGCACACTCTGGATAATCTGGATAACACCTACAAAAAAAAAGAAAAAAAAAAAAAATAAACCGCACCACCTAATTTGATAGCCGGGCTTACAAGGGATTGTGATTTTTGCATGAAAAAAAAAATTAAAAAATAGCAGACTGTTTTGTAAATCTGCCATAACAAATCTTTGGGCTTATACCAAAAAGTGAAAAATGCAGACCGGATTTGAAGCAAATGCATTCATAGGCTTAAGAGTGCGGCAACAGGAAAGCATTCACACTATCACCCAGACACAACAAGTTCAAACCCTGATGATGCCACAGCTGTCTGTGGCCTGGGAATCCAAGAGAGCAAAATTAGCCGTGCTCTCTGGGGGAAAGGCGCGGCGTACTTTGTCCTCACGTGCAAGCATGGGATCACTGGGCAGTTGTGGACGTCTGTGGGTTTATAGATGCAGTACTGAACGGATAGGGCTTTCCTCCGGGTGAATTGTGCCACCGCGTGACGCTGCGGTCATGCAGCAGTTTAAAGAGATGCAATTTGTTTGTTTCACACGTCTTGAAGGAAGCGCGTGATAACATTCACCCTCGCCAGATAATATTAGGTGAGCTAAGAGAAATCATTAGTGTGGAGATTTGGCTAAGGCTAAATAAGGGAGAAATTTTTTAAAAATTTTTTTATTGTAATAATAATGTAAATTCTTCCCTTTTGAAAGTTGATGATGCGAAATAAAAACAGCAGAAGAGCAGGTATTAAATCTGCAGAAATAATTTTTGGACAAAATTCCACTATTTATTTTGATAATGAGGTTTACCAAGATTATTCTTCTATATAACACTCACTCACTAACTCATTCTCTATAACGCTTATCCTGTACAGGGTCACAGGAGGCCTGCAGCCCTTCCCAGGAGACTCGGGGCGCTTGTGTATTACACCCTGGACGCAATGCCAATCCATCACAAGCACTCGTTAACCTAATCTATTGAACCTGGAGGTGAAACCTAACTACTATGCCACCGCACTACAGAATTAGAAAGTGTCCAAACTATTAACTGGTAGAATAAATATAAATGAATAAAACACACACACCTGATAATCAGGTTGCGTCCATAACCATTTGAGTGTATGCATTTCCTCTGCCTCATCCGGAGCTCTCCTACATTTTGGTGGAGAAATGATAGGAGTGATTTCCTCTTTTAGGAATTATTGATGAATTGCTCTTACTCCTACTCCTAAATGTAGGACTATGATTGCATCATTCTGAGAATGTTTGGAACAATTTACTACTCTGAGACACTTAGTAAATACAGGTCCTGAACTCTGAAAATGTAATGATGTGGGCACAGTGTTCTTAAATTATAAATTAGAATATGATTTTTTTTTTTTTACCGAAATATGGCTGGGTTATTGAAAGCCTTACATTATAATTGTCACGAACTGGTATTACACGCAGTTCGGGCAGACGTAATCGCCGTGGGCACATGGGGGCGGCATAGGCGCAGAGGGGTTTTAACATAAAAGTCTTTTATTTTTGACAAAAAGAAAAACAAAATGTACACATAGGCTCTAACACACAGACACACATAGTCTCTTGAAGTTTACTTCGTCTCTTTCAACATATACAGACCCTTAAGCATTTCGGAGGATTAGAGCTGAACAGACACCAGAGACAGGACGGAGCTCAAGACAGGGGCAAGAGGGGGACTAGAGGCAAGAGGGGGACAAGCTAAAGGTTAGGGAGACATGTTATAGGCGGGAGGGGGACACGCTAGAGGCGGGAGGGGAACACACTAAAGGCTAGGGAGACACGCTAGAGGCGGGAGGGGGACACGCTAGAGGCGGGAGGGGAACACACTAAAGGCTAGGGAGACACGCTAGAGGCGGGAGGGGGACACGCTAGAGGATAGGGGAACACAAGAAACACACAGCACAGTACACACATAAATACACAGAATAAACCAAAAAGTACACTCACAGACCACACAGATAACAAGACCTTTCAGAGCCCATATAAATGAACCAAAGTAAAATAAAACACAACACGTGCCCACTGACAGTATTAATGCGCGACCCAGTTTCCCAGAACAACCAGCTATTTATAAAAATACTAATGAGCTACCTCGGTTCAGGTGAGCTCCGGCATCACCTGACCGAGGTGCCTTCTGGGAAACTGAGTCGACTAATAAAACTACAAAAAAGCACACAGTGCCCTCGAGGGGTGGACCCTTACAATAATAGGCATCATTTGTCAGTTTTGTCATCATCTGTAATATTCAGTGATATATTTGAACTGTGCTTTAACATATTTTACATTACTAATTAAATGTAGGGCGTAGTGGTTAGCACAGTCGCCTTGCATCTCCAGAGTGAGGGTTTGCCCCAGTTTACCCGTAATGTGTGAATGATCATGTGAGTGTCTACACATATATGTACATGTGCCCTGCGATGGATTGGCACCCTGTCCAGGATGTACCCTGCCTCATGCCCTAAGTGTCCTGTGATAGGCTCAGAGCTGTAGATCAGTGCAGGTCAGCATAGCTAACCGCGGGCCTGCATGATTTAACGCGCCCTCGGTCCAGCCCAGACGGCAAGTGCTACTTGTTTAGAGACGGGGTTGTGTTTCTAATCCTCAAGAGTCCTGTTTTTCACCCACAACCTGAAATTTTGATCCCTTTACTCAACTATCAAATCCCTGTAGGATTTGTAACCCTAGAGCAGCACACACACATATTTACGTACAAGTCATGCACAGAGGAATGTCCTGCATTCACACCTAAAAAAAAAAAAACACCCAGTGTTTTCATCTAAAAGGTGTTTTTATTATCATTATTATTTATTGGGGTAGTTCAACCACTTTTGTTTCAGAGTATATGAGGGGGAAAAAGGAAAATTCAAATTCCTAAAGTTTAGGATATGCCTTTGCCACAGATGCAGCAGGAAAGAGAGACAGATGGATAAGGAACAATCCAAACAATGGCAAGACTTTCTACTAGAATATCTTCTGCCAGCTCTGCCAATATCATCTGCCAGTGTGCACCTAATTAAGTAAAAAAAACAATTACCCTTCTTTGTGGTTTTAGGGTACAGTTTTCCATTTTCTTGGAGAAAAAGTTCAAATTAAATGAGTGAATTCTATTACATGACAACAATCAAAACAACTGTTTTGAGGAGAACCTTAAAAGGAGTTTTGTGATTTGTCTCCAGAAGGAGTGTAGTGTATGACACAAATATGTCAGAAATAGGTTTTTAGCTTATGATAAACCCTAACCTTCTTGTCCAAAGGGTAAGAAGAACTGCACTGGACTCTTCAGTCGAGCTGGATTTGTGTATAAAGGTCATATAATACTTATTACATAACCATCCATGTCCCCTGTCATATGCCATGATGGCCTTCTACTTTAACTTGTGCGTTTGCTTTCTCTCTGCTCTTAGTCCCCATGGCCCATGAAACATTTTTTATGTGTGGAATTCCCCTCGCAATTCACTTTGTACTGTTATATTTGGCTGGCTTGTCTATCCCCAACCACACCAGAGATCCATGAATAAATGTTTGAGATTATATAACTTTAATCACATGGAAGGCCTTCTGAGGCCCCCTCCTGCCATTTGTCATCTCAGGCGAGCCCATTTGTGCTGGTCCTTAACCCAAAGAAAGCCAAAGTTTAATGGAGCTGAACATTAGAGGTGTGTGCTGGACTGTTTCCCAATCCCACATCCTCCTCCTTCCACAGAAGGTCTTACTGATTTTGCCCACTCCCAAAGGAAGTTTGAGCAATTATGCCTGCTTATGCGTAGAGTTTTACCAATCCTGCCCACAACCACAAAAAAACTGGCCAACCCCACCTTCTCCAGAAGAAAGTTTTTTTTTTTAAGCCAAAAACTTTCCAAGATTTCACCGATTGCATTGATCAATCCCCCCTTTCTCATTTGACCAATTCCACCCTCTTCTAAAGAAAGTTTGAAGCATTTCACCAATTCCTACAGTAGATAAAGACTGACAAATGCAACCCAGTTCAGCAGAAAGTTTGACCAATTCCTCCCATTCCCAAAGAAAGTTTGACCAATTCTTCCAATTCCCAAAGAAAGTTTGACCAATCCCTCCCATTCCCAAAGAAAGTTTGAACAATCCCTCCCATTCCCAAAGAACGTTTGACCAATCCCTCCCATTCCCAAAGAAAGTTTGACCAATCCCTCCCATTCCCAAAGAAGGTTTGACCAATCCCTCCCATTCCCAAAGAAAGTTTGACCAATCCCTCCCATTCCCAAAGAAAGTTTGACCAATCCCTCCCATTCCCAAAGAACGTTTGACCAATCCCTCCCATTCCCAAAGAAAGTTTGACCAATCCCTCCCATTCCCAAAGAAAGTTTGACCAATCCCTCCCATTCCCAAAGAACGTTTGACCAATCCCTCCCATTCCCAAAGAAAGTTTGAACAATCCCTCCCATTCCCAAAGAACGTTTGACCAATCCCTCCCATTCCCAAAGAAAGTTTGACCAATTCTTCCCATTCCCAAAGAAGGTTTGACCAATCCCTCCCATTCCCAAAGAAAGTTTGACCAATCCTTCCCATTCCCAAAGAACGTTTGACCAATCCTTCCCATTCCCAAAAGAAAGTTTGACCAATACCATCTGTTCCAACAAAGCATTTTCTAACTCCTTCAGAAATTCTGACCAATCACCATTTACTCCTAAAGAAGGTTTGACCAATATCACCACACCTCCAAAAGGTTTAATCAATTCCCTCCCACAGAACGTTTGACCAATTTTACTGACTCCTGGAGAAAATCTGACCGCTCCCACCCATCTGTACAGACAATTTGACCAATCTTACCCGCTCCTACAGAGGGTTTATCCAACCCATTATACTCCGAAAGAAGTTTTATCAAATTACACTAATTCCAGCAGAAATTATGATGGGCGTCACCAAATCATGGAGAAAATCTGTCAAATCTCCCCTGTTCTAGGGAAAAATTTGTCCAATCCCACTCTCTCCAACCAAAAATATTACAAATTCCACCCACTACTACAAAATGATTGATCAATTCTTAGCACTCTTACAAAACATTTGACTAATCCACGCCTGATTCCACAGTTATTATCTTATTCACAATGAATGAATGAGCGGGGTAAAGCTTTCAGTCAGTGCAACACAAGCAAGTAATACCTTTCCATTGTACCAAGCATGGTATTTCTTTGTCCTGACAACATGGCCTTGCTTTGTCCTTCCAACTCCGACCTACATTGTACAAAAGAAGCAGAATAGTAATTTGGAAAAACAGTAAAAAACAAAGGGGACAAGGGAAAGATGGAATGAAGACAGCGAGGGTTGTGTAAGAGAGGAGGAAATTGGAGGCAGAGAAAACATGAAGCCCAAGAGAACAATGCCCTCTGCATCTGTTCCAAAGTGCACCCAGAGGCCTCAACCATCCCAGATGTGGTTGAGTAAAACAATTCTTCATCTCCTCCTGCATGAAATCCGTGTGAGCAGAGCTCTATATTTAGCTGATGCTCAGCCTTTCACATTCAAACTTCAATACATCCCATATTTCAACCGTCACCTTTAAAACTTTCAGTCTGGTTATAAATTTAAGGGGCTACTGGAGCTACTTCGATGGAAGGTTTGCTGAGGCTATTAGTTTAAGCTCCATCTATCATACCATACTTTCTAGACGGCTGGGAAATAGGTAGCTTTCTGAACCAGCCGCCCAGAGGACCTAAATGGAATGTGGTCTCGCACGGAGCCCGGTGCAGAGCCTCGGCTGTGTTATGACAGAGATGGCCTTGGAAAGCCGTGCTCATAAGCACTTCTGCAGAAACCTGAATCATTCACTGTCACCGTCCTCCACAGGTAAAATTAGCTGGGAAAGATTTGAGCCTGCACCTGTGTGCGGACTGATGGATGCCCTCAGATTACAGTGTGGAGGCTAACTGTGTTTAGGACAGTTTGTGGACTTCGTGCCAGCACACATGATTTCCATGACAGGATCTCGAAATCACTAAACCGTGCAAGTACAACATGCATGTAATACTTGATGTACATAATATGATTGCATGCACTAGAAGAGACCCAGATCTTCAAGACATGTTTTCATGGATTTCGTCCTAAGCATGCACATGCTGTTGTAGATGAACCATCACACTTTATCTGTCAGCACACACCACCACTCGCTTATCTGGCAAGTGTGTTTGCGCAACACTTCCAAGAATTTCACTGTACATATAGGTAACCGTCAAAGTCAGAGGATATGAAGGGAATATGTTCCGACTGTATGACCGTATGAGCAACATGCCTATACAGGAGGGGTGTCATAAGGAAATACATACCGTTTACATAAAATGTTTATACGTACTATATACACAAAGACGCTCCATGAAAACCTCCTGTATTGACCTGCCCTAGAAAACTTTAGCACCGAAAACAAGCATGGATATTTAACATACCACAGGAAAGGCCAGGAGTTAGAATCTCTGTAGGCATGTTGTGCTAAGTACAGAATGAGCTTACCTTATCATTATATACTTTATAGTATATTCCTATATGTTTTCCAAACCACAATGGAGCAACTGTCATTAAAATCTTTTATAAGTAAGTCTTTGATTTAAAAATTACCTTAGAGGAAATAAAATCCAATGTACAGTATGTAGTAGTAGTAGTACTCTTACCAGTCTCGGTATTGCTACGTGAGATTTATTATTATTGGTAAAGCAACTGAAATCAAGATTTGAGGTTAGAGTTTGTCCTCAACGTACCATTGAAGGCAGAAGATCAAAAGACTAGAGCTGCTTGTGTGACTTGACTGTTTGCAGCAAACAGAGATCAGGTTGAAAAGTAAATGAGTATTCAGTTGCAGCGCATAAGAGGCCAATCCATAACACTGAATAACACTGTTGAATCTGAAACTCTCTAAGCTTCTGACAAAATCGACTCGGAAAACTTCAAATACGATGGAAAGATAGCGGATAATGAAATACAGTGAAGAGAGGAAAACCAGAGAAGCAGGTTGACCTCTCCAACCAGCAGTGTTTTGTCACTTTGCAGAAGCGCTCTTGGCCCCATGGCCCGCACTGAAGCTTAACCTCTGCTGGAGCAGAACAAATCCTGGCCTCCGGAGCTGCTCTCAGCTCTGTAATCTATCTCCATCCAGCTGAGCTGCTTTCCTCTCCGCACTTATCCCACCCTGCACACCTGCAGGTGGACTGAGATCTATCCAACGTGCACACTCTGTACAGTCTGATACGGACCAGCTGCTGGCTTCGCACTCTTGGATTTCAACCTAATGTTTGCAAATGGTGACGAATCGAGTGCCTGGCTATCCGATTTCCCAAAAGCAAATGCGAGCACCAAACCGGTTGATTAATTTGGAAAAAAATTAACTAAGGATTGTCTTAGACGCACAAACCGGATGTGCGTCAGCTTTTTCAGACATCCAAGGCAACTGAAGTGTCTAGGAGAAGTACAGTAAATCAAGGCACATTTTCATGATCTTTATAAACCCTGACCACATATTTCGAATGACTTGAATGGCTAAAATGTCCCGCAGAGGAAAGGGGAAGTGCTGGTGACAGACATGTCTTAATGCCTAAATGCACTGAGAATACTCGTTTTTGTTCTAGCCTCCTCACAGGTATTGAAAAGAACCAACCAGTACCACCAGTACTAATTCTACATATAGTCTGGTAGTGACGTTAGACTGCGTTGGATGGCAAGCATTTAGCCTTGTGTAAAATAAATCCGGTTGAGCCTGCGATTGGAAAAAGAAAATCACTGTTCTGCCTTAAGAGTTTCAGATTTCTCATTTGTGAGTGGTGGACTCTATTCATCCTCTCCACAGCCTCGGAACGGCTCTGGAGCTCTGTGACCTGCTAAGCTTCCCTGAGAACCAGACTTCATTTTGTCCGAGGGCCCAAAGCCAAATCGTTCTCGTACTCCCTCCAACCCAATTACCTTCACATACAAATACAAATGGTTGCACACACTCACTCACTTTCTCACACCAGCGGGCCTTCTCAAAGCTTTTCCCGTGTTCCCAGGCGCCAAATAAAACCCCTACCTAGCAGTGCCATGCCGCTCAGCTATTCCAAGATTAAACAAACACATCTGGCCTTGCTCTCCAGCCCAACGGAAAAGAACCAGATTCCCACAGATATCGTACTCATTGAGACTCAGCGTTGCTCATCTGATAGTGTTTGGGAAACAACATGAGGGAGAGAGAGAGAGAGAGAGAGAGAGAGAGAGAGAGCTTTTCAAGCCTTTTGCACTAAAGCGAAGTGACAAAAGGAGTTGGAAGTGAAGCAGCTGTAAGCTCTGTAGCTTTGCTAACGGCCTAACCTTTACCCTGCTCCTTGCTTGGAGGACCGCCGGGAAACAACATAAGGAAAAACACAGTGTAACAGCAACACAAGGGTTGGATTTGTCTCTTGGCCGGAAATAAAATGTGCAAGACTCTGTGGTGCATGAGATTCCCACAGAGTATAAACAGCTTGAAAGACTGACTGCATTGGCTGTAATTCTATTAGAAATGATTACACAGCATTACCCTGAACTCAAAGCGTGGACTATCCGTAATGAATCCCTTCCATAACTAGTCATAGCTTAGTATTCAGTTATTAATCTTGAAACATATTGATGCTAATAGCCCGCTTACCCAGTGAGAGTTGATGCTGGTTATTTACACTGGTGTTTGAGAAGTGGACTGATAAACACACACACACACACACACACACATCACTCAGACGAACTAAATAACATCTGGATTGAACTGATAAACACACATGCACAATCACACTGATGTACATCCATCTCAGTCTGCTCATACCCACCTACCTGTGCTGCTCCTCGCAATTTTTTGCACGATATTTATTTGACTGCTATTTGCACACAATACTCTTGTCGAAATGTAAACTGTTCACTGCTGCTCTTCCCACTACCTCAATTCATACCTCATCAAAAAAAGTACTGTTATGTGTGACGTTGTTGTGTCTGTCATGTACCTCTATGTTTGCACTATTTGCACGTGCACTTTGTCTATTGTGTATTTTTTGTATAGAAATTTGATAGTCCTTCTTTTAGGTTAACTTAAGAATGTAAAAATGTGTGTTGTAAATTTATGTTGTTGCATGTATGTAGCACCCTGGTCCTGGAGGAACGTTGTTTCGTTTCACTGTGTACTAACTCTATATGGTTGGAATGACAATAAAAGCCTACTTGACTTGACTTGACTTGACTTGAAGTGTTATTCTGCATTATGAACTCTAATGGGCGTTAATTAATGGCCATCCAAATAAGATTTTTAATGAGCATGTGATCTTCAGTGGGGTCCAAAATTCTAAAAAAAAAAAGTTTTTGCACTTGATGGGTGTTCAAGTCAAACCAGGACCTTTGATTGCACAGAATGACAAAACACAGTCATGAAAACTCCCATAATCGCTCTATATAATCCACTCATGCTACACTTATACACTTATTCCAGAATGGCACTAGTACTTGGATACCAACAAGGTAAGAAGGTTTCTCCGGACACCAGAGCCATGATCAGACTGCCTGCTTCACTTCTAAAGCGCTGGCCTCCCAAGAACTCTTTACTCACACACTCACACACTCATCGTCTATACCACTCTATCCTGTATTCAGGGGGACTGGAGAATATCCCAGGAGGCTTAGGGCTCAAGAAGGGGTACACCCTGGACAGGGCGCCAATCCATCACAGGGCACACAAATACACACATACACTCACTCATTCACACTCACTTATTCACACACTACAGGCAATTTGGGGATGCCAATTAGCCAGGTTTTTTGGACTGTGGGGGGAAACCGGAGTACCTGGAGGAAACCCACCAAGCACGGGGAGATCATGCGAACTCAATGCACACAGAGACGGGAATCAAGCCTGGCTGGGAACCGAACCCGGATTCTGGGGGGTGCAAGGCGACAGTGCTAACCACTACCCAAGGACTCCTTTAAAGTCAAAATGTCTTGGAGTGAGGTCAGGACTGTAGGTCGGGAGTTCCTTTAATGCGAAAGTGGTGTTAGTGTACAGTTCCCACAGACAGAAGTGTCTCTTCTGCAAGTTGGTGACAAGTTATTTGTCGATTTTTAAGCATTAAGTGTTACTCTAACTCAATGTTCACAAGAACGACTGCAGTGGGCTTCGAGCCAGCTCAGCCAGGATTGTCATTCAAGAACATACGACCTTCTTTAAAACGTCCGCACTATTCAAATGTTTTAATGCGGCTGAGAGTCTCATCACCGTACTGTGCTTGAACCTCTTCTGTAAAAGTCAATTCACCAGAAATATCATCACAAGTCCTCGTTTTGACTGATACTTCGATCATCAGGTTAGTCCATTTTCACTTGGGTTAATGGTAACGGTATTACCGATAACGCCTTCCGACTCCCTGAGCCATGCGGTGGCACTAATGTCCTTGAATCTCTCACCTCCTCATCTGTATACTGTGCTAAAACTTTTCATTTTCTTTCATTCTAATACTGCCGTCAAGGTCATCGAACTCATCAATAGTCACGTTGATCACTACCTGGGCTGAGCACAACTAGGTATGCTGTTCTATCCAGTGCTTGTATCAATGTCTCGTTTATTTCTCTTGAATATAATATTGAAAGTCACTGTACCATTGTAATGATAGCAATGATAGTTGTCCCCCCTGAGATGACAGCTTCTTACAGGAGTAATGAAGACAGTACCAAGTCACAAATTACCACCAGAATTATGACATATGTTGTTGGTAGTCTTTCGGCTGCTCCCTCATCAAGAGGCCACCACAATGGACCATTCGATACACAGAACAACTTGGCACAGGTTTTACGCTAGATGCCCTTCCTGACACAGCCCTCCCATTTCATTCCAACTTGGATCCAGTGGCCTTCCGCCATGGTAGGTGAGAAACCTACCACTGAGCCGCCAATGTTTACACCAATGTCCTGACCCATTTTATCTGGGCTTGGGACTGGCACTACATCCAGTGGCTGGGGTTTGGACACTGGCTGGGAATCAAACTCGGGTCTTCCGGATGGTAGGCGAGAAACCTACCAATGATGACATCTATGGACCAACAATCTCAGTATAAACATCTTTCACGTGTTTCAGAGAAAAGCTTTATATTAATAGACGTCAATAATCAGGACGATTGCATGTATTTCATGCATGAGACATAATCTTCCATGCTCTTGCAAATACCAGATCTGGTAAAGAGTTTGCTACTCTCGAATGTAGATTATTAAACCGCTCACATGCGTAGCGCAAACGGCAAACACAGACTTGGCTTTGTATGAAACGGGGCAAATGTTTCAGCAGTGCTTCATTCTTTCCTTCCTCTTTAAGCAGATAACATGCAGTCAGCGTGAATACTTCAGGTGGGATTTACAAGCTGTGGTGCGTCTGTAAATGACATTTCATGTCAAAACAGAGGACCATTCGTAGTTGTAGTAGTGTTCATCCACTTATATGCTCTCTGTATAAAAATCCACCAGCACACTGAGCAAAATAACAATAGTCTTTTTGTGTTTTCCAGCTCTGAAAACAGACCGTGATGTTATTGGTATGACAAGATGAATGACGAAAGATCACAAAAATTTATAAGAAATGGGTCGAAAATCCAAACACTGGTGACTTGGCTGACCATCACACAACCCCAGGAAATACATTTGATTGCCACCATTCGGGTTTTATTATTGATTGGTTTTATTGGTTATTTTTCCCAAACGTGATCCTGATGTATTTACATTACCTGCGGGGCAAATCTGAAAAAGATCCCAGCCTCTCTATTGTGGTTAGGTTACTAACAAGATCTTTCCAAGCACCACTTGATGACACTTTAATGTCTCAACGCCACGTCATTTCCCGGTTTTATTATTTTATCCGACAATACCAGAACGTTCCTCAAACTACGCATTGCTACAAAGGTCACAAAAAGAACTTAGGTCTTAATAAAGTGAGATCATCCACTTACCTCTGTCTTTCTGGGACGTGCCCTGGTCACAGAGGAAGAGTTAGGCAAGAAGATATCCTGGCCATGGCATTCCTTCCAGCTTGGTCCTCGAGCGGTTCTGTTATGGTTCAGGGTTTGGTTTCCCTCTGTTCCCCAAGCCGTCGCGCTCTGTAATGACAGCAGTACCACAGTCACCACACGGAGAGAGAAAGAGACGGTTTGGACAGGATCTTCTCTGGAGACGACTCGCAATGGGAAAGAGGAAATCAGAGCAGAGGTCAGCGACGAGAGAAAGAATCCCAATGCAGGCCAGAGCCAAAGAAGCTAAAGATTCAGTTGAGCGGGGAAAAAAAAAAAAAAAAAAAAAAAAACAGATAATAGCTTTAAAAAAAAAAAAAAAAAAAGCTGGTGTATATGACGTTTCTCAAAATAGACCCGAGATTGCTGGGAACCAGTTATGCCAGTCAGAGTGGATCTGAGATATCTAACGCTCGAAGCATCTTAAGTGGACAGAATGACACAAACACACCAACAGAGCTCTGGATGAAACGAAGAACGGACGCTTTGTCAAACGCTCATGAGGAACCAAAAGCCGCTTTTGTTTCTTTCTGAAGTCAGGGTTATGGGCTGGACGTGTCACAAGCTTCAATGCAGATAGATTTTTTTTTTTTTTTTTTAGAAGAAGAAGAAGATTTGAAAGTTCCCAGTGGTGCAGCGCGACAACACAATAGACCTCTGTCTCAGAGCAATCTTTACCAGACTGTAGCGAGGACACCGTGTCTACACGCAATGGCACGACTCAGAAAATCAGACACACTTTGGTATCAAACGTCATGTGCAACCCAGACACACTCTCATGGGATGAATATCAATAACACGTCTAGGCATCTCAAACATTTCTCCGGGCCAATACTGAAAACAGAAGTGTATAAAAACATGTGTCGGTGGTAACTGTGTTCTTGATTTAAAGGAATGGCTTTTATGAGACCACCTGTTTGAGGAAAGGCTGCATAATCCACCTAGATTTCATCTTCATACCACTCCGGTAATCAATTAGAGCTCAAGCAAGCGTGGCCCGTTCGAGGCTGGCTTTTTTTACAGTTGATGGAGAATTTAATAACTGCGAAGCGTTATTGATTTCACTTTGCTTTTGAGATGATGATGATGGATCCATCGGTTTACATTCAAAATCACACAAATCATCTCAGACCAAATATGGATTGATTATGACGTTGAAATATGCACTGAAGAAATTACCCAATCGGTAAAGTGCACTTATAACCCGAAAACAGGGAATGATGTTATTGAATATAGAATATAATTTGAGAGAAAAATTGAAAAGGAAATTAATTCTGTACACACACACACACACACACACACACACACACTGATGTATGTTTTTGCTTCACTGGAGCACTCTTGATTTGATTAGCCAAAATAAGAAAAAAGAAGAGACATGCTCAGAGACATTTCATTCTGGATTTCCACCATCTGTGCACTAATATGATTTATAAATGGGATTTGGACCGCAAAATAATCGTAGCGGAGACCAGGAGGTAAAGCCATCAGAATTCTGGCTTCACGCAGTACATTGCAAGAACACAAACTGAACACACATGTTCCGTGCATGAGAACAAATGTTGTCGTTACTATAGGCAGTGGGAGCTGCTGTTATAAAGAATTAATCATTCTTTATTTGCTGTTATAAAGAATTAATGAGCGATTAGATTCTATGAAGCATAAAGGAAAGCATTTATAATCTGTGTGCATCTATAATCTACCATGTTTATCACATGTAACATTGCCTAGAGGTTTATCCTGTATTAGTGAAAACCTTGAGGAAACCTATGTTCAACCATCATTATATTAAGCAGAGGCGCAAAGAGTATTTTACTGATATTAAGAACATGTGTTTCTAAATTAAGAGCAGGGAAAATCCAATTGAGGACACAAGTTGCTAAATTGAGTGTGTACATCACTAAATCAAAAGCATTGATCACCAAACAGTGAGCTCAGAGCGCTAATTTACGAGCAAGAGCAAGAGCGAAGAATTGTAAATGGGATTATACACAGATTACTGGATCTAGAGCATCTTACTAAAGCCAGAGCACGGATTACTTAATTAAGAGCACATATTATTAAATTATGGGCACAGATTACAAAATCTAGGGTAGGGATTACACAATATATAGCACAGATGACTAAATCAATAGCACAGATTACTAAATTAAGAGCACAGGATGCTAAATCTAGAGCATGGATTACTAAATTAGGAACACAGATTACTAAATCTAGAGTACAGATTATTAAATCAATAGCACAGATTACCAAAGCCAGAGCATGGATTACTTAATTAAGAGCACATATTATTAAATTATGGGCACTGATTACAAATTCTAGGGTAGGGATTACACAATATATAGCACAGATTACTAAATCAATAGCAGAGATTACTAAATTAAATGCACAGATTACTAAATCTAGAGCATGGATTACTAAATTGGAAACACAGATTACTAAAGTAAGTGCATAGGTTACTAAATCCAGAGTATAGATTACTAAATCAATAGCAGAGATTACTAAATTAAATGCACAGATTACTAAATCAATAGCAGAGATTACTAAATTAAGTGCACAGATTACTAAATCTAGAGTACAGATTATTAAATCAATAGCACAGATTACCAAAGCCAGAGCACGGATTACTTAATTAAGAGCACATATTATTAAATTATGGGCACTGATTACAAAATCTAGGGTAGGGATTATACAATATATAGCACAATTTACTAAATCAATAGCAGAGATTACTAAATTAAGTGCACAGGATGCTAAATCTAGAGCATGGATTACTAAATTGGAAACACAGATTACTAAATTAAGTGCACAGATTACTAAATCTAGAGTATAGATTACTAAATCAATAGCAGAGATTACTAAAGCCATAGCATGAATTACTTAATTAAGAGCACATATTATTAAATTATGGACACAGATTACAAAATCTAGGGTAGGGATTATACCATATACATCACAATTTACTAAATCAATAGCACAGATTACTAAATTAAGTGCACAGATTACTAAATCTAGAGTACAGATTACTAAATCAATAGCAGAGATTACTAAATTAAGTGCACAGATTACTAAATCCTGAGTATAGATTACTAAATCTAGAGTATAGATTACTAAATCAATAGCACAGATTACTAAATCTAGAGTACAGATTACTAAATCAATAGCAGAGATTACTAAATTAAGTGCACAGATTACTAAATCCTGAGTATAGATTACTAAATCTAGAGTATAGATTACTAAATCAATAGCACAGATTACTAAATCTAGAGTACAGATTACTAAATCAATAGCAGAGATTACTAAATTAAGTGCACAGATTACTAAATCCTGAGTATAGATTACTAAATCTAGAGTATAGATTACTAAATCAATAGCACAGATTACTAAATCTAGAGTGCAGATTACTAAATCAATAGCAGAGATTACTAAATTAAGTGCACAGATTACTAAATCCTGAGTATAGATTACTAAATCTAGAGTATAGATTACTAAATCAATAGCACAGATTACTAAATCTAGAGTACAGATTACTAAATCAATAGCAGAGATTACTAAATTAAGTGCACAGATTACTAAATCCTGAGTATAGATT
This sequence comes from Clarias magur, assembly GCA_013621035.1. Lineage (NCBI taxonomy): Eukaryota > Metazoa > Chordata > Actinopteri > Siluriformes > Clariidae > Clarias > Clarias magur. Next base: position 652,662 of record QNUK01000162.1, read on the forward strand.
ACTAAATCTAGAGTATAGATTACTAAATCAATAGCACAGATTACTAAATCTAGAGTACAGATTACTAAATCAATAGCAGAGATTACTAAATTAAGTGCACAGATTACTAAATCCTGAGTATAGATTACTAAATCTAGAGTATAGATTACTAAATCAATAGCACAGATTACTAAATCTAGAGTACAGATTACTAAATCAATAGCAGAGATTACTAAATTAAGTGCACAGATTACTAAATCCTGAGTATAGATTACTAAATCTAGAGTATAGATTACTAAATCAATAGCACAGATTACTAAATCTAGAGTACAGATTACTAAATCAATAGCAGAGATTACTAAATTAAGTGCACAGATTACTAAATCCTGAGTATAGATTACTAAATCTAGAGTATAGATTACTAAATCAATAGCACAGATTACTAAAGACACAGCATGAATTACTTAATTAAGAGCACATATTATTAAATTATGGGCACAGATTACAAAATCTAGGGTAGGGATTACACAATATATAGCACAGTTTACTAAATCAATAGTGGATATTACTAAATTAAGTGCACAGATTACTAAATCTAGTTTACTGATTACCAAATTAACAGCACAGATTACTAAATCTAGAGGATGGTTTACTACATTGAGAGCGTGGGTTAGTAAATGAAGAGCACAGATACTAAAGTAAAAGTATGGATTACTAAATTGACAGCACAGATTGCAAAATGTCAGATTTCAGATTATGAAATTAAGAGACTAAATCAAGAGCACAGATGAATAAAATAAGGGCATCAATCTGTCAAACGCATTTAAATGACCTTAAACATAACACAAGTTTGTACGTGTTTGTTTAACAACCAAAACCCAAAGTTTATCCTCATATCTCAGTCCCAGATAAAAGAAAACCATCATAATGACCATAAAAAGTAACAATAATAAGTTTTCATATGTAAGCGACAGAGTTACTGGCATGCAGATAATAAACTATGCACATTTTGATCCATGCACAGTTTAATAAACTAAGAGAATAAATAATCAAAGCTCTCTATTGAGTAATCTGTGAACTTTATTTAGTTAATAATACACACTGTTGCTTTAGTAATCCGTGCAGATGTCCTTGTTTGTTTGTTTTCCTGACCGTGACACTCCCCGGCCTCCATACTATCTCTGTCCACAAATCTCCTGCACATCAACACTGAGGCACTTTTAACTTTTTCTGCTACATGTCAGTTTTGCGTCAAAACCTGAGCGTAACAAAACGCAGCTGAGTTTTCGGATGTGTGTGTGTGTGTGTGTGTGTTGGCTGTTCTCCTCTCCTCGGCTTTTCCCATAAACCCCTCGACACAAATACATTTCCATGAATCTTTCCAAAATACTATAAATCTCTGTGCGGTGCTCATATATAAAAACAAAAAGTCCGAGAGACTCTGTTGCTAACCTGGTGAAAACCCTTATCACTGATTGGCTGCCGCCGGGTGGTGCAGGGTGTGTCCGAAGGGGACGAGCTAGCACTCAGGGCTTCCTCGATATCCATATTGAGCTGGTCCAGTTTCTTCATGAGTTGGGTCATGGATTGAGACCAGGGAGACAGCAGGATGAGAGGTGACTCCTGCAGGCAGAAAGAACGGTGCATACATCAGGAATACGTTCACTATTGGTTCATCCTAATCCTAATCCACATTAGAAGGGTGTCTTTTTTTTTCTTGCTTTCAGATTTCTTTTTGTTTTTTGGATTTTAGATTAGCGGTGTAGATGTAAAATGTAACAAGACAAAGAAATATGATCGAACCAAAACAAACCCTGAGTTGCTGACTGCCATGTGACCCACATACTGTATAGCTTGTTGGCATTCCTCCCCTGAGTGCTTTCACTCCTCTCCAGACACCCGCAGACAAGGGTATAAATAGACTATCCCCCATCCATCCGGCACAGAGGCATCGCTTGTGTTTGGGAATCCGGGGAGTCCACAGCTATAAATTTGAAGAGAGCTACTTCAGTCACCAAGTGATAAATCAACATGGCTGACCCTTTCTCTTTTCAAATAGTAAGTGGAAAAGAAGGAAGAGGGTAAAATATCTCACTATAGCGAAGATCACTAAATAGTGGTAATGCCAAGGACATACTACAGGCCGGGACGTTTGAGCATTTCCTGGAATTTGTTTGGGGGGGCTGAGCAAGCCCTAGGGCAAAGAGCTCGCCGCCCATCAATGCTCGCTCTCATCTATACACAATCATGCTTTTGATGCGTGTCATGCCAAAGTGGAAGGCGTTTGTAAGTAGAAGCTGAGCTACAAGTCTTGGTCAAGACTACAATTCCTGTAAATTCCCATGGAATGTGGTGATGTTTAGAGGCATAACCAATTAGGCCCCGAAAAAAAAAAAAAAAAACAGGGCTTCCTTTGGGGAGGGCATGGAGAGGGGCAAGGGGGTGTTTGGTTGGAGGGTGATTCAGAGTTCACACTCAATTACTTTTGATCTTGTGGTAACTTTAAGTGTATACATAAACCGCTGTAAAACGTTAAATAGAATCTTAAAGGAAATCTAATTTCAGAAATGAAATAAATAAAGACATCATTGCAGTTATACGCCTTTAGGGATTCCTTGAACTCTGCTGCCAGTTTTCAGCAGTATCTGCGACTCTTAATAACTCATAGAAGACAGGAGCCAAGCTTGTTGTGTGGCCATGAGAACCTGATCTGGCATACTGAACAGGGAGCAGGCTCTCTTCAAGGGTCAGATGCCTGACCTTCAGCCGGCGAAAGTGGCTTGCTCAAGCTGAAGCTAGTAGGAATGTCCGAAAGCTGGCGAAATCCCAGACTGACTTTTGAGAAGCAGGGTGGTCTGGGGTCAAAGCTGACTAAGGGAGGTACAAGTCAACTGCTGTCAAGAAGTTAGTGTCACTTCATCTTATTACTATGAGACTAACCAGTGATTGATTCAATTGATTTCAATATGATAGAATAGATGGTATAGTGGTTAATTCCTTAGGATAAAAATTCTTTTAAAATGATATATATATACGTATATATATTAAAAAGTAAAAAAAAAAAAAATATATATATATATATATATATATATTTTTTTTTTTTTTACTTTTTTAAATTGGCCAAATTCCAACCACATAATGACCTCCCTATTTGAAATTCTAGCAGATTAGTTTTACAAATCAAAAGTGTCCAAATTCGAAACTAGACTTTTGATATGTCCAGAATAACAAAGTACAGTTATGGAAGTGTATTCTTCTACATAATCCCCTGTGACACTAATGCACTTATTCCACTGTTCAAATCAAAACATGTTATGGACAAATGGATGTGAAATGGACAAGTTATCAATTGATTTTCAAGGTTCAATGCGTTCCACTCCCCCTGAATGTAACTACTGCAGTGGGTTGGTGTTCTGTCAAGTTATGCTGCCTTGTCAAAAGATGCTACCATAGCCTGCATCGACAGATTTGAACTACCCTATTTAAGAAAAGAAACACTAATGGGTTACCCTGTACTATAACAGTATGTGGAGCGTGTTTTCATACTTTTTCTAAATAGCATATACAGTCAAATTTAGGGGTAGCACATTCTGATAGGAGTAAAATGCCCCTACCGAATAATGCACCCAGTACGTAATCAATAAAATGTATGAAACAGTTACCAAGCTTGTCAGTCTTTGTATGTGCTTAATACTGCTAAGTATGTACAAATTGTACTGTAAATGTAGGTAGCATGAACTGACAGAACACCCAAGTCATCATTGTAGGACCTCCAGCCATCTATAAAATGTTCGCGCCATTCAAATGATTTACTGGGTACAAAGTATAATGATTTGCTGCGTCTAAGAGTCTGATCACCGGACCGTGCTTGAATGTGAAATTTCATCACGAGTCCCAGTTTGACTTGAACACCCCTCGTATAATAAAGCAATAAGCCACAATGTGGCTAGCATTACAATGATCTTGTCACAGGTATGGGTGTTACACGATTGACGTGAAGCAGAGAAGCATGTCGACGAAAACTACGTGATAAAATACGGTCATTGATGAAATGACATTTATTATTATTATAATATTTGTAATCCATCCTTCCATCCATCTAGGAATCTCTGTAGTCTAACCAGAGACTGTGGAGGGGCCTTTGTATTTATTCCCAATGTTTACAACCGTTGTGGGACATTCGTACACAAATGGCAATTTGGGAACACCAGTTAGCCCTAATAATCTGCATGTCTGTGGACTGTGGGAGGAAACCAGAGTACCCAGAGGAAACCCATCAAGCACAGGACAAACTCCATGCACACAGACCCTGAGATGGAGGTGCAAGGCGACAGTGCTAACGCCACCATGTCGCCAATATGTAAACAAACAGTTCCGTATTAGAGTTCCATTTCCGGACCGCGTAACAGTTTTCTTCTTTAAAAACTTGTACATTCATTCTATCATTGTAATATCTTCATCGTTTGTCTACATCATATGATTTACGACCGTTTCAGACATGACTCTGCCATTCAGAATGTCATAAGATGGTTTGTACTACATAACATGGGCGGGGCAAATACAAAGAAATCATTAAGCGCATCCTCGCGCTTTTCCACAAACTGAAGCCAAATCGGGAAAGAGTACAAAAGCCACACACAAAAGTCTTTCTCGGAATCTGTCTATCGTTTCTTGTACGGAATGAGCGGAATTTTCGCATTGCTTCATCCTCGGAGTTGAGACAGTAGCCTCGATTCATTTCGAGCCCCTATTCAGGCTCGTCAATCGTGAAGCACGCACTCGCCATGGCAACCGGGTTGGCATGTGTCAACCCTCCAGATCAAGTCATCATTGTTATCTTCCGAAGAGGACAGAATGAGTGAGGGCCATAACTGTATCACTGCAAATTAGCCACATTGGAAACCGCACTGCTCGGTCTTTGACATGTAAATGAGGAGTTAAGTGGCCGGTTGTGGCGCTGCTCTGGGCTGCCAGCCATGGCCATGCCACCCACTGAGAGTGTCAGGACACTCTGTAGCAATAGGAAGATGCACCGAATAGAGGCCACCAGCCATCACGTGCCTGTTTAAATGCATCAGATCTGGGTCACGGCAGATTTAAAGGAGATGAAGTCATTCACAATGCTGCGCAAATCTGCACCATCCAGGTTAGGCTTTTTAATTCTACTCAATTATGTACATATATCAAGGGTGAAAACCTTGTGGACGTCCTTGTCTTTCAAAGAATACTGTTTTCAGTTCCTACGGTGACGACCGTTTGGGAATGGCGCCCTCAGATGGCGACTATAGAGATCTACATCTGGAAACCTTTTAACCCTGATTTCTGTGAAGCGTGCTCCAAATTTCATCCGTAATTTAATACCGACTCCAACAATAGTACTATTGAAAAGCCCGGCATCCCTCAGTAAAACGGTTACCACAACACATCCTCTACATTCGAGCCCCTTTCAAAGAAAGACGCTGGACTCAGTGGTTCTCGCTGGAATGTCTGGAGTAGGTGCAAACGAGGCAAGGTCAACGTGCCTGTGAAAGGTATGGCATTCTTTCACACATTCTTAAAACACGTATGAGCAAAGAAAGTGCACCAGGAGAGGGAGGACAGCGTGTGCGGAACAAAGTATGACTGGGAGTTGTGCAGGGGAAGAAGAAAAAAAAAAACACCCACATGAAAAGGGCTTATAAACCAGTGCTTTCTGCACTGTTTGCACCGCATTGTGTGCTGTGTGTGAAATACGACTTGTCCATTTTGTCTTCATTCAAGACTTTTTTAGAATCATTGCAATGAAATTTCAAACCATCACAAGCCATTCAAAAGAAAAAGAAATGAAACGGAAAATCGAAAAAGGGATGGAGCTCTTTTCCCGCTCGATCTCAGTCATCATCTGTACCTGGAGCCGATCCCAGGAGACTTAAGCACCAGGCGGGGTACACCCTGGGTGCCAATCCATCGCAGGGCACACACACATTTACAGGACACACACTCATTCATGCACTTTGTTCAATTCAGGAACGTCAATTCCCAATCTGCATGTTTTTGGACTGTGGGAGGAAACCAGAGTACCCGGAGAAACCTGCGGAGAACATGCAAACTCCATGCACACAGAGACCGAGGCAGGAATCGAACCCAGACCCTGGAGGTGTAAGCCAACTGTGCCGCCTAAGACCTTTTCTGTTTAGAATAAAAAAGGAAAAAAATGGACACTCTGCCATGCTTTGATCCTGGATTTGTTATTTTTTCAAAAGCTAAAGGTTGTATACCCTCATTACAAGTAATAAAGAGGCATTCCACGGACGCATCTTCATTATCACAAAAATCAACAAAGTAGTATATAATGTAGTAGATCATAATTAAACCACAGTGCCCTCGAATGCTGGATTTTTATTGGGCCGAAGCTTTTTTAATTAGTTTACAATAACAGGTTTATGTGAACGTGCTTCTATGGCGAACACTCCACATAACCTGGTTAAAATAACTGTTTTCATTGCCGATGTGATGACGTTTTCACTTAAAATGGTTATCACTTTGTAACAGTCTGAGTCTGTAACAGATGAGTTTACACTTTTTATTTCTGTAACATACAAATAAACTGCATCGTTTCGTCTTATTAAATTCGGTAAAGAGAAAAAAGAAGAGAGATGAGTGAGGAATGACGTTCCTGTTTACAGATGTTGTAACATACAGTACATAGTGATAAAATAAACTCCCCCCCCCATAGACATTCTATAACACTTTATAATCCTATAAATGGCTGAAAAATACATGATGTCATACATTTTAAAATTGTTAGTGTTGGGAAATTAGCTGCCTTCTGAATGTGTAAGTATTAAAGAATTATAAACTGGTGGTGGTGACGGTAACGCCGCTTCGGGTTGGGTTGCATCACATCAAACTGTGTTCTTATAAGAGCATGCCTCTAAGTGCATTATTCATTTATACATAATATCAGGTCTTTGTTTGGATTCAGGATAATTTATGGATATGGAGATACCAAAACATTGTCTTATATATATAATATAATATATTATAATCATATATATATTTATTTATTACAGTAGATTTGTGACTTTTTCTATTTGAAAGCAGAAAAAGTGTATATTTGTAGTATACAGTAACTCTATCACGAACTCTGAGTTATAAAGGCCACAGATACATTTTATGAGGGGTGTTCAAGTCAAACAAGAACTTGTGTTGAAATTTCTCTTGAATGAAGCCGCAAAACTGATTGACGTTTACAGAAAACTTCAAGCACAGTTCAGTGATGAGACTCTTAGACGCAGTGAAACATATGAACGGTTCGAGCATTCTAAAGAAGACCGCATGTCTGTGAATGACGATCCCGGCCGAGGTGGCTCGGAGCCCACTGCAGTCGTTCCCGTGAACATTCAGCGGGTGGTCCTTGAAAATCGGCAGATAGCTTGTTGCCAACTTGTGGAAGAGACGCATCTGAAATTAAAGGAGTTCCTGGGAGTCCGGTGCAATAAAAAAAAATAATTAATGTGCAAGAATATCAATGCATCAGTATACCATTCCTGGAATAATTCATTTCTATTGCATTGAAAAAAATCTCACAAATCTCAAAAATTCCACATTATTCCTAAACGGTATTTTAAACACTGAACATCACTGATGTCCTTACATAACCTGTGTACCTGAAACATATATGAGCTTCTTGGAATCTACTTGTCTGACCTTGTTTCTGCTTTCTGATTTTGGAGCTTTTTTTTTTCTTTCTTTCTTTCTTTTTTTCTTTTTTTAACGAGCGTCCTCCCTAAACCCTGCATGCATAAGCCGCTATTCATTAAAGCACCACAGTAAAAACAGGCAGGACAAGGTCACAGATTGCTAATCACCAGGTCAGGGAAAGGGGTCGGAAAAAAGACACAAATCTTCCTGGTCTTGTTGCAACTAACGGGAGCTGTAAATAGTGGAAGGCATAGCTCAATACAGCCATCTGGTTTGACAGAGGAAGATGAAGAAGATGAAGGAGCTTCTGAATTCCTTTACAACAGGCACTGCGGTTGTGCTTATGTACATCAGCGGTACTCTATTGCGATGCTAATATGTAGTTAAATAGCCTTCAGCGAAAAACTGTGCTACATGATGGAATATAAATCTGTACTAGCCTGGTCTTGTGTCAGAGACTGTATGCTCATATCTGATAAATCTTTTTTTCTTTACAGTGTATGAATGTATTAGCTCTTTTCAGAAGCCTGTGGGTAGGTGGTGATTTTTCTTGTTTGTGTTTTGGCATTGCCAGTATATGTAGTTATTATAACTCAGGCATGTTCTGTCGGCATGCTTTTGTGTGTAACACAATCACAACTAGAATGCAGCAGAGAATTTTATTACATTATGTGCATAATATTTCTAATGATATGACTAACTCGGCAGCGACACAGCACATGTTCACGTCACACGTGTGAATTCCGTTTGATACACCGACAACGGCAGTAATGTTGTGGATTGTTCATCATGAACAAGTAGCTAAATGGTTTCAGCATTTTCAGGGACTGACCTCGTTGGAGGTCTTCCAGATCTCTCGTTGTCTTCCAGTGATGTTCTTCCGCTCTTGACGTGCGTGTGCCACTCAGAACCACCCGGAAAGACTCATCACAGCGTCTCCGTGAACTTGCTAAATCATGCCAAACGTCACTGTGACAGACTCGCCCAGTTTCACGCACAATTTCATGTTAATTTTTTTTTTTTTTCTAACATGTTGTATATGATGAAATAGCAGACGTGGTCCAAAGATCACCAGTTGCACAGCTCCCGACGTACAGTACACAGGACCATGTCTTTTAGCACACTGACTTATGAAGCCACTCCCTTTGACTGTGCATGCAGCCTGTTGTCGTGTTGCAAAACTAGCTTTTAATTTTTTTATACCACCTTGTATTATAACTGACGAGACAACATGCTTATGCTCTATAACTCTAGGTTATAAAATAATGACATCTGTGTGTTCTTAAGTTCTCAGCATATATAAAGCACGATTCCAGAGGATTCTACCGACATTACACCTTATAATGCACAATATACGCAGAGGGAAATTAAAATAAATGTACTGTACTGGACTAAACTGTATGTACTGGACGTCAGGTCCAGTTTAATCCGTCAGTAAGCTGGCTAAGCTGAAGGCTAGCATGCAGTGCACATAAAATGTACAGGGAACACAGATAATGGATACTGCAAGCTGGCTAGTCCCAGACCCTTTGCTAACAATAATGATGCTAATATCGGCTAGTAAACACACACATTAGTGAAGGAATATACACAGATAATGAATAATTGGAATGTTGAATATTAGTAATAACTAAGTGTGAGTTTTTCTCTCCAGACTGCTTTGTAACCAAGCAGCTAGCATTGAAGCTGGCTAGTTCACACAACCGACTCTTTGCTAGCAACTGTAGCCAAAAATATAAAGAACTGTTTGGCCTTTAAAAGGAGGTTGTGTTTTAGCTGTGCAAAAATGCTTCAGCCACAATGTCTGTTTAAATGTGAGTTTTGTTTTCCCAACTGCCCTTTAGTGTATGCTGAAGCTCCTAATATCACGTACCCTAATATGGTACTACCTCTACTATACCACACCAGTGACATCTACTAGCATCTACTACTAATATGGTATAGTATGTACAAATTTATGTACCATATTAGAAACATGATGAATTTGGTATTGGTACACTGGAGTTTCCTTGAGGATCAATAAAGTATGTATGTACTGTACAGTATGTATGTATGTATGTATGTATCTATCTATCTATCTATCTATCTATCTATCTATCTATCTATCTAATAAGTGCCATGATATTCCTCTAAGGTATGGTGGCACATACCTTAGTACTACCATGGTACCCATTGATGTGCCATAGTACTACGGTCTATTAAGATAGGCAAAATAGCAAACTATAGTACATGCCATAGTAAAATTTCTTACTTGCTAACTTGCTATGAGTTATATGACAGTAACATGACTAAAACATAAATTTAAAAAACAATTTGACTTGTATTTTAGCTAACTAGATAACATTACATAGCTAGCTCATGTTATATACTCTCTGCTTACTAGGCATATCAAAGCCTGTGACGCCTGTGCAACCTTTTTTCCCCTGTTGTGCATGGAACTGATGTACATTAAAAAGTTTTCTCATGGCCCCAGCTACATGCTACATTCCCATATATGATACATGAGTAAAAGAAAATCAGCATTTACCTCCCTGCTGCTGTTCTCCTCTTCAGCTTCATAGCCAGTGGCGGTACTGAAGCTGACAGCGGAGTTCGGTTCTCCATCTCCGTTGCATTGTTCTTTTTCTCCTCCGGTAGTCCCTTTCCTTCTTACAGCTCTCCTGTGTCTACAGCCAGGAAGGATCTCCTTAATTTGAGTCATCTCTGTAAAGACATCGTCGTCATCGTCGTCGTCCTCTTCAGAGGAAGACTCAGCACAGTCAGAGCTCTCATGAACTACTTGGTTGAGACCCAATGCAGAGGCATAATCTGCAAAGGTGATCGAACTGGGCTTGTGTTTGATGATTCGGGGGCGTTCAGCCCCGCCACTGGGTGGAGAAGGAACAGGAAGGCCATTGGCAGATGTGATGGGGCTCTCTGGTAGTGGAACTTGGTGAGGGCAGGGTAATGTGGAGGTTGTGTTGTCTTTAGATGGAGCCACCATATCTAAATCATGGCTGGTATCTTTTTGAACACCTGTGGCAAACGAGTTATGGTTGTCCTCTGGTAACAGACACCTGAGTTGGTAGCATCCGTTTAGACAGTGTTCAGATTTACTTTGCACTTTTAATCTTTCTTGGATTTCAATTGCCTTCTCGATTACTGAAGTTCCAGTTTCGTTGATGTATTCCCGTGTTGGCTGAGGAAGATCTGGAGTAGGTCCCATTTTTATACTGCTATCGTGTGAAGCACAGACTTGTCCTGATGGAACAGAATAAATATTACCAATGTTCTGGTTTAATGAGGAACATCTTTTAGTCTCTGCGGTTTGGCAGAACCATTTCTTGCCACAAATCTCACTCTCCTGAGACACTGTATCATCTCCAGTGCTCCCCAAGGGCTTGTGTCCATCCAGATCTGTGTCTATCACAGCCATCTGTATGGAAAAGGTCATTTTGTCCGGTGGTGTCATCGGCGTGGTTGGTTGTTCCTCCTGCGTGACCATGGACAGAGCCTCCATGACTCGTTCTACAGTACAGCACTAGTCACAAGGTATATCCAGAAGTATCTTAGTCGGAAGCCAAGTCCTGGTGTGTTTAGCATGTTTAAACATCTGGACAATGGGGGGTCAACAAATGTTGAAAATGGTAGTGGAGGATTGCCTGTAGTAATGATAAAAAATAAAAAACAAAGAAAGATTACTCTAAGTTAAGGCACTTTTCAAAAAACCTGTAGAGCGTGACTTTATTCACAGTGCACCTTATTTTTGGGGTTATTGCAGTTTGGATTAAACCCATTTAATTGAAATGTCCCACCCAGTACGGTGTGCGTTTTAGAACTCAATGATGAATATGAGGAGCGTTCAAGTCAAACCAAGAGTTATGATGAGCTTTATGATGAATGAAGGTGTAAAAATGAGAGACCTTTACAGGAGACGTCGAGCACAGTGTACGGTGATGAGACTGTAAGCCGCAGTAAAACATCTGAATGGCGCAAACATTTTAAAGAAAGCGTCCATTCTCGATACGCACGTCCGTTCTTTCTCATATGGTTCTGACCCCACTTCCGGTGAGCGTTCAGTGAGTCGAACAGTCCTTGGAAAGGTTCGTGTGATCCTTGAAAATTGACAAATAACACATTACAGGAATTCGGGAATTAGTGCAACATCCCCTGTATAGTCCTGATCTCTCCCCAAGCCAGTTTAACATGTTAGGGCTATTAAAGGGGTTCCTGGGAGGCCAGCGTTTCAGGCGTAAATCAGACAGACCAAACATGGCACCGGTGTACTGAGAAAACTTTCTACTTTGATGGTATCCAAGCACTAGTGACACAATTGTATACGTGACTATATTATAACGGATCATATAAAGAAATAACTGTGTTATGTTATTCTGCACAATCAAAGGTGCTGGGTTTGACTTGAATTCCTCTTATAAATAATATAACAAAAAAGCTGGAATAGACGTTTACATGTATACTTATTACAGCAAATCATCTGCTATACAGACTGCGTTGATGGTGATAATTAATCAACATTTTCAAACCAACCTTGTTTAAACTTGTTGCAGTATAATGGCATTCATATTAAAATTCATAAGCATCCATAAGCAGGAATTTGGAAATATAGCAGATTTTCAAGTTCATAGTGTTCATAGGTTATTACACATACAGTGTTCTGAATTTTTTTTTTTTCTTAAGCCTACAATAAAGTCATTTTGTAAAATGCTGTACAGTATCTAGTATTTCACCCCAATCCAATGATATGCTTCATTCAGAGCCCCGAAAACAAAATGCATCGGGCATGGAAAATGTGAAGCATGAAGGAATTTAGCAACACCTATTGCAAAAATAAAAGAAATGCCTGCAATATTTCAGATAACTGAGGAAAAGAAAAAAAAAACAACTCTTGAGAAATTAAAGGGGAAAAATGTGCGGTGATTAGATTAGGGCATTGTGTATACTGAATACATATACTGTACATATAGCTTTCAGAAAACAGAAAGTTTACATGTGATATGCTTTATAAAGTACACAAATAACAAAATGCATTACACAGGATTAGAAATGATGCATGAAATTTTCCAAATAATGTAACATTAATATTTTGTGGTATTCATATAATAATTGTATTGGTTATATGTGTTCATTTAAGCCAGACTGGTATTCAAAGCATGCTTTAACACCAGAATCATTAAAAGTACAAAGAATGAGTCATGTGTGTTACAGAAAACATCAAGGCGAATAAAAGTGAAAATAAAGTTTTTTTTTTTCCTCCACCGCAAGATCTAAAAAAAAAATAAATAAAAAAAAATAAAAAGTTCTTGGCTGATTGCGTTTATGGCCATGAGCGAGGAGGGGGGGGGGGAAGAAAACCTCTGAGGCTGAACATCTGTCTGCAACTGAGGTGTTCAAGTCTGGATCTGTTTCAGGCACGACGGCGGTGACATCAGCGGCGTGAGGAATCCAGCGTCTCTTCCCCCACTGGCTGATTTACAACGTTCCAGTCCATTCATCTGAGCAGCTAAAGGGCACCGGCCAAGCTGTAGTTAGCAGACTGACTAACCCCCTCATTACGGCTTTACCGCCCAACATTAAAACATACATTCACCTACGGGATACGCGACACTAGTAGGAAACGAAGGAGCATTCCTTTCTGACACCTCGGCTAACGTGCGTCACGTGGGCAGCTACGGGACAGTGGTGGGGGGGCGGGGGGGGGGGGGTTCGCATAGGAAGACGATTTTCCACAAGGGGATGACAGGATAAGCCACAGCTATATAATAATCAGTTGTTGATGCCTTGGGCTGAAGGGGAACCGACTTGTTTGTCATACACCTGGCTATGGTAGGCAGTCACTGTCATCGCCATAATGAGTGTTTGTAATAAAAGGGCTGTAAGTGAGTGTGTGAAGAGTTTAATCCAAAGAATGGCATCAGGCCGGAAAAAGTAAAGGTATCACAGTATGTTATTTAAGTTGGTAAAATTCTCAATTCTGATTGGTCTGAAGTTTTTGATTCGTATCTTGTGACAACAATAACGGCATCTTTAGCTTCCACTTTTGATTTCAGAACTTTAAGTTAATGGAAAATAAAACATATTATTCACACTGTCACAGAACATTAAGGCATTTGATTTGAAAACACCTTGTCCAGATGAACTTATTAGGGTTGAGGGCCTTGCTTAAGGGCCCTACAGTGGCAATTTGGTGGTGTTGGAGCTTGAACCTGAGACCACCTGGTGCCTTAACCACTAAGTTACCCATCACACCTCCACGGTTGGGGTTTGAATCTCACCTCTGCTTTGTATGTGTGGAGTTTGCATGTTCTGGGTTTCCTCCTGGTACTTTGGTTTCCTCCAACCGTCCAAAGTCATGCATGGACTGTAGGCTGAGTATCATTTTCAAATTGCCCCTAGTATCTGATGTGTGTGAGTATGTGTGTGTGTGTGTGTGTGTGTGTGTGTGTGTGTGTGTGTGTGTGTGTGTGTGTGTGTGTGTGTGAGCTTGTGGTGTGCAATGGGTTGGCATCCCATCCAGGAGTGTACCTGGAATCATGAATCAAGTTCCCTGGGATTAGCTCTGCGTCCCCTATGACTCATGATACACACGATAGGCAGTACAGATGATAGATGGACGGATGGATCACGAATAATTTGGTGACTTTTTCAGTCATGTGACATTTATTTAACATATATGGAAGGAGTCTTTTTTTTTTTTTTTGCTTTCTGGTTTCTTAGGAACATGACTATTCTTTTATTTCCTACAAATAAAAAAATCCCTGAAACAATCAAGCGAAACAGGATAACAGGAACTAACCTGTTTTGTGGGTGATCCATTACTTTGAATGTAAGTATAAATCAATGAAAAAAAATTGCATTGATGTATTGTTCAGTAATAAATAAAAGCTTTTCATTGATGTTGGCAAGTCGCCGTGGTATTACTGGAATAAAAACCTTTCCAAGTGTTTGTGGTCATTATGTATACAGGTTGAGCTAAACGTGTAATGATGAGGAGTAACAGGGATCGAATACGGAAATTAGCGAGAAAGAAAAAAAAAACGAAGGCAAACTTTCATCAGAAATGAGTGCAAATCTGTAAAATCAATGATGACACGGCTGCATTTAGTTTTCCTCCCATACAAACACTCCCCTAACTCTAAACCCATTGTAAATTGCCATCCAGTTGTCAGGCAAGTTGTCACGAATTTGCGAATGTTTCTACTTTTTAACAGAAACAGTTGTGAGTTTAATTAAAAGGCAAACTTGCAGCTTGATATTTACATTTAGCACATGCTCTTATCCAGAGCGACTTACATTTGTATCTCATTACGCATCTGAGCAGTTAAGAGCCTTGCTCAAGGGCACAACAGTGGCAACTTGGTGGCTGTGGGATTTGAACCTGAAACCTCCCGAACCGTAGTCCAATGCCTTAACCACTGAGCTACCCCTGACCGCAGGGAGGATCTTAGAGTATTTTAAGAGCATTCTGCATTCACTCTTCGCACGATGTACCACGATCACTCTCAAACTTCTCAGGAAAATCTGATCTAGAGTTAGGGATTCTCGATTGAAAGATTGCAAACACAAGCACGAGTTGAATACGGGGGGGATCCTTCCTATATCTCTCTTGTACCTTCATGCTACCTCTGATATAGCAAATGTGAGAAAGGGCCAGCTGGCTAGGTCTTATCAAGAATGTACACGCGTGCAGAAATCTACAAACCCACACACACATATACACAGTCCAAGGGAACAGAGAGGATAACACACCTCAGGGCTTTAACCTTCAGAAGCTGATAAGCGAGCAAGGCCAGAAGCAAGGTCACACAATCACACCCCTGAACTGTGCCTCGTTTCTGTGTGTGTGTGTGTGTATGGGTGTGTGTGGGTATGCATGCATGTACTGTACAAACCCACTTACTGTAGCTCCATAATTTAATTAAACATCTCGGTACATTGCAAAACCACAGTGTCCACCAGGAAGACTTTCCCTTTCCAAAGGAACTAACGGACACGTTCCTCTTTCATAGGAAACTCTGGTTTAAGACCGATTAGATCGACTCAGTTCACCCCTTCCCCTGCAGCCCCTTTTTCTAAATCCGTTGTGAAAGAGGGCCTCCTTATTCACGGCCACAGAAAAGGGAAGGAAAGATCAGCCAAAACAGCTGAACGGAGGATGCCACCTCAGGAAGATCAACAGAAATCTCATTTAAAACACATTAGCGCAGAGACCGTTTCAGTTCCTCGGGTTCATTCAGAGTTTCTGATCTACACCATACCGCACTGTATGTTCTGATCTTATGCATGCATGCACAGTTTGTATGAAGCAACCTGTAGAACTCTGATTAGACTGAGACATCTTGAATGCATGCTACTGTAGTAAGGATATTTGTACATAAATCCGATTAACAATCCTTAAATGAAAGAAAGAAAGAAAGAAAGAAAGAAAGCCGTTATAAATCTGCTTTATGAATAACCTGAAACAGTAGATTCTTATATACAGTATATAAATCTATCATTTCTACACCTATAGGAAAATCTATCCTGATCAAGTTCTTTTGGTTTTAATGCGGTTAAATGTTTTACACTTTTGTTGCACTGAGATGTATTATCTTCTAACTAAGATTAAGATAACTAAGATAACTATCTAAAGAAAGAAGTTCCTCTTAAAAAAACTTTAAAAAAAAAAAAAAAAAACTTCCAGCCTTCAAACTAAAACCTGTTGAAAATTCCAAAATTCTCATCTTACCTGCTGTTTAGTTTGTGTCTGATACTCCACTGGCGGTCATAGTGAAGGAGGTAAAACCATTCAGGTGAGGACACACCGGTGTCTTTCCCTGCTTTGTGTGTGTGAGTGTGTGTGTGTGTGTGTCTGTCTGTCTCTGTATGAGGACTGAAGGCAGCAAGCGAGAGTGCTGTCATCACAGATTCCAGAGAATCGCCACAAGCAACGCAAGGATTCAGCATGCACTGACGAAGCCAAGAAAAGGAGGAGTGCAAAGCCAGCCAAGGAGTGTGTAAATGTGTGCGTTTGATGAGGAAGAGGAGGAGTCTGCGTTCAGGAGGGAACGAGAGAGAGGGGGCAAGAGAGCAAGAGATACTGTTGTGTAAACAGGCACTTCAGCGCTCTCAGTATATTTGGATGTAAATGCAGCACTGGAAGAAGGGAAACGGGTGGGAACTCGGTGACATCCAGGACGCCGAGGTCTTCTGATCAATGGGATTGAACTCATGCCCAAGCGAACCGCGCGTTCTCACAAAATACAATACTGTGATATGCAAAGGTCTCTTCGTATCAAATGAGATTAAACGATGCAGAGTAGATTAAAGAAATGTGAAATGTTTTACTGCAAAGTGTCTAAAGATATCATTTAAAACTTGGTTGTTTATGTAACAACCTCAGCAGCATCCTCATCTCCCCTCTCATCAACGTCACCAGCATACTAGTAAAGTAAAGCCTTTATTTTGTCACATATACATTACAGCACAGTGAAATTCCTTCTTCGCATATCCCAGCGTAACTGGGGTCAGAGCGCAGGGTCAGCCATGCTACAGCACCCCTGGAGCAGTTAGGCTTAAGGGCCCTGCTCAAGGGCCCAACAATGGCAACCTGGCTGAGCTGGGAATCGAACCGCCGATCTTCTGATCAGTAGCTCAGTACCTTAACAAACTGAGCCACCACTGAAATCGCTACTACCACTACTAATCATCTGATCTAATCATCAACACTGATCATCTGTCATCATCTGTACCTGTTTCTGTTTCTCTCTGGCTCATGTCTCGAGTTAGATTTTTTCTGATTTATTGATTCATAGATCAATGCGCGGCTTTAAAAAAACAAATTCCCCTCTAAAAACTGTTTATGTGTGCTATTTAAGTATAAATGTATCGTACCATGTTAAAAATGAGTTCACAGACCACATACTGTACAGTATGTCCCTCATATACTGTACATATACCTCTCATAGAGAGTTTAATGTCTTGAGTTAGATCATTTATGATTTATTGATTCGTAGATCAATAAGCGGCTTAACAAACTTTTTTTTTTTCCCCTCTGAAACTGTTTAGGGGCCGGAGCTGCCCTGCTGGCAGAAGGGCTTTAATTTGAATATGTTTAATGTTATGGCTGTGTATGTACTGTATGAAACTTAGGGGAAAGGAAACAAAACCACAAATATCAATACAGTATAGGACAGCAGTTTGAGATTTTTAAGCCATTTTGTATTTTTTTTTTTTTTTTATCTGTATTTATTAGTTTGTCCTTACGATCAGCAGACTCAAGAAGCTTTGCGGAATCTTCTGTGAAGTAGACTGAGAAAACCTTTTGGAAAGCAATACATCTTAGTACGTGGAATTTAAACGTTATTCATATAAATCGATGATCCATTCCCTTATTTTTTTTTTTTAATGTAATAAGCAGAATTTCAGTGTAACGTGTACAGTAGTTTCTGTGACCTCATCTCCTTTCAAATATCCCTTATATGTTAGCCAAAGTAAAAAGAATAGAAATTTAGATTTACACAACAGTGACATTTTTTATTCTGCTTTTTGCCTTCTCTTTCATTTCATAAAAATGTACCTTATGTAGTTATATCTAAGTATATACAGTATAATTATCAAGTCCTTACTGTCTTCAGAAAAAGCGAAGTGTAGTAAAGGGGTTTATAGGAAAAAAGGGATTTTGCTAATTAAGCAACTGAACAAGTAATAAACCTTAGGAATAAAACTGGACATAAAACATCACCCAGCCCCCCCCCCCCCCCCCCCATCCCCCACCCACCCACCTTTCTTCAGCTCTTGTAAAGATCAACAGGGGATGGAGTCCAGGATATTTAGCTGCTCCTGGTGGAGATCCAGCTGCATTTTAGCTTAACTCCGTTCCTCCTACAGCACACAGATGATGGATCGCCTCCTCTGCACTACAGCGGATAAAGACACACATTCATGCAGTGCTCTGAGGTGTTCAGTCATGCTGCTGCTCTCATGAACCGCTTGCTTTCATTCACGAGTAGCTTTGAACAGGGAGGTTTTTGAACATTCGGGGGCTCGAACTCCACAAGCTTACTCAAACGTACTCAAGAGGCTGAAAATATTTGAAGAAACTGCCCTTTAGACCATTAGCGTCATGGAAGCTTTAAACTCTTTGGGGGTATTCGCTAGTTGTAATCTTTCAGATCTTTATAGATCTGAACAGATGTGTACAGTGTGTAATCACATGATCCTTAAAATCATCAACACATTATCCTGTGCAGCTAGTAGCAACAAGCTAGCAACTTAACATGCATTAGCCTACGACTCCATGCTCTACTGTAGATGCTAGCTGGATAATAATGTTTTCCACTTATCAACAAGCTAAAGCAGAAAGGTGGATATACAGTACTGACTGCCAGCCTTTCAAGTTTGTACAAAGCGGGGAGAAAGCATGCATTTTATTCCATGCTTGTCTTTTTCCTAGCAACAAACTACCTAGCTTACTGCGATGAGTGCTGCATGTTTTACTTACTAGCTTACTGTGTCTCATGATGCTTTACTGTTGGCATGACACAGGACTGATGGTAGCGCTCACCTTTTCTTCTCCAGACAAGCTCCCCATAAAAATAAATAAATAAATAAATAAATAAGCGAAAGGTGATTCATCAGAGAAAATGAATGACTTTCCCCAGTCCTCAACAGTCTACATCTAGGCATTTGGCAGACGCCCTTATCCAGAGCGACTTACATTTTTATCTCATTACATCTGAGCAATTGAGGGTTAAGAGCCTTGCTCAAGGGCCCAACAGTGGCAACTGGGCGGTTGTGAGGTTTGAACCTGGGATCTTCTGAACCGTAATCCAATGCCTTAACCACTGAGCTACCTCTGTCCTATACCCCCCCCCCAATCCAATCCAATCCAATCTCTGACCCGAGTCCAATCTCTATACCCTTTGAAGAATATCAGTTTGTATCTGAAGGCAGAGAAGTGGCTTCTTTTCTGGCCTTCTTATGAAGGTGAGCGCCACCATCAGTCCTGAGACCATTCACTTTTCAGCCAAGGGTCACTCAAAGTGTCACTCACAATTTTGCCTAATAACACAGCCATGAATAAAGAACGGTACAAAAACATTTTTCAAGAGCAACTTCTCCCAACCATCCAAAAACAGTTTGGTGATTATGTAAGAATGGGCTGCCATCAGTCAGGATGTGGCTCAGGAGTTGATTGACAGCATACCAGGGAAAATTGCAACAAGAACAGGAACAACAACAACAACAAAAATCAACATTGCAAATATTGAAATTTTGCATAAACTTAATGTAATCGTCAAAAAGCCTTCGAAACGCTTGTAATTATACTTCAGTACACCATAGCAACATCTGACCAAAAGATCTAAAAACACTGAAGCAGCTGACTTTGTGATTTTTGTGATTCTCAAAACTTCTGGCCATGGCTGTACTGTGAAACGTTATATATGTGATAGATTTAACAATTGATCATGTCTATACAGTATGTAGTAGATTTGGTGTCACTCCCTGAACTTGCAGGAACCTGAGGAACTTGCAGTAGGCGGAGGAGACCTACCCCAAGTTCTCAAATGGGAGTTTCAAGTTGAGGGAGTGTTTTCTTTGACTTTTCCTCATCTGAGACTTCCACATCACCATAACTATTCAAGAGCAGCAATTTTGCTCAAATCATTTATGCTCAACATTTGTTAAGGAAAGAAACAAAAGAAAAGACTTTTTGTTTGTTAGAGGATGTTGTTTGATTCGTAGAGTTTTGTTCTTGAGAAGCTTTTCTTTACAAATAAAAAGAACAATGAAAAAAAGTAACAATCAACTAATTTTGTAAAAGACCAGTAACTTATGCAGAAATTATTCAGTTCTAAAACACATAACCTTATTTTCTTTAAAGCACAAATATTAGGGTTCTTCAGCATTGCACTTTTGCCCCATTTGGTTATTAGTGTTACTGCAGAATTGTGCATTTAAAATCTAAATCGGACTTATATTCAATTTAGTTTTACTAACCAAGGTTTACTTTTTTGTGCACATCTCTGCACTTTTTTTTTTTCTTTTTTTTTTTTTTTGTCACACAGGACCCATGGACAACAAGTCCAGTAAAGATGGCAGTAAGAATACATATATACACCCAGCAATGTCAGAAAAGAAAGGGTTATCAGCAGAAAAGTCAGAGTCTTTATGTAAGGGGCAAGGCAAACAGGCAACGTCTTTATGTAAGGCAGGATCAAACACCAAAAAGTGAAGAGAGTCAGGACAGAAGGGCTAGGCAAAATGAAAGAGGCAAGGCAAGGTCAAACAAAGAATCAGTTTCAGTTCAAGTTCATGTGCTTTACATCACCAGTTCGACAGGAAATGAGAGACATAACTGAAGATAGGATTTAAGGTGGGGGATTCGAGCCCCAGCCCTGCCAAGCTGTCTCTGTTGGGCCCTTGAGCGAGGTACTCAACTGTCTTGGCCCAGGTTCCTGACAGGGGAATATGTGAAGACAGGAATTTTAGACTGCTGTAATATACACTACCAGTCAAAGATTTGGACACGCCTTCTAACTCCACATTTTTTCCAGACTTTTTTTTTTTTTTCGACACTGTAAAACAATGTTGAAGGCGTCCACAATACACGATAATCTCCTTTGAACAGTAGATATTAGGATGTGTCCGCTACGTATGATCTGTAAAGCTTCAGACCGGCTCTAATCCGAGGTGCTGGTTGGTAGTTGGTGATTTCTGAGGTAACTGGTGACTCTAAATGAACTTCTCCTCTGCAGCAGAGGTATGTTTTGTTCTTGCTTTCCTGGGAAGGTCTTCATGAGAGACAGTTTTATCAGGGAGCTTGATGGGTTTTGCAAATACTGTTCTTGTAGGAACTGTTGCAGAACAGCCGACCTTCGTGTCTTATAATAACAACCGACTGTTGTTTTTTTGTTACTTAATTACCTAATTCCATATGTATTATTTCAATATACTGTACTTTTTGAAATTTCCACTATTATACTAGAATGTAGAAAATATACAGTACAGACCAAAAGGTTGGACACGCCTTCTCATTCAAAGAGGTTGAATTTGTATTATGGCAAGAAAAAAGCAGCTAAGTGAAGAAGAAAAAACGAGCGGCCATCATTACTTTAAGAAATGAACGTCAGTCAGTCCGAAAAATTGGGAAAAAACTTTGAAAGTGTCCCTGAATGCAGTCACAAAAACCATCAAGCGCTACAAAGAAACTGGCTCACATGTGGACCGCCCCAGGAAAGGAAGACCGAGAGTCGCCTCTGCTGCGGAGGATAAGTTCATCCGAGTCACCAGCATCAGAAATCGCAGGTTAACAGCAGCTCAGATCAGAGAGCAGGTCAATGCCACACAGAGTTCTAGCAGCAGACCCATCTCTAGAACAACTGTTAAGAGGAGACTGTGTGAATCAGGCCTTCATGCTAGAATATCTGCTAGGAAACCACTGCTAAGGACAGGCAACAAGCAGAAGAGACGCGTTTGGGCTAAAGAACACAAGAAAGAAAACTCGCTGAATGAGAAGGGGTGTCCAAACTTTTGCTCTGTAGTGTATATTACTAAACAAAAAGCATTAAATTAGAAGGTGTGACCGAACTTTAGACTGATACTATATATGTGATATTTATTCCTGCCTGTTTTTAACTTAACCAGACAGGTTGAAACCTTTCCTCTCTCACCAACAAAAAAAATATATTTGCTGCTGTAATAAAAAAAAAAAAAGCTGTTTTGTACTCATAGTGAATACCTTGTGAACACACTTTGGATCATTTGACTTTATTTTAAAATTACAGTGTATACAACACATTTTCCCATAGGAAATGATGTAAATGCACAAAATCTGTTCCAGCCGCCCCAAATTTTTTTTTACCAATATTACCAATTCTCAGCACTATAATTATTAATATATTTTTTGTATATAAAAACAGTTTAAACATGAAAAAAATGAAACATGTAAATGAAATAAAATATTAAATAAACATCTTTATTATTCCTCTTGGCACCGGCTGCCCAGGGATTCATGGTGCTATGTCTTTATTAAACCTTGCACAAAATGTCAAAAAAGCCATCAAAAAACATAAAATTCACTTTGCTTGGCTTTACATTGACGCAAACAAGTTTTGAACGGCTTTAATTTTGTAGTAGTTGCTCCGGGTCAGAGTACAGGGCCGGCCGCGATACAGCGCCCTTGTGGTTGTTTATTTAACTCTGCGTATATCAGCACTCGGTGGAAAAATCCAGCTAAAAAAAAAAGTGTCAGCGCAACACCGCGGTGTTTAGAAGAATAAAACCTGTTTTCGATAATAATTCTGCATCAGGAATGTGCCTGGAATTTTCCTGTTTGGTTCTTTGAGATAATTAAGTGGGAAATTGAGCTGATTTTCACCGAGTCTGTGGAATCTTTTTAGTTTATTTTATTGTTTTTGACTGCGCTGTAGTTATTTAATCTTCAGTTGTGCATACTTGGTCTGTTTTTAATAGTAAATGCACTTTGAATAATATTGTGATGAAATGTTGGTTTAATGTGCTGCTGAGGATATTCACAAAACCAAGGTAGAAAGGTTATAGGTTAAATTGTCATCTTCTACCATTTACCAAGTTATACATAATAAATTCTTCTTAAGACAAACTGTAATACCTATTCATGAGTAGTTGAAATGATCTCTATGATGCCTTATGAATGCATTATAACGTGTACTCTATGTGTTCATTGATCATGTTGTCACATCGTCCATGCCATTCACAGAACATTAGTCATTTTTCCACAGTAAATCCACGTCCTGAGACCAGTTCATTGATATATTGGTGATGTTTAACAACAGGCTCTAAACTCTTGTTCATTTTTATGTGTGTTGTGTAATTGATAGGAATCGGGCTACGTGTCTTGATGTTCTGAATAACAGGTTGAGTGTTAACCTAACTGAGGACTGAGCCAGGGGGCAAGAGTTCCTGCCAAATCAAACTGCCAAACAAGATGTGCATGCCACAGGCAGGACCCGGAGCCGCCATGTACATTGGGAAATCTTATCCCGGTCTCATCATATCCTTCAACCAAACAGGCAATAGGGCAGAACATTAGTCTGTGGAGTGTAACAAAAGTTTTTAGGTTGAACGCAGGATCAGATGAATCTATTCTAGTGAACTTGGGAGCGGTGCAGAAAACTATGCAGGAGTGAAAAAAAAAATTCAGCTACGCATAAAAATCCCTCATGGAATAACTAGCCAGTGCACTAATGCAATAGATTGTTATACTATGCAACAATGCACCAATCAGCCAAAACCATTATCTTTAGAACCACCTAGGGTTTGGAATTTCCTTTGTGCCACCAACATTAGCTCCCTGGGGCGGGGCACTGCAGAGCTGCTGAGGGTGGTACTGTGGTGTCTGGCTCCAGGACGTTGGCTGTAAATCCTTTATCCGCTGGCCCTACAGTATAAACCATGGAGGTGGTGGAATGTCATGTAAATAAAGTTTCTCTTTATATTTCCACGCATTCCGCTTTAGAATGTCAACTCCGTTAACATCCAGGGGTTCTGGGGTTGAAAGCCAAATAGTGTTAAATGTAAAGTTGTGCCTTCGATGAGGAGTTAGAGAGGGATTTGGGATTCAGCCTTGTGTCTGAAGCTAGTTAGCATTGTAGCTCGTATTAGTCGTTAACAAAACAACACAGATGGTTCAGAGGCAATTCAGAGCGACTTCGAAACATTAAATAATAATGAGACAAAGTGTTGTTTTAAATGGTATAACATTATCAGATGCACTGTAAACCCTAATGCTCTCAAAAGTAATTAAATATATTGAGTACGGTTAACTTACATAATTACAATCAGTTCAAATTAATAGACCTTGTTGAGTATTTAGAACTTTTTGGTATTTATGAGTTTGTAGAAATGACACTTTTCAAGTTACCTGAACAAATTTGATATTTTAAGTAACTGTAAAAGTACTTAAGTAACAGTAACTGTCACCTTAAAGTTCCACCAACTTAAAATCTTTCAAACTAGTGATTTTGTGTCGGACGTCATCCGTGCAATAGGACACTGGTGGCTCAGTGGGAGGTTTTTCACCTGCCATGTGAAAGGCCCGGGTTCGATTCCCAACAACTGGATGAAGTGTCTGTCCCAAGCCCAGATAAAATGGGAGGGTCGCGTCCGAAAGACCAACGACAATTTATTTAATTTGCAGCAACAACAACAAAAAAAATCATAATCGCTATTGAATAGTATGAGTCGATGATGCAAGTAAAGAACGATTCATATAAATGAGTACAAGAAACTCAAAAACTGATAGTTCTGTTTACTTAAAATTGGAAACATCATTACTTAAAAAATTTGATTACCTCCAATGATTACCTCCAATTTTTTGGAGTTTTGCCAACTTATTCGGGTTTACAGTGTGTGTTTTCTTGTTGAAAGTGTCTGGTTTTGACTCATGCTGTGACCTACAGTACTGTGTATATATATATATATATATATATATATATATATATATATAGATAGATAGATAGATATATACAGTATACTATATATATATATATATATATATATATATATATATATATATATATATATATAGTATACTGTAGTTCAACGACTGTTAGAACACCTGTGACACGGAGTGATAGATATAGTGAAACATCCCAGTGCCGTTATGCTCAATATCACCACTCGCGGAACGCCATCTGAATGTCGTCCAATCATATCACTCCATTAATAACTTACTGTTGCGTTTATTGGGACGAATAAGTAAACTAGAAACAATATGCATTCTCAAAAAATTATTATAACAATACAGTACATTGATTGCCGATTCACAAATGTATATTTATAGCATTTTAGAGAAAGTGTTCCTCGTTCCTCTCTCTCTCTCCCCGTACCCTCTCTCACACAGACACACACACCATCAATAAAGACACCACCTCCAGCGCAGCTCGTCTTGCTATGAGTAAACATGCTTACATTCCTCTATAAGGTATGGATCAATGCCGCTACTTGTTTCCTTTTCTAAGAAAAGCCATTCTCAAATCCATCCAGCAAACAAAAGAATGTTTTCCGTCTCTGTGAAGCTATGTGGGATTTTTCAAACATAACGACCTGCTACTCAATGCAATTATTCTACTTTGCTTGAATAATTTGCTGTTCCTCTGGTTGGTGCATCTTATATGAAGAAGCTTGGCTTAATGCTGTAAACTCCCACCTCATCACATACACACACACACACACACACACACACACACACACACACACACACACACACACACATAAATTAACTTGGATTCCAATGAGCGAGAATGATTTTGTTGGATTTGACAACGTGCATTTTTATACTTATGCGCCGAATTCTCCACAAATCCTTCCACCGTGTGGTCTGTGGCTCTCGATCATGACAAGCGCTTAAGTGCACTGTTGGAATGTTCGTTTAACTGCATTTTTTTTTTTTTTCCCTTTTGAAAAATCATAGCGTTTGTAGCTAATGCAATTTGAGGCAATCGTTTAACGAGAGCTATAAATCTCTGGTTAGAATTCAGACTGAAACTGAGTCATTAAACCACTATCAACTCTCCCTTTTCTTTCAGGAGGAATCTCTCTAGGTATCAGATTATACCTGCCTGGGTTAAAGAGATAAAAGGAGATAGTAAATAAAGAATAAAACGTGACAGGGCGTGCTAATGTAGTGTGAGAAAGACAGAGTCACCAGAAGTTGACTATTTTTCAGTAACAGCAAGTGCTTTCTTCTTCTGATAGAAATCTTACTTTTGATTATCTAAAGAACAAGATCTCATACTTTATTACATATTTAAATTAGCACTTACTTCATAACTGCTATGACAGTCCTTCCCCTCCCATAAAGGCTGTTATGCAGTTACGTCATGTCCGCTTATGCCATGTCATGCCGAACACAATGGCACAGATTGTTGGGCCCTTGAGATTGAGATTCAGTTCTGGTCCCAAAGCCCAAAGGAACTGGGATTGGAGTGAGAGGAAGGGCATTCAGCGTAAAAACTCAGCCAAATTCAACATACAGGTCAATTTCAGTAAAACCAAAAAAAAAGCATGAAAATTGCACCAAAGTCTATGTGCCCGAGTTCCAGCTTTGCCAAAAGCACATACTTCAAAGCAAGAATAAGTCAAACCACCAATCAACGTTTTCCATAACAGTTTTATTGTCTCTTTTTTAAGCCTGGCATTTCAACCGCTGCCACTCTCCGACTCCCTGACCTCCGACTCCCTGTCTCAATCTCAGACTCTTATGCAACATTTTACATTACGTCTCAGACGAAAGGGCACATAGTAATAATAATCGTTCATCCGAAGCAAAGCCGATACCACGGTATGGTAACGCATTCCAGCGATTCCTGTAGTTTGGCCCAATATTCCCATCACATTTCCATTCTCCGAGCAGATTCCTATCATTCCCTTAAGCCGGAGCAGATGGTTCACATCAGGTCGCTCTTCTTTTCTCTCGGGTTTCTATGTCTGTGCCATGACATTTAAAAGAAAAAAAAAAACATAACAAAATGTGTTTCTGTGTTTATCAGTCATATTGATTCAGCGAAAGGGGCAAATTCCAATGCAATGAACAAAACAGTGCAGTAAATGGTGCACGCTGCAAAAATATACAGTATTTACCAAGTAAAAAAAAAATAAATCTTGATAGATCTAATATTTTCATTCTATAAAATGATTAAAAATTACATATAAGATTATTGAGATGATTGTTTTTAGATGTTCAGGCACACACACGAGGGTGAGTCAAGAATTAAAATAACACTCCGGTTATATTAAAGCTTCTCTCGGCCGCACTGTCTTATCAACGCTTTCTGTTCGAGGCTATCAGCTCCCCAGTCACTGCAGCGCAGACGTGAACGTGTTACAGTACATCAGTACTGCAGTGCGAGCAGAAAGTTATTGCCCCACTTGTGATTAGGATGAAAGTAGAGCAGCATGCAATTATTCAGTGGCATAGTTTATAACATAAACATAACGTTTATAACATAGATCATAGAGTATAAATGACTAAACAAAAAATTACAATGATTAGAAGGTGTGTCCATAATAACCCTATGTTTAAGACTCAACTTAAAAAGTCCTTAAATATTTTTTTTCCTTTACATCATTCTACACAAAATACTCCACAATGACAAGGTAAAAACTGGTGTTTATAGTTTTTAGACTCAAATATCCCATTTGCATACAGAATCCAGACTCTTTATTACAACACTTGCAACCGAGCTTTAGTGCATCCTCCTGCTATCAGTCGTTCTTGAGATGCTTCTACAAACTGTCTGGAGTCCACCTGTCTAAATGCTTAATTGACTTCATTGGACATAATTAGGAAAGGCTTGTCTATTTAACAGTAGATCTCAAGAGATCTGGAACAACCAACAGTCTTTCCAGAATATCAAGGTAGAACTTTTCCCCAAGATCCAAAAAGAAGGCCTCTCCGACAGCTCATCCATCATTTGGACGATATGTAGAGTAGGACTCATGACCAACGTGCATTTTCATTACATAATTATTTCCGAGCAGTAATAATAATTTTATCACCACCCATACAGTATATAGTCTTTTTTTTTTTGTTCTCTGTGGCTGTAATGGTCATATCATGTTATAATGCATTCATAAGGTGTTATATAAATTGGTTCATTATTGGTTACAATAAATCATGATAGCTGTCTTTAATATAAATCTATGAATCCTTAATACGATGCATTATGAGCAAGGTTCATAACTAATCCCTTTGCATTATAAAAAGACATAATGAGGATTTATTGTGTCATAAGGAATACTTACTGTATAATGCATTATTTTAACGATTTAAAAACATATTAGAAACAGTGCAGTGCGAGCATAACAATGTACTGTACTGTATATGGTGCTTTGTGGATGCATTATAACATCACGAATACTTGCATATAGTCATCAATCAATTTACAGGACTGTACATACAGTATGGCCTTTAACGGAAAGCCTTTAGTATTGATATAATGTGTTATGAAAATATTGCATAACATGCATTTTGATAACAGATTAGTATAAACATTAACGCCTTTCCAAACACAGTGAATAATGCTTTATGCATGCCTGGGATTAGCATTCATACTTTTACTTTCAAAAATCCAACCACATCACATTTCACCCTTTTCAATTTATATGAATTTCTCGTGAGATCAGGTGGATCAAAAATATAATAATGATACGCAGCAGGCCAATTTTAATGCTTTTTTTTCGAGCCCCATGTGTGAGAGGCCAGTCATTAGAGACTCGATGTATTAGACTGCATGAGCACAAAGAGAGTCTGGTTCGAGCCACGGGGGGGAGTGGGGGGTGGGGGGGCTGCAGATTACTAGCCCGCACAATTCACACCTCCGGCGATTGGTCTCTAATTTATTCCATCAGCACACGCCTTATCTACATCACCCAGAGTCAGTCATGAATGCATGTTGCCAGGATTCCTCACCATTATTAGCATTCATAGCTCACATACTGGGAGGCTTACAATCACACACCGACAATGGGAGCGTTCACCAGGTTGAAGCACACGGTCGTCTGTAAGCGCTGTGTTATTTTTGGCGCATTCGATAATCTGACATTATTAGTGAAAGTTTGCTGAAATCCAACACATATTTGACACTTAAACCTGCCATTGTTCATCTCTCACCGGCTTTTCCAGCCAACAGGATGTCTACCCTGATGTCTGTGTTTTCCTAGAAACTTCATTTTGGGTTCTTTCCAGCAATGCCTCAAGTCTTTAAGGTCTCGTAGTTTAACCAGACTGTGTGTCAACAAATCTCCACGGATATATTAATGATTCGTGCTTGATTGTGGAAGCTCTTTGTCTGGATTTTTTTTTCCTCTCAGGATAATTAATTGCTGACAGCCAAGACATCAGTGTGTATATGGGTGTGTGTGGGTGTGTGGGCGTGGGTGTGTTTCAACTCATTTGGACCCATTGAGCTTGAAGATCTTTAAATATGTTGCAAAGTTGAAAGACCTCAGAGTGAACCTGCATGGTTCAGCAGGAGGGAGATATTTGGGACACAGTGGCCAGCTTGCAGGATGACATGACATGATCAGATAATGTACACACGCATGCCTTGAGCTGTAAAGTTGAGCAGACAGGAGTCATCCAGTTGGCATTGAGCACATAAACAAAGACTTTTTTTTTTTGCAGTATGTTTATCCATTTGAAACCGTCAGAGACGGTGCTGTCCTGTTTGGTTGGGTTTGTGTCCATGATAGCTTCGGATTTCTATCCTTGGCTGATGGAACTGAAATGTGATGTGTGCTTCCATTGCTGTAGCCCATCAAGCTTTGCCTCAAATTTTTCGCTTGTTGTGTTTTCCGAAATGCTTTTCTGCTCACCATGGCTGTAACAAGTGATTATGTGAAATACATCAGCCTTTCAAGGAACCTGAACATTTAAAAAATTCAAGTCTGGCCATTCTCCTCTGATCTCTCTCTCTCTCATCAAGGCATGTCCACCTGAATAACCAACACAAACTGGATGTTATTGGTTTTGGCACCACTGAAAAACTCAGGAAATCACCAGTTACTGAACTATTTGAACTGGAACCAACAACCAGGTCAATGGTGAAGCTCTTTGATACAATTAGATTGTCTCATTCTCTTAAAATTGTTAAACTGAAACAGTTTTGTACCTGAGCCTCCAATGCCACAGCTGGCCTACATATTTGGAGACAGGCCAATATCAAAC
Source organism: Clarias magur (assembly GCA_013621035.1). Classification (NCBI taxonomy): domain Eukaryota; kingdom Metazoa; phylum Chordata; class Actinopteri; order Siluriformes; family Clariidae; genus Clarias; species Clarias magur. Next base: position 683,014 of record QNUK01000162.1, read on the forward strand.
CTTCCCTTTATATCCAAGATTTTGGAAAAGGTAGTATCACAGCAGCTATGTTCACATCTACACAGAAATAGTATAAATGAACTGTATCCGTCAGAATTTAGAGCTCATCACAGCACAGAGACAGCACTTGTTAAAGTAGTAAATGAGCTCCTATTGGCCCCTCATCAGGGTTGCGTCACTATACTTACTATACTATACACTAGACCTCAGTGCAGCTTTTGACACCATTGATCATAGTATTCTCCTTCACAGATTAGAAAATGCAGTAGGAATTAAGGGAACTGCCCTCTTGTGGCTCAGATCCTTATGTTCTCAAGTGGAGTTTGGTGTTCCACAGGGCTCAGTTTTAGGCCCACTGCTTTTTTCCCTTTACATGCTTCCTCTGGGCAACATAATTCGTAAACGTGGTATTAGTTTTCATTGTTATGCTGATGACAAAACCAGATGAGAAAAACCAGTTTGCTAAAATTGAGCAGTGTGTGCAGGACATAAGAGATTGGATGTTAATTAATTTTCTTCTGCTTAATCCTGATAAGACAGAAGTTCTGGTCATAGGACCACAAGTAGCTAGAAGTAAGCTTTCTGATCACACTGTAACTTTAGATGGCCTTTCTGTTCCATCAAGTGCAACAGTAAAAGACCTCGGTGTGATTATAGATTCCAGCCTTTCATTTGAAGCTCATGTAGATAATATTACCAGGATAGCTTTCTTTCGCCTCATAAATATTGCAAAGATAAGAAACATATTGTCACTAAATGATGCAGAAAAACTAGTTCATGCCTTTATCACCTCTAGGTTGGACTATTGTAACGCCTCACTGTCCGGTTGTTCAACTAGGTGTATAAACAAGCTTCAGTTAGTACATAATGCAGCAGCGAGAGTCCTCACTAAAACCAGAAGATACGAGCACATCACCCCTATCTTATCTACACTGCATTGGCTCCCTGAGAAATTTCACATCGATTTTAAGATACTACTTTTGACATTTAAAGCACTAAATGGTCTCGCGCCACAGTATTTGAGTGAACTGCTAGTGTCTTACGATCCGCCACGCCTACTTCGATCAAAGGATGCAGGCTGCCTGTCAGTACCACGTATTATTAAAACTACAGCAGGGGGCAGAGCTTTTTTTTTACAAAGCCCCAAAGATATGGAATAGTCTTCCTGTTAATGTTCGGGACTCAGACACAGTCTCAGTATTTAAGTCTAGGCTAAAAACATATTTATTTAGCCAAGCATTTTTGTAAATAGATTAACCTTAGGTAAAGGAGCAGATCTGGGGGACTCATGGACGTAGAGTATTCTGGTGAACTGGTATGTTTAGATGCTGTCTTCCTCACTCTCATTGATCACTCAGGTTTGTTGACGGTGAGTTGATTGGTTGCTTTACATCTCAGGGAGCCCTCATGTTTGTGTTTCCTTCCGGCTCTCCCTTTTAGTTATGCTGTTATAGTTAGTCCTGCCGGAGTCCCTGCTTGCACTTTGCACTAAATATACATTCACCTCATACATATTTGACTGTGACCATACCTAACTCCTTCTCCTTCCTGCTCTCTTCTCTCCCTCTCCCGCTCTCGTTGTCCCTCTCTCTGTCTCTCTGTCGAGCTATACATGTTCGCTCCTGAGTTGCCAGTGATCCAGACCCCTCTGCCCTCTGGACCCGTCTAACTCGTCCTGGAGTCCTGCTTCTGGTTGGAGATCTCGTCACATGAATTCCCCATGTGGTCTGCCTGGGATGCATGTGGTGGCTGGGGATAGTTTCCACGAAGACTGTTCTGTCCTCGACTGATGCATACAGCTGTTCTCTGGGGACCCGTGACTTCAGTCGTTCGATAGCTCAGGACTGGAATTTCCTACAGTCTACCTTAGCCTCCAGGAACAAACTGTTAAACTGAACTTCTAGTCTTACACAGTATTATGCGGATCAATCCCTGCTATCTGTTTTCACCTAGATGAGGATGGGTTCCCTGTTGAGTCTGGTTCCTCTCAAGGTTTCTTCCTATTACCATCTTTTTTGATTGTGTAACGCTGCTTTGCAACAATGTCAATTGTTAAAAGCGCTATACAAATAAAATTGAATTGAATTGAATTGAATTGAAGATTTCTGAACTTCCAGCCTTAACACTCAAGTATGGCTGCAGTCTCATATCACCCAAAAGAGGATGGGTACCTGTTGACTTTCTATTGCCATCTCAGGGAGTTATTTTCTTGCCACCGTCACCCTCGGCGTGCTCGTCAAGAACATTCTGATCATTTTGATGCATACATATCTTCTCACATATCTCTTTGATTCATACTGTACATCTTCTGTATGCATGGTCAGCTGTAAGCTGCATCACAGTTGGCTGATTGGGCGGTTGTATACTGTATGTTTTTTTTTCCCTTGGTGGTAGGTGGTAGGTGAGTTTATGTATCCTGATATACATATAGGATAGGGTAGTAAATACAGATCCTATCCTAGGAATGCTTGCAGGGTTACATCCAGCTTGGGGCTAGTGGTAGCTGAGTAGGATTCTGGGTTATTGATCAGAAGGTTGTCAATTCAAACCCCAGCTCCACCAAGATGCAGCTGTTGGGCCCTTGAGCAAGGCCTTTAACACTTTCAAGCCTTTCTGACCCTGTACGCTGACCCCAGTTTCCTAACAATTTGGGATATTTCAATTATTTCAATTTCAATGTATATTTTTCAAATAAAGGCTGCCGATGCTTTTGGATGGGAGACAGGTCATCATACACATACACTATACAAGCTTACTTTTCCATGTACCAGCTTATTTTTAGAAGGTGAGAAGCAACTTGTGCAAAATTCCATGCAAGACACTATAAAGGCAGAAACTCATTCTTTTCATGAAAAATTAAATTGGAACATTATACATGATTCCATTGTCAAATGTGGCTTGGAGCACCTTGGTAGTTCTTTACATCATGTATAACTCATGTGACTTCTGAAAGTGGTTTAAGCCATAAGCAAATAAAGGGTGCACATACATTTGCACATGTCCATATATGTCCCCTATCCACATATAAACTTCATATTCAAACTACAAAAAATAGTCAGACGTATACAAGATCAACATGTTTACTTTAACTACAAACAATTCCTATAAATACAGTCTAACTTCAAAACTATTGGCACCCTTCATGGCTTTCTTTAAGAACTGCCACTTATTGAATTGAAGAACGCTGTATTCTCGCCTGCCATGACTTGCTCAGTAAACGCATGGAAAGCGGAGCAAATTCCTTCTGCGGATGGCAGTCACAGGTGTGGGCCGTGTTAGGATCCACTTATGTAATGTTGCATCAAGACACACACACGCACAGATGTACGCTCATATTCTCTCAGTCGGCTGCTCGTTCCCTCGACAAGTTCGTACAAAAGTACAAACCTGCAGCATGCGGATCACACAAACCAGACTAATCAATTATTTATTCTCGCAGAAATCCTACGGATGGTTTTATTAACGCATTCAGGTGCAGTATTTTCTATACATGGCCCAATGAATGAATTGTAGCCTACTATAAAAATAATAAAATATTAGAACAAGTGCCTTTGTAGCTGTATTACTAACAGATCTGCTGTTATAGAAAATTAAAACAACTAACGGTTAATCTGAACAAGCCAGTATTAATGATGGATGTCTGACACTGCATTATTTCTAAACTCAGAATTCTTGTCTTATGAATATATGCTAAAGACTTTTTTTTTAAATCAGGTTGAGCTAAGTTATGTAGAAAACAGTAAAACATTGTAAAACATTGAATGCCTGTATTGTTAAAATAAACGATGAAATTCTATATGAGATGAACTTCAACAACTTCATACATAATCAACCAAACAACCTTAAACGACCTTAGTTCTTACAACCTTAGTTCTTGCTTTAACGCAGACACGTGTGTAACCCAACTAGCAACCTATACACATTTTTATTATACATGGCCATTCAAGTCAAACCAGGAAAGGAGTTCCTGGGAGGCCGGAGGTCTGAGAAAACTTTCTACCTTGATGGTATCCAAGCACTAGTGAAATGCTGTGTAGAAATAAAGGGAGTTTAAATGATCATGTGATTTTTCAGGGGCTCATGGGTAATGTATTCTGATGCAGATTGTGGCACAAAAATGGCATATAATGGAATTATCGGTTATAGTTTAAAACCCACCAGGTTCACATTTTACTCTGGTAAAGTTACTTTGGATGAGATCATCTAATACATTATCTCTAAATGCAAATATAAAACAAGTCCCAGCTTCATCAGCACACACACACACACACACACACACACGCCCACACACATACACACACACACACACACACACACACACACACACACACACACACACACACACACACACACACACACACACACACACACACACACACACACACACACACACACACACACACACACACACACACACACACACATCTACTGTACATGTAGAAGCACATTTGGTGTCATTATGGATTCAATAAACATATCAAGGTTTATGATGAGATAAGCTGCATCTGGTCTCCGGTAGATTTACTTCACAAACTGTAATATTGTTCGCATGCAGACAAAGACCCCATACAGAGAGCAAGGCGTGCATCAGGGGTGTGTGCTGGGGGCAGATGGTAAACCATAATTAAATTCAAGTCACTTAGCGTTTCTTTCTTTTTCTTTTTTTTCTTTCTTTTTTTTTTTTTTTTTACTACTGTCTGTATTCAGAAATACAGGCTGACACATTACTTATTTATAACGCATAATACTATATAGTGTTCTGTATATTGTTCACCAGTTAGTCGGAGTAATCTGATTTCCATGAGTGGTGATATAGAGCATTATAGCACTAGGAGGTTTAATTATGTATTACAGTACTGTATGTCACGGGTGGTTTAACAATCGTTAATTGTCGGTCACACCGTGAGTAAAACAGTACTGGAAAGCGAACTACAGTACAAAGCTAACTAGCTTCTAAAACAAGGCTGAATCCCAAATCCCTTCCTGATCCCTGATCAAGGGCGTATCTTGGTGTGTGGCAGGAGTACAAATGGATTGTACATCATAAATAGCACACTAGCATCCCATTTATGATTCAGTCGCAGAACCTAGAAGTTGACTGATATTCTAAAGCGAAAATAAAATGGAAATATAAAGTAAATCTCGAAAGTTTCTAAGGAGTGTCCAACACCTCCATAGTTTATTCCCTTCCACCTTTTGGCTACATAGTACTGTATTAGTACCAGTATTCATTTACTGTAAGGCTACTTTCACCCTGTTAATCACTGTAACTGTTGATCACCAGAACTGCCAGTTGCTTAGTTAGTTAGTTCTACCGTTCCTGGAGGGATGTGTGTTGGTGGAGCAAAATAACTGGTTAAATAAACAAACTAATCATAATCTGTACCGCATCACAGCCATGCTGATATTCAGCACAACAACACTCTAGTGTGATATTGCTTAATTCCTTTATATACTGTATACTGTATGTGAAGGGTCAACTGGAAATCTTATTTATGCCACAGCACTGATGAATTCTCTACGCAATTATGTCAAAATGTGCTGATTAATTGTCTATAATTCTATGTCTGTGTCTAATTGTTTAAAAAATATCATTCACAGGGATGCGCCAACAAAATCAAAGAGTAATAATAAAAAACCTCTTAATTTAACAAAGACATACAGACATAAGGAGATGTTTATGGAAGGAGTCTCCAATGTCAGCACTTGTTCCCCAACCCTAAATAGATCAAAGTTTTTTTGTGTAGTTTATGAGGAATAACAAACTGTCAAACATTGTGTTGTATGAAAATAATTAACTTTAAGAACTCACAGTACATTTGCTTTGTTTCTTGGTGTATTAAAATGATCTGAAGTTGATTAGTTTTCTAATACAGTATACCCAGACATTTAGCAGTTGATTTTTAGTTGTTCCCTGTTTTTAGCGCATGAACGCATGATCTAGTGCTCTCCTGTGAGTTAAACGAAAAGAATTAGAAAGGCATGATGATTTGATGATAAAGGATAAATGGGGGTCTTGATGCAATACGAGTTGGGAAACACGCAGGTGAAACAAGGATAGCAGGAAACCAAGTCATAGCTGACATACTGTATAAGAAGCAAATACTGCTCCTTTAACGTTAACGTCCGAGTGCTGTACCTGTGCATAGTCAAATAAAGCCGACCCCATAAAGCATCGCTTGGTCCTGATAACAGTCTGATAACGTCTGTTTAATTACAGCCCCAATTCCGCTCCTATCGACAGTAAACAAAACGCCACAATGGCCGTTGCCAGGTCATGTGGACATTTCTGACATCCACTTCCTGCCACACAGGACAATAATACAAGGTGACTTTCAGCTCTGGTGAACACACACACACACACACACACACACACACACACACACACACACACACACACACACACACACACACACACACACACACACACACACCTTGTGTCTTCTTAAGAGTTTAAACAGAAATATATGATAAATGGTGACAAATTAAGATTACTTAAAATAAAAAATGGCTCTTTAAAAGACACATCAGGAAGTAGAATTAAGATGTAAAAAGAGAATTGATATGATTAGGGCAATGACAGACACTGATGCTGAAGAGGTTAGAAGGTTCTTTAGTTGTACTTTTGAGGAAAACTTTAAGGGGTTTATATAAAAGTCCCTAAGCCCAAGAACTTATCTAGAAAAAACATCCAAATTAGAAATGATTTCATGTGGCACTTTATTAAACATTTTATTATACACTGAGGATGTTATTTATACAGTATTTAGCTTATGCGCCGCTATGGTGATAGAATTCCATTATTTTTCTTTTTATATCTTTTTTTTTTTTCACAAAATGCAACTTGTCTTTAAAAATTAATAGGTAAAAAAGGAGATGGTTGGATGGATGGAACCTTGAATATCCTGAAAGTTGGAAAGCGTTTACCAACATACAAAATCATCAAGATCAAAACATGCAAAAATCATTCACTCACTCATCATCATCATCTATACCGCTTAATCCTGTATTCAGGGTCACAGGGGGGCCTGGAGCCTATCCCAGGAGACTTAGGGCACAAGGTGGGGTACACCCTGGACAGAGTGCCAATCCATCTCATGGCACACACACACACACACACACACACACACACACACACACACACACACACAATATGGCCAATTTGGGAATGCCAATTAACCGTGGAGGAGAACATGCTCATGAGATGGGAATTGAACCTGGCCAGGAATCAAACCCGGACCCTGGAAGTGCAAGGCGACAGCGCTAATCACTACACCACTGTGCCGCTGGAAAAATCATATTTTGGGGTGAAAAAAGGATCAAAACCTAAAAGGAAAAAAGGAACTTTCAGAATTGCAAATAAAAAAAGAAATGATAAAACCTGATTAACAAATAAATAGAGTGATTACTTGGAGAACAGGAAGCATGTGTGTTAGAGGTGTAAAGCAGGTGTGTTAGAGGTGTAAAGCAGGTGTGTTAGAAAGTTGCAAACTCATGATTGGACATGGAAATGGAGAAGGGGCTCCTGAGGTGGAGGTGGATTACAGTAAAAGCTTTCGTTCTAAAAATTCTAATTCTAACAATGTATGATTTTGAATCATTAAAAGCTTTTAAACTTTTATTTAAAGAAGTCAATTGTTTGGTTTAAAGACTTAAAACAAGAACGATGGAAAGGAATTGAGGCAAGCATTGTAGCCAATCATTATTTTATTCTTTTTCTTGATTAAAACCAATTATTATTGATTCAAGATTCTAGATTCAAATAACTTTATTAATCCCAAAGTGGAATTGCTTTTCCCTTTGAAAGAGGACAGACAATTAACGTGTGTATAAATAACTTAATTATTTTTATTAACCTAATTATTTAACCAAAGCCAGTCCCATGACATTCAGAGACTTACTTTGAGTTGTATCGTATCCTTTCGGCTTCAGCATTGTTAAAGTACTTAGCAAAAGTCTTGAAACACGGCCCCGCCCACATACACACACACACACACACACTTTTTTTTGTATTAAATAAAATGTCGATTAAACTAAAGAATTGAGAACAAATGCTTTACTGCAACAGGTTGCAAACTGTCTAAAGATTCAAATAAAAATTTATTTGTCTATTTCCAGTCCAGTCCCTGTACCTAAGCAGGTTCAGAGGGAAATTTCTTTTGTTGGTTAAGGCACACAGTGACCTATGAATCATTCAAGCATATAAATATCTAACAATTCTTGAACCAGTAAGAAACAGGCGCAGATGATGACAGATGATCAGGAGGTGATTAGTTTACTGGTGATGCTGAATGCTGAGTGGTTGGAACAGACGAGAGGGGAAACGAGGCTGCTGCTGAGGCTGTTACATAAACAAAGCTTCGAAAACTATTCATCAAGACTACATAAAAAATACAGCAAAAAAAAAGTCTGACTCACTGGAAACAAAATGTGAAGAAATAAGGTGTGGTTTAGAACAGTTTCTACAGTACTGTAAGAATCCAAGCTGTTTCATGTCGTATATGATTCAGCATAACAAATTAGTTTTAAAAATAAACACCATATAGGCATTCGTATTTTTTAGACATTTTAATTTTGGAACGTGCCACAGCCAGATTTCATAAAGCTAGTGTACACTTCAAACAATTAATGCTTGGACTGCTGCTATAGACTTTATTAAAGAATCAACAACCTTATTAGCTTTATGTAAGCCATGTGTGTAACACTAGCTGTTTTATTTATTTATTTTTTAAATGTGTATATATATATATATATATATATATATTATATATATTATATATATATATATTATGGCATGCCGTTTAGGAAAATATTCTTGAGAGAACTTAATGAAAACTCTGAATATATTGAATGAACTGTGAGAATATTGAATGGATTCCGAATATATGGATTAAAAACTGATATATTGAATGAAAAGTCTGAATATATCGAATGAAAAGTCTGAATATATCGAATGAAACATGACGTCATCGAAACACAGCGCCATCTTTAGAAAGGACGAGTGAGTCGGCGAGAAACTCGGTTGCTGCAATTGTGAGAAATGAAGAGATGGTGAACACATTGATGAGCCACGGATTGCACCCCTACATAATCTCTATCAAATATTATATTACAACATAAATTCATAGGTTTATTGTTATCAAATATGATATAACTATTATAATTAACCCTTGGCACGTGACAGGTGTCGAGACCATGAATACAAATTCTCATATAATGTTTCTTTTGTGGCACATTTATTTTACAGGGATTTGTCATGTAATACAAAAATGCTTGCACTAAATAAATATTTATGATGAAAAATTTAACGAAATGATTTTCATTATTAAATAAGCAATATCAAAAATACATCTTGTATATAAAAAAATAATAATTTATATTTTTTCCCTATACTACATGTAATTTTTTATAATGCTTATTTTATAATCAAATCCATTTGGTCTAATTTGTAATTTCTAAATCATAAACCTATAAATTTCTGTTCTAATATAATATTCGACGGAGATTAAATAGGGGGGGGGGTGCAATCTGTGGCAGGGGGGCATTTTAGCGCATAACACCGGTCTTCCGCGGTGAAATAGCGAATTTCTTCATCCGTCGTCTGATACTGAGTGCGGCTTGTGCCACCACTTTGGGCCGGACACGCACTCATCAATGTGTTCACCATCTCTTCATTTCTCACAATTGCAGCAACCAAGTTTCTCGCCGACTCTCTCATCCTTTCTAAAGATGGCGCTGTGTTTCGATGACGTCATGTTTCATTCCATATATTCAGACTTTTCATTCCATATATTCAGACTTTTCATTCAATATATTCAGACTTTTCATTCCATATATTCAGACATTCAATATATTCATTCATTCCATATATTCAGACTTTTCATTCAATATATCAGTTTTCAATCCATATATTCAGAATTCATTCAATATATATATTTTTTTCAATCAATATATTCGGAATCCATTCAATATTCTCACAGTTCATTCAATATATTCAGAATCTTCATTCAATATATATAGAGTTTCAATCCATATATTCAGAATTCATTCAATATATATATTTTTCAATCAATATATTCGGAATTCATTCAATATTCTCACGTTTCATTCAATATATTCACAGTTTTCATTAAGTTCTCTCATGAATATTTTCCTAAACGGCATGCCATAATATATATATATATATATGTGTGTGTGTGTTTGTGTGTGTGTGTTTACATTTCTTTACTCTGTGATTCACTTAGTATTCATTTTGTGTGTCCATCCCCCTTTACATTTTTCCCGACTCTTAAAGCATTGCATTTGTTTGTTTTCATAACTGAATTTCTAATAAAAAAAGTTATTAACAAAAAGTGTCATATCGTAACACATAAAGATAAAGATCATCAAATATTTTTTTTTACTCAATTTCTCCATAAATCTGATCATGTTGCTCACCTATGGATTACAGGATACTAAATTCAGTCATGAGGTACTGTAGGTATTAAGTGGTGTCATCAGTCATATCATGTTATGAATTGAACCTTATTGTATCATATCAGCAGATTCAGTGTCTTTGTCAAACAACAAGGTCTTGCCTTTAAGGACACCTATGATGCAAAATTCACATTTTAGTCATTTTTAAACATCAATAAAGATTTCCAGTGTGCGTACAGTACAGTACAAACTAAAAAACATTCTCTGCTTTCCATCCTTTTTTCTTTTTTTCTTTTTCTTTTTTGGATTGGCTGGAGCTTAAACAAGAAAATAAATAAATAAATAAATAAATAATTCCCCTATTGTGACCTCTTATAAGAAAATACTCCTTTTCCAGATTGTTGTTCCGCTCTGCTGTTCTCTGGTGAGGCATACTGTAGCTCGTCAGTAGATCATCTACATAGATATTTAAACAGGAGGAGTGAAATAAAGGGAGTTTGAGATATGAAAAATATTCAATTAAGAGAATTACCACACACTTTGAAGGAGCTCTGAGATCTGTGTTCACTTATTAGGTAAATAATAAAATATTGGACCTTTAGGAAACCAAACTATATAGTATTGTTATATAGCAGAAATAGACATAGTTAAATGGTTAAAGGTGCAAATAAGCTGACACCTGCTCATAACTACCCTTCTACTAACTACTGGCAAAGTTTCATTCAATTCTGTTCAGACAGTTTGGCATGATGCTGTGACAAAATCTGTCTGGACAGACAGACAGACAGACAGACAAATAGACAGACAGACTGGTTTCAGGTCCTCCAATGTATGAAACGTAAAGCTATCATTGAAAGAGCGAGTTCTGTTTAATGTACAGACAAAGCCTTTCTTTTATTTATATAGATTCCATAGCATTAACAGATATGAAATCATGGGCTAAGAACAAAAATCTTGTCATAATATACTGTAGCGGGTTTAATGGTATCACCAAATATTGAACATTTATATCAAGAATTAATAATCATATTAAATATAATAATAAATGATAAAATGATAAGAAACACATTCACACACCTATTAATCCTTCCTACAAAGTTGCTCCCTTCAAGGGGTCATCACAGCGGACCATCCGATCCGCACACACACACACACACACACACACACATACATACACACACACACGTCCCTTCCAGATGTAACCTTCCCATTAAATCTGTATTTAATGAACTCTGAACCGACTCTGCATCCAGTGGCTGGTGTTTGGACATTGGCTGAGAATATGAGAGGCATAAGAGATACCTACAGTACTGTAGGTACTGATCTACAAATTCCCTATAAGCACCAATAATATATGAACATGTGCCATCATTTAACTTGAAACGCCACCATGTGCTTTTTCCATCTTGAGCACCACAATACCATCAAACGAATCATATTCTCAGTAATTTGTTTAACAGCATCTTGGCAACTGTTAAAATATACACCATACTGAGAACATCATGTTTGTGAGCTGGGTGGGCGTGGCCATGTTCACTGTCTGGTGCTAATTGAAGTGCGGTTTGTAGGGAGTGAGCGTGCTACTAATTGAATTGGCTGCCTTGTGTTTCCTCCGTCTTAATGACAAGAGCACTGTACACCTGAGGCCAAGGATGAGCTGATAGACAACCGCTTCACGCTTCAAAGCATCTCCGACAACACGCGCCTCACGCAAGCACGAGCACATGCATAAGCACAGCTGCTTTAATGTCTGTTTTTCTTATTTTCTTAGCGTCTGGTTTTCATTCAACGTTCAGTGATGTATAAAGCGAACTTGAACATAATCCCAAAAGTTGTCTTTCTTCATGAACTCTGATAACTCAAAATAACCCTTTGAAGCATTTCCACGTTAACATCATTTGCACTCAAAAGTTTATGCCCCTACCCCCCAGAAGATGAAAAAAAACAAACATTCAACCGACTTTTATTTAGGCTTTCTGCAAAGTAGAATTTTTTTTTTAAGTATTTTTTAAAAAAAGAAACAAAGAAAGAAAATGCATGTATAATCCGCTTAAATATATTATTTAAAAAAAAAATCTTTTTAAAAAAGGAAGAAAGGAAGAAAGAAAGGAAGGAAAAAAGAAGGAAAATGCATGTATAACCAACCTAAATATTAGAATTAATATTAATAATTTAATGTAATACTTTAAAATATTTTTACAATATTCTTTTTTTTTTTTTTTTTTTTTTTTTGCAAAATGCTATAAATGAATGATTTAAATGTAAATACAGTGATGTTTTAAGTAAGACATTTGCATAAATCTTTGCCACAATCTCTAGCTCATGATCTCCCAATTGGTTTCCACTCTTAAATACTGCTGAGTGCAAAAGTTTGTGCCCCCTCACCATTCAATGTTCATTCAATAGAAACCAAAACACATTCAGCATTCTGCAATAAGCACACTATAAACAACTCCATGATTAATCTGCAAGTAGCAAGCATCAACATTTCTTAGCAAGGCTTGATTTATCAGCCATAAACTCTAAAGATTTCCTTACCCCATATGAACAGGAGTACTTTCTCTGTGGTTCAGTGTTCTCCTTATGAGACCTGCTTCCGCAATCTAATCATAATAAAGTGCTCTGAGTGCTGTGTCTGTGACAAGGGTCCACCCCCTTCAATCAGCCACATCAGTGTGTGTGTATGTGTGTGTGTGGCAGACGGAGATGGCAGAGGAAATACCCAGGGGAACGGTCACAGTCTAGGAGAGGATGGGGATTAAGCTCATTAAATCATGGCACAGAGGAGACAGAATATAAATGATGCTCAAACAGAGCTGCTAATCTTACACAGATACTTTTATCATTTTATTGTAAAAAAAAAAAAAAAAAAAAAAAGCAAGAAAAGAAACAAATAGAAATCTTCTAAGATTATTCTCGTCAGATGGACAAATCCTAAATTTGCAGATGTGTGCGTGCAGGTTTGAACAGCAGAACCTTGAAATTACCCATTAGAGATTAGATATATCTCCAGCAGCTTGGTTTGGTCTTGTGTACGCATTACTGAATCTATATTATATTGCTTATTCAAGTATTTGCTTTGCACACTTTAATGGTACTTATTTTATTTGGCTTTGTGTGTCTTTGTGTACTTGTTTCTTTAATTTCTGTTTAAACACTTTACTATATTTTTTTCACGTTCTTCTGCTTGTAAAGGTTTTTTTTTTTTTTATAGTACTTTATATTTCAGGTCTTGTAACCGCTGCATTTATTTTTATTCTCATCCAATTTTAACCCAAATTTTTAAAAAATTTAGCATGAACCTATCTTGCCTTAAACAAAAGCTTACCAAACTAAGAATTTTAAGCCATTTGGCACGTTAATGAGGCATGAACACCTGACCTAGACATGCTGTTTATGTTCTGGTGTTTGTATTTGTCCTTAAATGGAAACCAAGGACATGCAAATGTTTGCACCCAGTTCTACATACTGTACGACTTGCATTTACACACAAAATGTGTTTCAAAATATTGTAATAAAATACAACTTTGAGCACTTACCATCAACGCAGCTGATCAGTTTAGACAACCAGTATCAGGAGTGACGTTGCTGCTAAATTGTTGCTAATGTTGCTAACAAACATTAGCAAAGGTGCAGGTTTGTCTTATCTAAACATTTCCCCCAAAAAACATCTTTCTCACGCCACGTACAGACGTGCTGATTTGGTTTAGGGCACAGTGTGCTTTAACTTCCTTGATACAAACTAGCAGAACTTCAGCATTTAGCTCAGTACTAAAGAGGTATGAAGTCTAGCATCTTGGAATTTAAAGGCAGAATTGTTCTAGCTGCGTTTCTTAAAAAGGCTTATCCTTTGGGATCGGCTTATCCGTTGTGTCTCTTAACAAACCTAACAAGACAGCGGGCCAATTTGAAATGTGAAAATCTTTTCTCATAATGCCGACCAACACGTGATACTATATAAATAACACAAAATAATAAATGCAGAATATGATGTTTAAATCTCCTGGCATTGTTTTATTACTTCTGATTACTTTTTTAAATGCAAGTACATAATCAGAGTCGAGGGTTCGGTTCTCTAAATGGCGTTCCCAAATTTGCCCATAGTGTGTGAATGTGTGTGTGTGCCCTGCAATGGGTCTCCTGGCATAGGCTCCAGGCCCCATGTGACCCTGAATACAGGATGACGCTGTAGTGAGAGAGACTGAGAGTGAGTTATGGATGTATGGAAGTCTGCTTTAAGCTTAAAAGTGGAAATATAGCAGAATTATTTGTATTATTATTATTATTATTATTATTATTATTATTATTATTTGCATTCATTTGCATGCTGTTTGTGGCCACATGGTTACATGTTAGGGAAACTTAAAGCTAGCAGTTTACTTTCATAAACCGCTTTTGTATACAGTATGATTACATACTTGATTACATTCATCTCAGAGGACTTCAGTTCATAAACATACAGTCTTCTGAAATAGGAGGATAAATCTGTATTTTAATTTCACTTTTAATCTTAGAGCCAAAGGTAACCAAAGGTCCAACCTGTAAAGTGACACCAAACTAAGACATCTGTGACGTCCTCTTGTCCTATAGATTTACGTTGTTTTCAGTTTCTGGTGATAGACATCAATCACCGGTTTATGATGAATAAGTCAACACTGGGCAGCACAGTGGTGTAGTGGTTAACACTGTCTCCGTGCACTTCCAGACTCGAGTGTTCGATTCCCTCCTCGGGGTCCGTGTGTGCATGTTTACACGTTTGAACGTTCTCGAAAAAAAGGCTATACAACAAAACTTCTGCTTTAAAATAAAAACAGCATTAAAGCATTTTATTTCACAGTCTGTAAAATTCCATGATCACTGTATGAGGGATGTTCAAGTCCAAAAGGGATTTGATGGAACTGATCAATTAAAAAAAAAAATCCCTGTACAGCCCTGATCTCACTACAAGTCATATCCACATATTTGGGCTATTAAAGGAGTTCCTGGGAGGCCAGCGTTTCAATGAAGGAGGTAGTTTGATCATGGCTTTGGCATATTGAGAAAACTTTCTATCTTGATGGTATCCAAGTGCATTAGTGTAGCAGGGGGTTATATAGATAAGTAAATGGAGTTTTTATTCTCATAACTGTGTTCTGTTATTCTGCATAATCAAAAGTCCCGGTTTGACTTGAACGTGTCTCATGCATTACTGGATTCCTTTCTGTAACCACCAAACAAGCCAAGACACTTAATGTGTGATCTATACAGTTAGGAATGATCCAAATAACAAAATGAGTCCATCTAGGAGTCGCCACAGAAAACCATCCAATCCACATCCAAACCATCCAAACCAGCTTGGCACAGGTTTTATGCCCGATGCCCTTCCTGACGCAACCCTCCCATTTTGTCCAGGCTTGGGACCCTCACAGCATCCACTGGCCTAGGGTTGCTCACTGGCCGGGAATCAAACCCAGGCCTTCTGCATGGCAGGTACTGTAAGAAACCAGATACCATATTAATATTTGAGGAAAAGAGCAGTTTATCTTCTAAAACTATATCATCTATGCCTTCTTTTTTCCACATCACAAGTGGCTTTCAGACAAATACAGGCAAAATGTAAAAGCCAAAAAATGTTATTTAAACAAATTATGAAATGAATTCATTTGAGATCCTGGAAACCCCTGGACCAATCAGAATCAAGAATTATATCTATATCCTTATAATTTATACAAGTGGTTATCTGTTTAAAAAATAAATAAATAAAATTCAGAGGTCATGTTTTTTTTTGTATTAATATTATATTTCATATTATAATAATAATGAAGGAATATTCCTTTCTTGGGCAAATAACCTGGGAATATACACAGAACATTAACATGATGATAAACATCTTTTTTTTTTTAAAAACAACAGTTTATGTCATATCCTTAGCAAAATCCATTTGGAACCGGTCATTCTATAGAGACCCTACAGTACAGAGGCCAGTGTATATTCTGGGGGCGGAGCTTTGTCAGCCTGATGAAAAAAAAAAAAAGCAAGACTTACTTAATACACCTTTAAATCTTTTCAAACCATATAAATAATTAAAATACAAAAGCATTTTAATTAAATAAGATGAGTATACACCTCCTGTAGTAAAATTCAAACAGACAATCATCGCCTCTGATTTCGCAAAATCCACAGTGAAATTGTTTCATGTTTACACAGGAGGACATTTTAATCTCAGGTGAAATTTGGCCGGAATGCTCTGTCTGATGTTTATGCGTTTTCCTCTTCCTTTGCCGAACAAATCCGAGTGATCCGCACATTGGACCGCGGCTCGGCGTGAATGCCGTTTGCAGAATCCCACCGGCCTGCTTGAACAGATGCGCAGCACGAGCCGACTGCATGATACAATGCCAGAGGTATCTAAAGAATGGGATGTGGATCTAAACCAACAGCCTTGGGCTAGTCACGAGAACACTGAGGGCCTCCTCTGTAAACAACAGGCCTCCCTCCGCCGCACGGGGAGGATGAGATAAGAGCAGGGGAAAAAAAAAAAAAACAAGACAGAATCCCTGTATCCTGAAGAAACACTGTATCTTTCTGTGTGTATAAATACATATCAGTCATTTTCATATCCATGAAGACAAAAAAAAAAAAAAAAAATATATATATATATATATATATATATATATATATATATATATATATATATATATATATAACAAGGTCAGAAATCATGCAGTAATGAGGGTAATGCGTCCCACTGGATTCCTTACATCAGGTACAGTAAATATATTTAATTTAAATATATCACCATGTTTCAGAGTCATTTCAATGGTAAACCATTTCGGCTACATTACTGTCTTCTGTTTCTGTTCATCAAATGAATACACTCTTAAATCTGATTGGTCAAAAGATTTTGATTCATTTATTAGTTTTTAGGGGCGTTCAGGTCAAACCAGGACTTTTGATTGTGCAGAATAACAAAACAAAATTATGACAGTAAGAAACTCTTAAAACTCTCTTTATTTCTTTCTATAATCCCCTGATGATACACTAATGCACGTATCCCAGAGTTTCACTAGTGCTTCACCATGAAGTAAGAAAGTTTTTCTCAATGCATTTCTTTTTTTTTTATCTATACCTGTCCAGAGTGGATGAGTCTCTGCACATGATCTGTGCATCAGATCCCTGTTTTTGGCTGATAGGAGTGGAACCCAATTGTGGTTTCTGTTGTTGTAGCCAATCCGCATCGATGTTTGACATTTAGTACTGTATGTGCTGAGATGCTTTTCTGCTCACCACCACTGTAAAGAGCGATTATATGAGTTACTATGTTCTTCCTGTCCACATTAACCAGTCTGCCCATTTAACTCTTGCTCTCCTTATTACCAACTAAACTGTCACTTACTCAATATTTCATTTATTTATTTTTTTTGTCACATTATTCTGTATAAACATTGTTGTGTGTGACGACCCAGGACCCATCAACGGTACCATCAATGCAAGTCTAAAGCCACAGAGATGTTTGATTTAAACCTGAACTGAAGAGTTTGATCTGTATCTGCATTATTAAATGCACTGTGATGCTATCCTATGCCTGACTGATTAGAGAATTGTATAAATCATCCTTAAAAAGTGGCCACTGAGTGTATACTGTATAACTGCATATGAACAAGCTGAGTAAAATTAAGCCTTGTTGTGTTTTTTCACATGGCTTATTGCAGATCTGTGGCACAAAAGTGTATCGGTGTGGCAGAACTGAATGAGTGTTCAGATGCCTCTAGAAGAAAATATAATTAAAGTTTCTAGCTCACTATTTAGGGAAGTGAGGGCTGGTCCCAGTACACTAATCCAATATTATCCATACATATATATATATATATATATATATATATATATATATATATATATATATATATATATATATATATATCAATCAGCTACATATATATATATATATATATATATACCAAAGACATGCATTTCCAAATTGCCCATAGTGTGTGAATGAGTGTGTGTGTGATTGTGTGTACGAGTGTGTGTATGGGTGTGTGCCCGGCAATGGATAAGCAGTATAAAATATGTTATATATATATTTGCCTTCTATACCGCTCATATTTGACAGCTACATTTTGTTAATTAACTATATTCACCTGTCAGCTACTTCATAAATAAATAAAATAATTAATTAAATGAATCAATTATTAAATGTAGATTTATTTTGTCCATTTCTTCTCGTCACATTATGAACACTGCAGTTCAGAGGCTATTACCTGATCAACCTATGCAGCCCCTGACCAGCAGGGGGCAGCACTGTCCAGATGAAAAAAATAAATAAACGCCTTAGTTCTACTGTACATTCCACAAACACGTACAGGATGTTTTAAACATTATTTTATTTCACGTGAACACGTACTGTATACAATAGCAACAAACAACAAGTACAAACAATCTTTAAATTATCTGTATTTATTTCGAAATCTTTTTCGTTAATTGTATTTGTTCATCTCTTCTATTTTTTTCTAGTAGCATGCTGCTAATACACTGATCTCCTGAGTTTAAAATCTGGCACAGAAATAGTGCTTTTCTTCATATACATATCACATTCAACCAAAATGGTTAGTACTTGCTAATGGTCATGGTTTGGAGTGGATCTGTAGTCTATTCTGGGAATACTGGGAATATACACTGAGTCATTCAGACATGCTGCGGTAATCTAAAGAAAGCAAACGCAGCATTTAAACAACAACAACAACAACAAAAAAAAAACAGAATAGTTAACAGTATAAAGAAGATGAAGTCATATCCTAACGTCCTAATTTTTTTTTTCTCTACGCACTGCAGAAAATCCAGACGCTAAACTACACACAAAAAAAAAGGTATTCAATGTCTAATCTGATCAATACACTACTTACAATGTGGTTTACGACAAGGGTCGTTCAAGTCATACTGGGACTTGTGATTAAATATCTTGTGAACGAAAGTGTAAACCCTTACAGAAGACTCTTGACGGTGCAGTCGTTCCTGTGAACAATCAGCAGGTGGAATGAAGGTCTGGATCTTTGAAAATCTTTGTTTGAAAAACTTGTCACCAACTTGCGGAAAAGACGCATCTGTCTGTGGGAATGTACACACAATCATTCACAAACACCACTTGCACATTACAGAAACTCTGCTGGGAGTTAGTGCCACATCCACTGTACAGTCCTGACCTTGCGCCAAGCTATTTCCACATGCTCGGTGCATTAAAGGAGTTCCTGGGAGGCCGATGTGAAGCAGACAGTCTGATCATGTCCCCAGTGTACTGAGAAAGCTTTCTACCTTGATGGTATCCAAGCACTAGTGAAACACTGGCATAAGTGCATTAATGTAGCAGGGGATTATATAGAGAAATAAAGGTCAAAAGTATTGGTTTGATGTGAACGCCTACATTTAAGAACAATAGAAGCCATAAAAGTGCAACATAAATGAATAAACTTTAATTACATTTATATTCATTTTCCAAGAGCTGGAGCCACAAATTTAATTTAATACAGCCCTTTTGTGATACATATTTGTACCAAACAATGCAATTAAAACAATTATTAAATATTAAATAAATGATTAGATTATAAAGAATAAAATACTTTAATAATAATAATAAATTATTTTCACAGTACTGACTGGATTTTCGTTATGGATACATTTTAACCCTTTACTTGGCAAAAATATTAAAATACTTAAAACACAATTAACATATTTTTCATTTCAAAATCTGATATTAAAATTTTTGGAATTCCGCCTGAGACACTTTTTTTCTTCTTTCAAAATCACAGTTAATAATAGGAAGAAGAACAATACGTTGCCTTACAGTCGCATAGAATTAAAACATCAAAGTAAGTTAAAAATATTCAAAAGAAAATGTTTTGCGCTACTTTACTCAACAATGTGCAAAAATCAAAACTATTTAATAATGTAATCATCAATATTGTGGGGAAGTACAGTCCTCTTCATTTCAGGGTACAGTTGCAAGGCCACACCTAAAGCTAGCTAAAAGTATGGGTTTTAAAAATAAAAATAAAGAATAAAAATAAATAAAAAAAAACTTACTTGGTTTCAAAGAAATGAAACAAAAAAATACCTCACATTTTTTATAGATTTTTTTTATTTTATTTTTAAAGAAAAAAAAAATTCTGACACTGTTTTTATTTTCTTGTACCATATTTTACCTATTTTCTGCCTAAAAACAAAGAATTAAATATTTATGGATTATATAAATATATATATTCTATTATTAAAGTGAATAAAATGGCCAAAAAGACAAAATCTTCATCTTGACCCAATTACTGCGTACTCCTGTAGACCAGTTTCTCTGTCATGGCTCATTGCAACATTATACTCCACAGACTCTGTTGAGAATGTAACTGCGACTGGACTGTTAAAGCAATTCTCTCAGACCGCCATCTACGTTTATGGCTTCATGGCTTAAATCCCTGGAAGCTTTCAGACAAACCACGTCCTTTTCAGACCCTAGAATTTATTAGGAGAATTGGCAGTTTCACTTGCACCTCGTTAGATTTGTACGTGAGTGTGTGTGTGTGTGTGTGTGTGTGTGTGTGTGTGTGTGTGTGTGTGTGTGTGTGTGTGTGTGTGTGTGTGTGTGTGCGAGAGAGAGAGACAAAGACAGAGATGAGAACCACATGTGGAGAGATTTTTCCTTTTCTGCATATCAACATGCGTATGTTCACGGCACACTGCCTCCTCTTTCCACAATGGACAGAGGATCTAAACACACCTGGATCATCCTTATACCGTAGATATTAGAATATGTGTGAAACTGAACATAGTACATAAATAACACAACACCTTTGTTACCTAATGTGACGCTCGAACGTGAATTTCTTTTCTTTTCTTTTCTTACAACCGCATGTACGGAAGTGTTTTATTTCTTTTATACTCCTGAAATTGCATTCTTTAAAAGTCATATTTTTTCCCCATTATTTATTAATTTATTCATCAACGTTTAAGATAATCCATGAATATTGTGTAATTTTGTGCTTTGCTTGTAAGAGCTGTAAGCATTCCACTCCATCGCTGACTCTCACAAAATGACCAAGACAAAATTAAAAAAGCAGTTTTTCATGTTACCTATAAAATGTGACAACGCAGGACATTTTACTTAATATCCGTTTTTGTTGCGCATCTCCCAAACAGAATGCAGAAGGTCTGGCTCACAATCTCCGTTCCAGAAACAATCATGCATAATCTGTAGATTTTTCGAATTATGCATGATTTTTTCTAGAACGGATATTGTGAGCCAGACCAGCATCAGCGCCTGACCTCATAAATGCTCTACAGAATGAAAGAATCTTGTGAACAGCCTTCCAATAAGAGTGGAAGCTGTTATAGCTGTAAATGGGGGACCGACTGTACATTGAAGTAAATGTATTTGTATACAATGTCATTGCAGGTTTGGCCAAATGCTTTTGCCCATATAGTGTATATTTGATACTGAGAACAATTTAGAATACATACAGTATATATGCTATTGTGATTCCAAGTCTTTTGATCTTGTTACATTTGTTAACTAGCTCACAATCATGAGTGCGTTTAAAAAAATGAACAGCGTCATCTGTTCAATTTGTGGAACGAACTAAAAATTTTAAGAGGATATTTAAAAATGTAAAAAATCTGATACATTTAAACTAATTATCTGTGTGTCGCAGTGGTAAAGTGCTCGCCCTATCATCCAGAGATTGCGAGATCGATTCAAGGGTGATGCTGTAACCTCTCACAGCCGGAGGTTTAGAGAGAGCTGATTGGCCGAGCTCTCTCAGAGGGGAGGGATGAGAGGTACTTAGTGCTCCCACATCAATCGCGGCTCTACAGCCAATCAGGGCTGTCTGTGAGCTCACGCAAGCAGAAGAAGCGGATAGCGCTGTCCTCCGAGTGTGTTATGCCGCCCCTAACGGTGTGAGAGCGAGCAGTTCAAAAAAAGATGCGGTCAGCTGGCGTCACGTGGTTCGGAGGAATCACGTGATAGTCTTCGGCCCTCCCGACTTAGGGGTAGTAGTAGTCTTAATGTGGAGCCCCCTAGTGACGGGGAGGAACTGGATACGGCTAAATTAGGGAGAAAATCACCCAAAACTAAGAAATTAATTAGCATATCTTCCCTTCCTGTGGTTGTTATCTCAAGCTTGACCAAATACATTTCTATAAACTCCATTAACATTCGTTCAGTCGTTTTACGTGATGCTTGCACAAACAGACAGACAAAAATTCCAAAAACCATTTTAATGTGTTCTATTAGTCATCTTACGTCCCCACCCCAAATAATTTCCCCCCAAATATCTTTAATGTACAGAAACACCGACTTTACAGTTTTATCATATGTAATCGAAAGAAGCTCCAGGTTGAAAAAACGCAGCCATTAATTCCAGCTCCTATAATCGAGCATGTAGATCTGCTGAGTGGTGCTCAGGCAAATCAATACCTATACAGCAGACATGTGTACTGTTCAAGATAAAAGCCTGCTCCTTAAAATATTTACAACTGACTATTGAGAAAATCAGATATGAGGGGTGTTCAAGTAAAACCAGGACTTTTGATTGTGCAGAATTTCAGCACACAGTTATGAGAGCTTTTATTTCACTTATGCTTGGATACCATCAAGGCCACCAGAGCAATGATCGTACTGCCTGGTTCATGTCCGAAACGATGGCCTCCCAGGAACACCTTAAATAGCTCCAACATGTGAGAGTGAGGTCAGGACTGTACAGTATTAGTTCCTGTAATGTGCAATGTGCAAGTGTTGTTGCAGACAGATCATTATCCATCAATTTTCAAGGATCAGGCGTTCCACTTGCTGAATATTCAGGGGAACGAGTGCACTGGGCTCCGAGCCACCTCGGCCGAGATCGCCATTCACGGACGTACGGCCTGCTTTAAAACGTTTGCACCATTCAAATGTTTTACTGCTGCAAAGAATCTCATTACCGTACTCATCGCATCCAGTCAGCAGATCCGCTTGCCATAAGAAGTGCTGAATGGTCCAATCACATGAGCCCAAATATTTAAAAACAATATTGATTCGCTAAGAACAAAAGTGGGAGGGTTCAGGGCGCACAGTGCTGCGCCCCAAGGATGATGAAAAGATCCAATTAGAACTCAGCCTCAAGTCACATGCTTTTCAAAGATTTACCTGCCTACATAGACACTCGTTTGTCCGGAGCCCCTCGTACATGAACACAAATGAACGTAATACAGTTTAGATTTTTTAAAAAATAGCAGATAAATTATATTAAGAAATACAGCGGAATATTATGACTAAATGACTTTATTTCATTATTAAAATAAATTATTATTATGTTAAATAATTACATGTTAAAGTAGCATTCTTCTCTCACCCCCCTTAACTTAACAGGGGGGCCGCCCCCCTGTGCCCCGTATTGACCGGCCGCCACTGGTCAGTACTTAGTAACACCACCTCTGGCAGATATCACAGCTTGCAAACACTTTTTGTAGCCAGCTAACTGTCTTTCAATTCTTGTACTTGGGATTTTCTCTTGCAATCATCTTCCTTGCAAAAGGCTTTTAGTTCTGTAATATTCTTTGGTCGTCTTGCATGCACAGCTCTTTTAAGATCTACCCACAAATTTTCAAAGATGTTTAAATCAGGGGACTATGATGGCCGTTCCAAAACCTTCAGGTCGCGTCTCTTGAGGTATTATATAGTGGATTTCGAGGTATGTTTAGGATCATTGTCTTGTTGTAGAAGCCATCCTATTTCCAAATGGTGTGATGTTTGCTTCCTGAATTTGCTGGTATTTAGTGGAATCCATTCTTCCCTCCACCCGTGCAATGTTTCCTGTGCCACTGGCTGCAACTCAACCCCAAAGCATGATAGATATGCTTAACAGTTGGCAAGGTGTTCTTTTCAGGAAATGCTGCTCCTTTTTTTCTCCAAACATGCCTTTGCTGATTGTGGCCAAAGAGTTTTATTCAGAGGTGGAAAGAGTACTAAAATTTTGTACTCAAGTAAATGTACTGTTACTTCAGTGACATTTTACTGAAGTACAAGTAAAGTTACCATTAAGCAGCTCATAAAAAAATTACTCAGAGTAAATGCTACCAAATTACTTTTTTTATTTTTAACAGTGGGGATGGGATGAGGCATTCTAGCATTAGTTCAAAAAAGATGAGCCGATATAAATCTCAAACTAGTTCTTTTTAACTGAAGGAACACCTTTGCATAAAAAAGATGTTGTCTTTCTTGTGCTAGAAAATCATTGTGGTCACATAAATATGGCGTTACGTCCCAGTCTAAGGTTGGGCCGTACAGCAAATGACTGGGTCAGGGGTCTATTTTAAACTGTATGGAAATGGTGGTATATGGCAGAAAGTCATTAAATGATGAAATAATGAGGTTTGTATTGCTTAACAAAAAAAACACACACACACACACACACACACAACAGGACGAGAAGGAGGAGGATCAGATTCCGGGTGGATGCAGGCCAAAATAATAAACTAAATGGTGTTCATATTTAGTAGCTAGATTACATGCAAAAAACAACACGAACAAAAATACAGGTACGTTCCCTGACTCCCGAAACCAAAAACAGTGAATAAATCCCCTCTTCCCAAAATAAATGGCAGCCACGCCCCTACTACTGGTGAGTGCACAACCTACAGTGAAATTATCTACAAATATATACAAAGACCAACCAAACCAAAGGGGCAGAACAATAATCAAAGTCAATGGAAGGCAAAAAGTCACAACCAAATATCAAAACGCCAAAATCACAATCTCTTTCCTCTTTCCCGCGTCGCGCTCCGGTTTATATATGGTGGCGCTGGTTGATGACGTCACTCTCAGGGCGGAAGCGAGCGTGTGGAAGGTCAGGTAGATGCCGATGTGGGGAAACAGTCAGAAAACCTGGAGTGGAGTCTGGAGCGGTGCGCGACCAGGACACGAGACACACACGCGGGCGCAACGAAGCATTTATACAAAGCAGAGTAAGCAAATATTTATATATATATTTTTTATTATTTTTGCATTTTCATTCATTTGTTTTACTCAGTAGCGAATATGATTTAAAATGTAGCGAATTACAATACTTCAAACAAAACGTACTTAAGTAATAGTAAAATTACAGTTTTTAAAAAGTACTTAAAAAAGTAGAAGTACACAAAAAACACTACTCAATTACAGTAACGCGAGTAAATGTCATTCGGTACTTTACACCTCTGTTTTTTTTTTAACTTCATCAGTCCACAGCACTTGTTTCCAAAACGCATCAGGCTTCTGTAGATGTTCTCTTCCATACTTCTGACGTTGGATTTTATGATGAGGACGCAGGTCAGGTTTTCTCTCCTGAGTCTGCTGAATCTTCCTGCAGGTTTTCTGAGTCAAATGGGGGTTTTAATTTGTCTTTCTGACCAGCATTCGAGCAGTTCTCTCAGAGTTCTCTTGGTCTTCCAGAGCTCATCTTGACCCCCACAGTTCCCCTGAACTGCCATCTCTTAATTACATTTCTCACTGTGGTAACTGCAAGCTGACAACGCTTTGCTATCTTCTTGTCGCCTTCTCCTGCATTGTGGGCATCAATAACTTTCATTTTCAGAGTCTTACACAGGTGCTTAGAGGAGCCCATGGTTGTTGAGTGTCCACAAGTGTGTGCACCAGGTGCGATTTCTTTAAGACTGCAAGGGAAGCTCAGCTTCCCCTATAATGTCACAAAATTAATGATCAAATTATGTACTATTGTATTAACATTTTATTGACAAAAATTCCCGTAGCGTCACAGTGCATTTCCCTGTTGAAGCTCAGCATCCATTGACTTCAATGCGGCTGCTTTGAACGTTTTTTTTTTTTCAGTGCTTTGAAACTAGACGGTCATTGGATAAACGCTGCGATTATGTCCCGCCCACGGACGCTCAGCGTCTCGGGGGGGTGAATGAGGAGTGGGCTGGCCCGGACGCCGAGCTTCTGCGTGATGATTGGAGGGTCTGTCGAAAGACTGCGTCTCCTTTTGACTGACAGCAATTTTGTACTATAAGGAATCGCAGAAGTCCCATCGCGGATTTCTGAAGTTCAGTCGAAATAAAAACTGCTGCAACCTATTTCTTTATATTTGCTTGGCGAAATTGCTTGATCTTCATCATACATTTGGCTGGCCATTGAGAGGACACTGGTCAAGTTACTGGAAAAGACGTCTATTGGTACAACAGGGTCACAGACCATTTTCTTGAAAAGGAACGTAGGGCAGAATTTACTTTTAAATAAATAGACAATTTTATGATGTAGGCCGAAAATGAGCTTCCCCTATTTGACAGACCAGTAGCCGCCACTGGTGTGCACCAGGTTTGAAGAGTCAAAGTATTTGTAAAGCTTTGAAAATGGCATTTACTAATGACCGCTGTTGCCATGCGTCGGATCTAATGAGCTGATTAAGGTCTGAAACCTTGTAAAAAGAATCTGAGACTCAAACTTTGCCCAAACTGCCCAAGTGCCCAAACTTTTGCACAGTGCCATAATAATGTCTTTATTTTTAATTTTTGTTAAATTTATGGCATAAGGAGTAACTATGCATCAATGTTTGGTGAAAATATTGTGCATTTTTTCCATTTCCAAGAGAGACTGTGTTAACATTTTTTCGATTAAAAAAATCACCAAAATCTGTTATTATTTATTATTTGTCAAGGGATGCGTAAGACTGTATGTACAGTACAGTATACTATAAATGCACAGAGTTTAACCTCACAGTTCTGTAAGGAGGCAGTGTATCACGAGAAGTCATTTTGCATACTGTTTGTAAGAAGCTGGATAAAGAATAAATATCTCTACCCACAAAAAAACAGTACCAGTTCTCTCCTCATCAGCAGTAAGGAGGTGGAGAATACCCCAGTCCTGCCGCGACTCATTAAAGAGTCTAACGGCTGCAGGTAGAAACCACCTCCCATAACCTGTCTCAGTCCATTATTGAAAGTGCTCTTCTGTTTTGTTAAGAAAGCACAGAGTGGGTGAGACTCATTGTTCAATATGCTCTGTATGTTTTAGGAGTCCTTTGTTTGATTCCAGTCTCTAGTGAATCGAGACGGGGTTCCCACAACTGAGCCTGCTTTCCTGAGCAGCTTATTAAGCCTATTGGCATTTCCCGCCCTCACGCCACAGGCCCAGCACACCACAGACTAAAAGTAAAATCACACTGGCCACAGCAGAGGCGGCACAGTGGTGTAGTGGTTAGCACTGTCCCCTTGCACCGCCAGGGTCCGGGTTCGATTCCCATCTGCATGTGCATGGAGTTTGCATGTTCTCCCCCTGGGTTTTCTCCAGGTTCCTAACCATGCGGGTTAGGCTAATTGGCGTTCCCAAATTGCCCGTACTGAGTGTGTGTATGTGCGCCCTGTGATGGATTGCCCCCTGTCCTGGGTGTACCCCGCCTTGTGCTCAAAGTCTCCTGGGATAGGCTCCGGGCCCCCCGCGCCCCTGAACAAGGTAAGTGCTATAGAAGATGAATGTGTTATTGATTATTCTTTAGAAATATTTAAAGGTTGGTAAATTTACTAACTTTACATTTTTATTCCTTAGCAGTCTAATTAAACTCCTTCTAAAATATTTAAATACAATTCTCTCTTCAAAAGCTAAATTATCAATGTTTATGTACTTTTTCCTTGTTATATATCAATTGTTAGTCTTAGGTTATGCGCGCTGTTACTATAGAAATGATAAAGTGTAAGATTGAATGCATTAGCACTAACTGCTGCTATTAGAGAAAAAAAAAATCACCTTTTGACCAATCAGATGACTTCAATAAAAAAATAAGTATTATTATTAAAATTATTAAATTGGATCTAAAATTGCAAATCTTTAAAACAATAGAATGTGGTCATGTGTTGATTAACAATGTTTTTAAGAGCAATGTGAAATGATCACAGGATGTGAGAGGAGATGAGAATAAAATAGATCCTATTTATTTAATCACACTCATCCAAATACACAGTAGTCATTAAATATACAGTAAGAACACAGTTTAATAAATTACAAAAACATGATTCAAGTTTACAATGGAAAAAAATTAAATTAAAATGCAAGACCCGTGGCACGGCACGTCGAGTAGACACACAGAATTAAAATGTTCAACACCAGCAGCCAACATTGACATGGAATTATTCAGAAGTTTTGAGGATTTTGTTTTTCCTTGCAACCTACCGAGATCCACAAGCAGCAATATGGCAGTTCCTCTTAGGAAAACAGTTCAACATAAAACACGATGCACCACTGTTACACAAGAGAGAGAGAGAGAGAGAGAGAGAGATCCTAACTCCTGAGAAGGAAGCATTCGCTATTTAAATGCTAGTCATGTGCTCACATTGTTTGGTTCAACACAGCGGTGATGTGCAGTGATGTCATTTCAGGCAGAAATAGCTTAAGACAGCTAACAGTATTTTATTTGCCATGAAAATCAGTGCCATAAGGGATATTAGTAAACCTTTAACCGTTAGTGAAATTAGAGGCAAACATACAGCAAGTTCATAAAACTAACAAAAAATAAATAAATACAAACTTAGACCAGAAAAAAGCCACAGAGAAATTTCTAACACTGCTCCCAAAAGTAGCAGAGCACCAAGAGCATTCATCCAGTCATTCATTCTTTTGGTCATTCATCCATTGATTGATTCATTTGTGTCATTAATTATTAATTTATGCATTAACTTCTGTCATTCAGTCATTTATTCATTCTTTGTCATTCATTTATTAATTCTTCCCCTCATTCGGTCATTCATTTATTCATTCAGTCCGTCATTCATTTAGTCTGTGTCATTCGTTCATTCAGCCCGTCATTCATTCGTTCATTCTGTCCATCATTCATTAGCTCATTCTGTCGGCCATTCATTCGTTCAGCCATTCATTCGTTCATTCAGCCCATCATTCTGTCATTTAGTCAGTCATTCATTCAGTCTGTGTCATTCAGCCAGTCATTCATTCTTTCATTCTGTCCGTCATTCAATCCATCATTCTTTCATTATTCTTGCCCATCATTCAGCCCGTCATTCATTCGTTCATTTATTCATTCTACCCGTCATTCAGTCCATCATTCAGTCAGTTACTGTCGATCAGCCTGTCATTCAGTCATTCATTCAGTTCGTCATTCATTCGTTCATTCTGTTGGCCATTCATTCGTTCATTCAGCTCATCATTCTGTCATGTACTCAGTCATTCATTCAGTCTGTGTCATTCAGTCCGTCATTCATTCGTTCATTCTGTCCAACATTCAGTCTGTCATTATTTCATTAATTTTGCCCATCATTCAGACCATCATTCATTCAGTCTGAGTCATTCAGCCCGTCATTCATTCGTTCATTCAGCAGTCATTGATTCATTCATTAATTCTACCCATCATTCAGTCCATCATTCATTCAGTCAGTCATTCATTTGCTCATTCTGTCGGCCATTCATTCGTTCATTCAGCTCATCATTCTGTCATTTACTCAGTCATTAATTCAGCCCATCATTCATTCGTTCATTTAGCCATAATTCCATCCGTCATTCTTTCATTCATTCTATCCGTCATTCATTCAGTCTGTGTCATTCAGCTCGTCGTTCAGTAGCTCATTCAGGCCGTCATTCATTCGCTCATTCTGTCCGCCATTCATTCGCTCATTCTATCGGCCATTCATTCGCTCATTCACAGAATATTGAGACTATATGTCGGCCATTCATTCGCTCATTCTGTCAGCTTCATTCGCTTATTCTGTCGGCCATTCATTCGCTCATTCAGCTCATCATTCTGTCATTTAGTCATTCATTCAGTCTGTGTCATTCAGCCCGTCATTCATTCATTCTGTCCACCATTCACTCATTCATTCTTTTTGGCCATCATTCATTCTCACACCATCTGTCGTTCATTTCTGCCCTGCGTCGTCCAGTCAGTCAATCATTCCATCCGACATTCATTTGCTCCGTCTGTTGGCCATTTCTGGCATCTATCATTCATTCAGTCATTCATTGGTTCACTTCGTCAGTCTTTCATTCATTTGCGCCATCCAAACGTCAATCATTGCCATTCATTCCATCACCCATTTTCATTCATTTATTCATTGAGTCTCTCCCCTTTAAAATCTTTTGAGAAACTGGGTCCTGATCCACACTAAAAACTGAACCTCAGTTCTCAGTCAAAATGGTTCAAATCCTTAAAAAGATACATTACAACAATTTAAAACAGGAAAACACTTAAAAAACAAATAATGTAATAAATAAACAAACAAACAAACAAACAAAAAACTCAAACCCTCCACACATGGACCTTCTCAGCCACCACACACCAGTTGGCATGATCCAGGTAGGTCTGCAGGATATGAAGTTCCTCGACATGTTCCTCGATAAGCTGCGTCAGCTCCCCTTCTCTGAAGACGTGGTAATAGCGCAGACACGACTCGTTCAGATTGTCCTTACTCCACTTGTCCTGCCGCTGAAGGGACACTGCGCTTTCCTGTTCGAAATCTCCTGCGTCATCCTCTCCGAGGTGTTCGCTATCCGAGCGCTCCCTCTGTCGAGACACCAAATCTGGTAACGGCACTGATGAACAGTCCTGCACCAGGGCGACTGAGACCTCCCCGTTCCCGTCGCTGCACTCTGCTCTCTGAGTCCGCTCGTTCGGCTCGGAGACAAACACATCCTCTTCTAGGCTGTTCCTGGAGGATGGGTTGGTGAAAAAGCTGGACACTTGTCTGATCAGGGCTTGTCCTCTTGTGCTTCTCACTTGAGTTCTCGCCTCGGGTTCATCAGTAGGGCTGCAGAAAGCGCTGAGCTCTCTGGAGAAAGAGCGAGACACGGTCAGGCTGCTTAAATCCAGGACGGAGTCTAGAGACCTGGAGAAAAACCAGAGCTTCTGCTTCCTGTGCTGCGCAGGGCTCCCGGGATCCTCCTCATCTGCCACCGACGATGTGCTTTTTGTGTTCCTGTGCATGCTGTCGGAATCCGCGCTGTCGCTTACGCTCTGGACTCCACTGCCACGCTGCCTGCCTCTGAGGCGCCCTCTCGAGGCAGAGGATAAGGGAGGGTTGGGGTTCCAGGGCACGAAGATGTCCTGCTTCTCAAACTTGCGTCTTTTCTGCTCCATGGCCCAGACGTAGATCATGACTCGGCCTCCAACTCGCAACGTGCGCGCCATCTCTTTTAGCGCCCGCACTCGCCGCTCTTTGGTCGACATGTGGTGGATGACTGGAAGGGAAGGAAAAAAAAGTGCTTTGATGATAAAGTATTTTGCAGAAATGTACAAGATGTATGCAGCATTTTTTTTGTACAGCATGCTGATGTTTGTTCGTACAACATTTGATTCTTAAAATAGCTCACGCTGGCTCACACTCACTCATACTCAGACAGTCTCACTCTCTCCCATCTCACCCCTCACACACTCGCGCGCACTCACTCGCGCGCACTCACTCGCGCGCACTCACTCGCGCGCACACTTGAAACTCACATACACATGCACCCACTCACGCAGTCGCTCGCACCTCACACACACACACTTCCACACTCGCGCACTCACTCACACGCACTCACTCACGCGCACTCACTCACGCGCACACTTGAAACTCACATACACATGCACCCGCTCACGCAGTCGCTCGCACCTCACACACACACACTTGCTCGCTCACTCACTCAAACCTCACACACACACACACACACACACACACACACCTCCATCTCACTCATCTCATACACTTTGAAACAGTCCTGACTACAGTCCTGTCTGCACAAGGCCAAAGTCAAGCCTTTAGTTGATTAAATCCTCTTCCTTCTGAGGTCATTCGAAATACATAATTGCACACTCTTTTCAACAGCACTTTAATGATGACATTATGTGCACAAAAACAAAAGTAGTAACACAACACAAAAGGTCCATCTCCGAGTTTTTTTTTTTATATCCACCTTATCATTATAAGGTTATTATAAAAACCAAAGGAAAATAACTTCTTCCTCCACAGCAGCACCGAGTTAGCAACATGACCCTGCGCGCTCGTGTTAATCGCTCCCTGAGGATGACCGAAGGTTGCCAGGTGACCCACACACGGAAAATCGTATCCAAGTAACAGTTTGTTTTGCACACTCTATCCTGCTTTAATAAAACTATATGACAAGCACTGGGGCATAAACATTACAATTACTAACAGGGAAAGCAGGCAGATGGTGGGAGAGCTGTGTGAGATAATACAGAAACTCATGAAGCTTCATTAAAGTGGACAGTAAACAGCTGTGTAGGAGCTGACACATCAGCAGTTTACCTAAATCAATAGGTTTTAACGATATTAAAAATGACTACTTATAACATTAAGATTGTACTTTACTGAAAGTAAGGCATCGGCTGTAAGGAAAAAGTTCCCAGGGCAAATAAATCAAGCATGGCATTTTTGGGAAATGTGTAACTGGCTAATTAAACCAGTGAATGAACTAATTACTAATTTATATCGGAGGGTAAATCAGTCCTAAATGAAAATTACAGATATAAATGTTCAAAGTGTAAAACTCTGAGAAAAGGTTTAAGCCTGAGGGTTGTATCTCATATCCCGCCTCTGAATGTCGGCCAACATTAAAAACCAGCATGCCTCGAGTGATATGAAAAGTTATGACAGTTTAAACTAGTCGAGGTTAGTGACCTTACCTTTTCTTACAACTTCATTTTAAAACCAAATGGAATTCCACTCTTGTTCATAAATATCAAGCAAAGTCTTAATAAGATCAGCCTGAAACAGCACAGCAGTCTTAATTAACGTGTCTGAGTCACCGGTCCCTCTTGCCCTCATCCGGTGAGTCACGCATGGAAATCTTTGCTTATTGTTTTTACTTGTCTAATGCGAATAACGCTGGCTTAATGGGTAGCTCTGTTACCTCCAGAGATTCAAACGTCCAGAATTGGAGGTTTGAATCTCATCTTCTGTCTTTGTGAGTGGAGTTTGCATGCTCTCCCCATGCTTGATGGGTTGCCCTTGGGTACTCTGGTTTGTGGACTGACTGGTGTTTCCAAACTGACTGGAGTGTAGAATTGGGTGAGAGAGAATTTGTATGTCTGTAGGTTGCCAAAGGTTGGGGGTTCTCAACAATGTAACTTCTCCTACAAATGAGACCACTGGCATGATATCCTAGTGATCAATGTGGCCAATCATTGCTTAGTGATACTGGCATGAATGGATGAATGTGAATAACTGGTGTTTAAAAGTCTTAAACAGAGAACTGCATAATTTCGTTCTCAGATGTCAGAGTCGGCATAGTGGCCTCTTCAATCAGCACATGACGCAACCCTCCCATTTTTATCCTGGCTTGGACATCCAGTGGCTGAGGGTTTGGGCATTGGCTGAGAAGCAAACCCAGGCCTTCCGCATGGCTGGCAAGAAACCTTAGCCACCAATCACTTAGGAACAAATTCCCCTGTTACACATGTTATAAGAGTAAAGTTTCAGCACTTATTTTGTGATGTCTAGAACAACAAAGAAATCATAGGTAAAAAAGGTAGACAAAAAAACTAAGATATACAGTATACAATCGGTCCTACACAAACTATTCTGGTGTAAAAGCCTCACCACAAACTCAGGCTATAATGTGAAACCTCATAGAAATTGGGTTGCAGATTTGGGTATCATCAGAAACCACAATATGAAACAACAACTCCAGTTCATATTAACCCAAACCCATATGAAACCGGAACCCCAAAGCCAAGCTCAATACCCTAGTCATAAATCCCTAAATGTCTAAATGTCTAAAACACAAACAGCAGCCTAAATCCCTATTCTGAAATCTGAATCCCCAAAGCAAACCTTGGTTAAAATCAGTGCTCTAGAAACACAGACAGTATGGTTGTTTATTCGAATACATTTAAAGAACAAAACACCTCTCTGACTCAAGCCCTAAAACACCAAACCTCAGTTTGAAACACCAACCTTACAGTACCTCACTCACAGAAACAGAATCTGAAATCCAAGTCCTACCCAAACCCCAATCTTTAAATCTCAATACAAAATTCCAAAATGCAGCTCAAAATCCCAAACCCTAGTGCTGAAACATGTCTGAAGCCCAAACAGTTACATTACATTCAGTACATTCAGTACTGAAAATCATCATGATTCACTTAATCTAATACAAAACCAAAATCCAATCTTAATCTTGAAGCAACAGTCTTGAAAGCCCAAACCCCAGTTAAAAAAACACATTCTGAAAGAGAAAATCAGTAACAATCCCAAGCCCCACCCTGAATTTTGAAACACCAATTGCAAGAAAGCCCAATTCCCAAAAATCACAAGCCCCGTTTAGAAACCCCAATTTCCAAAAATCCTAACAACCGTTTAGGAACCCCAATTTCCAAAAATCCTAACAACCGTTTAGGAACCCCAATTTCCAAAAATCCCTATATCCGTTTAGAAACCCCAACCCCAGGCCCCGTTTAGAAACCCCAATTTCAAGCACCGTTCAAAAAAAAAAAAAAATCACAATCCCCTTTAGAAACCCCAATCCCAAGCCACATTTAGAAAGCCCAATTCCCAAAAATCCCAACCACCGCTTAGAAACACCAATTTCCAAAAATCCCAATCCCCATTTGGAAACCCCAACCCCAGGCCCCGTTTAGAAACCCCAATCCAAAGCAGCATTCTGAGACCAAAGCATCATTTAAAAAAAACCCAATCCCAATCCCCAGTTTGAAATTCTCATCCAATATCTCGCACCAGTCTAAAACCCTAATTCCTTCCCAAAAGCACAAAGCTCAAATCCATCCCAAGCTTGAAACCCCAATCCAGTATTCCGTCTAAAATATAAACCGTAGCACCTTTAGTTTCTAGCTCATTACAGAACATTGCAAACTCGTAAACTGGTGTGGATTACCTGCGATGGAGAGCATGGCATCAAAGCAGCCGTCTCTGTAGGGTAAACGCAGACCATCACACAGCTGAACCTCATGGCCTCGACTCCAAGCCGAATCCACCAACGGGCGGCAAACGTCACAGCCCATCTTAAAGATGCTTTCATTGATGTGCAGGTACTTCCCGTTGCCGCATCCTGTCGCATCGGCAGGCAAAAAAACAACAATAAAAACATTAATTTGTGCTCAAAAGGAATAACAGCAGCAGGACAATAATAAGAGACACTGTTTACTTTTTAAAGTGACGGTTATTTAATCAGTCAGGTCACATTTGGATCATTCTGTTTATAATTCAGTTGTGCTAGTTAGGTTTAATGAGCTGACAAATTGCATTACGTTTCCAAAAATGTCAAACCGGAGGAAAATCTTCAGCTCATTATGTTAACAGCGGGATATTTTTCAACCTGAATGAGAAAACACTGTAAAAAGCCTTCATCTTTAAACATACTGTCTTCTAAATGAGCTCATGATCCGATAAGGTTCTTGTGCTCAAAAAAAAAAAAAAAAATCATAAAATTTTTTAATGGAGAATGAGAGAGGACAAAAAGAATCCACTTCTTCCCTACTTGACTTGCATAAAGAATTCAGATGCACAGAAGGTCACAGGAAGGACAAAAAAAAAAAAAAAAAAAATTCAAGAAACAGTCATCAACAAGACATAATCCGGTGTCCTTACCCACATCGGCGACGATGCTGCCCGGCTCCTGTTCCAACAGGAACTGCTTGACTCTTGGCCAAGCCTTGTAGCGAGTGTCATTAAAGTACGGCGCAATCCTCTCGTACACGCTGTGAACATGGTCTCTCTCCAGCTGGCTGGCAGCCTCGTCCATGCTGCTCACAAATTAGCCAAGCACAGCATCCTCAGCGCTCTGAGAAGATGAGCAGGGTAGAGACGGAGAGACACACAGCCAGAGAGAGAGAGAGAGAGAATCAGTCATTTATCCATCCTTGTGAAAAATGCAGCTTGACAAGCAGCCTCTTCCCAGCACCATCAGTTTGGCTACAAATTCTGCACGACAAGATCTTAAAGTGCCAAGGGACACAGGGGGAACCATAAAACCAGTACATATGAGAAACCCACTCACTTATACGAACCGTCCAACACCTGTACGGGTGGGTGTGGTCTAACATTCTAATGAGTATGCTTGATTGAATTCCCTGTATCTGTATCCAAAACTCGAAGGTTGTTGTGCCACTTAAATCGATCTATCTGCCTTCCAGGAATGTAGACGGTTAATCAGCATGCAGTTACAGTATCATTTATTATTATGACATCGTACAACAGTCGAAGAGTTACAGTAAAACTGAGAAGCGATGTACGTCAAGCCGCTGTTCATGAAATTAATTCAGCCATTCATCCGTGTAAGAACCTCTGCAGCCCAACTAGGGACCAAGGAGGCCAATGGTGACTGTTGTATTTTTTCCCCATTTTTACAACCGTGGTAGGACCCCCGGTCAACATTCACACACCCATTCACTCACTACAACAATTTGGAAGCGCCAATTAGCCAACCTGCATGTCTTTGGACTGTTGGAGGAAACCGGAGAAACCGGAGTACCCGAAACAAATCCACCAAGCACGTGGAGAACATGCAAACTCCATGCACACAGACCCTGAGGCGGGAATCGAACCCAGACCCTGGAGGTGCGAGGCGACACTGCTGACCACTACACCAAGCCTGGTTAGTAAGGGTCGCTAAGCTGACATTATCTATGCAGTTGTCGAGGTTACTAATTGATCAGGAGATCCGAACACTACACGATGAAGTAACTTATTACAATTCCCTCATGCGTATGGCAACAAAACATGCTTCATAGGGCAAATGTGCTCCAATCAGATTTCTCTCATCTCTTATTCTCTTATCTTAGACGTTTTGTTATTAAGCCTCACACAACCTGATGTAAGCAGTCTCTGCGAGTTGATCTTTTGCAGCGTTGCTCACACTCGCTACGTCATTGGTCAGGAAGGGGGTCCTTGATAAAACACTCCTGCTCACAGGGACACATTATTTACCTCCACATCTAGCACAACCTCACGCTTCAGAAACAGATCAGAGCGCCTTCTCTAATCCCAGTAAGACACACAGGCGCGTGTGAAGAGCCGCCTCTTCCTCTATAGAAATTCGTACATGCCATATTAGATTCCATTTCATTCTCATTGTGTGTGTACCTGCACAAAGTCAGTTTCACCAGGACTGGATAAGTGGCATATTTATTATAAATAATGTAGGTCAAAGGTTATGGAGGTCATATGTACAAGCGTATGGATATGTTATTATGTAAAGCAGGTATTACACAGTAAATTGGACATATGTACTATAGCCAATACAGTATATGCATTTGTTCTCACCTTTGGCTATTATGTATTTTTATTTATAATTACGTTCGAGGTCTGTTTCAGAGCCCCCCCACCAAAAAGGTTACCTGATTATTACTTGATGACTTACCGGATTACCTGGTGCTGTGTAACACAGATCAAAGAGTAACCTAGCAACATGTAGCTTCTATTCTGCTGATTATTTTCATACGCTTTATGTTGTGGTCATCTTTGCAACTTATTCCGAAGAGAAACAAGCATTTGTACACGGTGAAGAAGGTAATAAGGATATAAAGACTGACATTTCTAATTAATAACTACTTAACTGTTCTGGGGTTGAATCCCAAATTGCGTTTAATGAAAAGCTAGTGCGCTATGTAGGGTGTACAATCCCTTGATCCACACATCAAGTAGAGTCCTTGATCAGGGGGTAAAGAGTGATTTAGGATTCAACCTTGTGTCAACCTTTTTTTTCTCTCCAATCCAGTAGGTGGCGGTATTACACCAACTGGCCATAAATGTACAAGAAGCGATACACCCATGAAACATGGATGATGAAAGCGGTTCAAAGAATTTAATGATCGACAATTTGCCTAAATTGTTCAAAAAGCATGAATTGATTCTGAATAAAAAACCCGAAACATTCAATTATTTGAATTAAATTAATTGCTCTTGTAGAAATTTTTTTTCTACCCATCACAGATGATGAATATTTTTCATTCCTCCAAATCCCTTTATTTCACTCCTCTCCCAGATGTGCCATTTCAGTGTCTATGTAAATGAGCTACTCCTGAGCCACGCCCCTCTAGAGAACAGCAAAACTGAGCAACAAGCTTCAGGAGGGGATCTTTTTATATGAGGTAAAAAAAAAAAAGACAACAAAACAAAAGAGCAGGAAATGTATTTTTCTCATTGTTTTTGTTTGATCTGAATGTCTAAAAAGTGATTTTTGCATAAATGGGTGCATTTGGTAGAAGTAACCAGGTTCTGGGATTAAAGTCCTTGTACTTAGCTGCCATCAATTTAGCTTGTAGCTTTATTCCACTCTATCCAATAATACATTTACAATAGACATTCACACTGTGCATAAAAGCACCACAAGTTAACACTGGAGTACACAAGCATGATTAATGAATCTGGAACAATTAGCGCTGCTGTTCTGATGTTAAGCAACATTGCCTGGAAGCCCCGCCCCCTTCCTTCCTTCCTTCCTTGAAAAACGTAGATGAGACTAAAACAAAGCATCAAACTTAACACTTTATAAATA
Organism: Clarias magur; assembly: GCA_013621035.1. Taxonomy (NCBI): domain Eukaryota; kingdom Metazoa; phylum Chordata; class Actinopteri; order Siluriformes; family Clariidae; genus Clarias; species Clarias magur. Next base: position 721,877 of record QNUK01000162.1, read on the forward strand.
ACATTAATAGATAACATGTTAAATACATCACATTTTTGAGAGTTTATATGATTTTTTTTTATGGTAACATGAGAAAAGGAAAAAAAAAATCATCAATATGCACAAAGCTACATCAATTTGCCTTATAAACCAGCCCCCAAACCATCAATAGTCCACTGCTATAGTACACGACGTATAAAGCGAGATCACTCAAGGCAAGTACAGAGTTTCTTTAGAGTTTGACCTTTAGTAGTATTCTTAGCTGAGAGGCTGGTTATAAATCTTCTGATATTTATAGATTAACATTAAAGAAACAAGCACATGTCTGATTAATCAACTCTAAAGTTGTCCTGGAGACCCAAATGGACACACTCCAAGCTCCACACCTTTTTTATTTAATGAATAAAAGTAAAAAAAAAAAAAAGGTCAAAACTGTCTGTAAAAAGGCTGTTGAGTCGACTGGACGTGCTTTTGGTGCATTATGATTTTCAATCAGATTAGATTCAATATCATATCATTATACGTTATAATTTGTATTATTCAGTAGCATTTATATCCTGATTTATTTCAAGCAGCTATATTTCTTACGGGTTCTAAAATAGTAAAAACTATTAAAAAGTACTTAATAAACATTAAAATGCTGTGCAAGTTGTGTTTGTTTAAATGTCACGCTTCATACAAAGCGATAAAATAGTTTTCCTGCTAATCGGCTGCTCCATACTCCAGTCCAGTAGGTGGCACTACTCACCCATGAACTCAAACCAAAAAGAAGCACTATTCTCACAAAATGCAGGTACAGTAAAACCTGGCTAAGTTGCGTGTACGCCCGGGAGCCGCTCAAAACTTGTTTGTGAAAGTAAAAGAAAAAAAAAATAGCAAAGTCGCTTCGCTTTTTTTTTTTTTCGTCAGCAAAAGTAGCAAAAAAGAGGCAACCCATATGATACCAGTGTTGCCTGCGACATGTGTTCAAAAGATACGTGGTTTCATGCATGTTTTTTTTTTCGGATAGCATTTTCTCTGAAAGCTTTGGTAAAGGTTTTGAGAATTCATTAATTTTAGGCCATTTAACATTTGCAAGTTTACGTAAATCATTAAAAAAAAAAATGTCAATCGATTCTCTCACTCACCGTCTATACCGCTTTATCCTGTGTTTTCTAGGGGTTGGGAGCTGGAGCCTATCCCTGGAGACTTGGGGCACGAGGCGGGGTAACACCACATACACACACTCACTACAGGCAATTTGGAACGCCACTTAGCCTAATCTGCATATTTTTGGACTGTGAGAGGAAACCGGAGTAACCCGGAGGAAACCCACCAACCACGGGGAGAACATGCAAACTCCATGCACACCGACCCCGAGCTGGGAATCGAACCGGGACCCTGAAGGTGCAAGGCGACAGTGCTAACCATTAAGCCAACTGAATCGATTCTAAAATTGCATAATCAATTAAATCGCATAGTATTGGCACGCTTTCGCCATCATGCTCCCTCATGTCTTTGATCATCATCGATCACAAACGTCACAATCCCCTTAAGCCGGAGATTGAATCCTGCAAACCTCAAATTTATCTTTGCCCCCAGTTTAATCTCTCTACCTTCTGTCCAGCTTCAGTTACCCACCACGCACATGCACGTGATGTCACAGCCTTGGGCTTGGGTAAAGCACCACAGAAATAAAGCAGCGTTTTTATTATACGCAGTCATCTACCCACAGGCTGGTTACTGCTCTTCTAACCTTGACACCTCAGAATGAAAGCCACGCACCAGAGAACCATTTATCCTGCAGTCTTTCAGCGTTCTCTTCAAGCTATCCTAAATAAACAGTCGTACACACAATGATGTCCTTGACGGTGTCTCTTCAAAACAGCCCCAATAACAACAACAACAACACCACCACCACCACATGAGTTCATCCATTAGACGACGTGATGATGCAATTTCTCCAGGGCTGTCACCTGGGTTTGAGATGCTTGTCACGCAGAGATGTGCAATCGTAGTCTATTCTGAGCCGCCGCAGGTCGTGTGGGTGGCAGCGCCAGACTGTGCCTCATTACTGGCAATATTTCCAGAGAACACTGCAGGGCTGCAATCAGCAAGCAGTTTCACAATGCACGAATCAGATCGTTAAAGCACTGCAAGATCTATTGTCATATAATCTCAGCACACATATGGAAATGTTTGGCTTTCATAAAAGGAGCGAGGTTCTGAGTGAGCATAAAGAGGCTTAATTAAACCCACACACACACACACACACACACACAGATATTCGCTAAGGGGAAAATGAAAATGTACCACGGTCAAAAAAACAAGCCTGAAACTGAATGATGGATAATTCTTAGGAACAAACAAATATGATTAGAGATTATTTTCTTTGGACAGAATACATGCAACAAAAGCAACACGGACGAAAAGAATTAGTAATGCAGCGGCGTGACGTTTCCTGAAACAAGGTTGAGTCACTGTGACCTCTCTGAAGTTAATAATTTTGTGAGGGTAGCAAGAAGACAAACGGAGCCGCTTTCAGTTTTATTAGTGAGGTTTAATGTCTATTTAACATCCACATTTCACTTCATTTACATGCCTTTTCGAAATGTTTTGATTGTATATGCAATCATATTGGTAACATTGGTAATTGGAAACATTGGTAAAAAAATTTGATTAGAACGGATTACCTGCGTTTACATTATTTCCTATGGGACAATGCGTTTTGCTCCCTCATGTCTACGACCTCGTCACAGCCGTTCTGATATTCGTCACAACGGCACTCGTTATCCTGTTATATTAATTAACTACATCTCTTCCTCCAAAACACACAAACGCATGCTTGTGCAACGACAGGGATGACGTAAGACATTTGGAGAAAGGTGTCTGTGCGGTGTCTGTGCGGTGTCTGTGCGGTGTCTGTGCGGTGTCTGTGCGGTGTCTGTGCGGTGTCTGTGCGGTGTCTGTGCGGTGTCTGTGCGGTGTCTGTGCGGTGTCTGTGCGGTGTCTGTGCGGTGTCTGTGCGGTGTCTGTGAACAAGTTTCCGTTACGCTACTTGGGATATTCTTCTGTTTTACCCAATACCCCGGGCTACCTTATACAACTCACTTTATAAAATATGTAGAACAATATAGATTTTTACAAAAAAGGATGGTTTAGGTCACAACCTCAGCACAAATGGCTAATTAATGAATGACTTGATTAATTGATTAATTATGCGTGCTTAAAGACAAGAAACATTACATCAAGGCACTGGTGAACTAAACACCAAATCACTCCCTCTGGCTACAGGTTCAGTAAAACACACCCCTGCTGTGTACCAAATCCGTTTTTAACTCCCTCCCCACAGTATATTTAGCTCGGTGTCTGTGTGACGGTTTAATTGTGATTGTACTGTTTACACTGAAAGTACTCTGACTCATCTTTTCTACAAGAACAAACAAGTCCTCACTCTCACACTATTAAAACGTCCGTGTCATGGTGTGGTGTCAGGGCTGTCGTGCACGTGCAGCCGATTGGGCAACGCTTCTTACTTGTGTCACACTAAAGCCGTATTCGGATCGGATTAGGGGTAAGACCATTATTAACAGAGAACCTCAGGGATGTCTGATCTGATCTGACGTGGAACAGCTTTATATCATATGGGGGGGGATGTTTCAGCCTTGTTTTTAATCAGTATAAGGACTATGAAGCTTTTTTTTTTATTTTACTTTTGTCTTTTACTGCAACCAAAATGAAATCACATGCTGAAAATGAGAGAGAACAAACAAACAAAAAAAAAAGACAGACATTGTGGTCGCTGCCCTGAAGTTCATTATTTTCCCATAACGGCACTTATTTCTTGTTTTCCAGCAATGTCGCCACAACGTCACTGATTATTTTCCCCAGAACGGCATGTCCGTGTTCCTTAAACACACTCCCTCTTTTAATTCTCATTCGATCACGGGATTTACTGAAACATTAGAACTGAGCTACACAGGCACTGTTTAAACGAGCATGATATGACGTTTCTGTTCAAGGGATTGTGTACAGACCTTAATCAGGAGGACGAATCTGATACCTTAGGAAGAAAAAGCTTTTAAAAATGGAATAAAGGGTCAGGTTTTATTTAATTGGGTAAATCCAAATGAATACAATTATTCTGACTGTCTCGGGGAACAGGTCATCTAATAAGGCTGCTTTCACACTAGGCACGGCTACTCTACTACTTTTAAATAAGTAAATAAATAAATCATCAATAAATCAGTCGAGTTACTCATCTCAAATTCTTTTTTATAAAATGTTTTATAATTATTTTAATTATATATATACATATATATATATATATATATATATATATATATATATATATATACATACATACATATATATATACATAATATATATATATATATATACATACATACATACATACATATATATATATATATATATATATATACATACATACATACATATATTATATATATACATACATACATACATATATATATATATATATATATATATATATATATATATATATATATATATATATATATACACATACATACACACACACACACACACACACACACACACACATACATACATACACGTACACACACACACACACCAACTCTCAAAAGTAAGTACACCCCTCTAATTTCAGCAAATATTTTAGTAAATCTTCTCAAAAACCAATACTATAGAAATTCAACTTGGATATATTTTAGTCTAGTCAATGTGCAGTTTGTATAACAGTAGAGATTTACTGTCCTCTGAAAATAACTCAAAATTGCAGCCATTATTATCAAAATAGTCAGCAACGAAAGTGAGCGCACCCTCAGTGATAACAGCTGTACATATTTAACCATGCAAAGTCACGTGACCTAATCCTCATTAGTTTGGCAGCCATGTTGGAAAAATGACGATTTTTGAGAGTTATACTGTCTCACTTAGTTTAACATTTAAAAATAGTTTAAAATGCAATTGTTGTTTAAATTGGACTTTGGTAAAAGCTTAAAAGACACAAAAATCTGTAGTGTCCGTAACCGTGTCAAATTCATGTTTTAATATCTTAACAATTTTGAATTTTATAATAATACACTTTTTCAGGTTCACGTGTTTTCATGTGAAATCTAAATCGGGCGAGTTTCATCTGAATGACAGTTAAGACCGAAAGATTCGAATTAAAAAAAATTTACGGACACTACAGAAAAGTGAAAATTGTATTTAGCAGACGTGTTTCTTTTTATCTGATAAACATATAAATGCGTATGCATACTTACAAAAAAACGAAGCATGGATCGAGAGATAAGAAACATTAAGCCTCAAGAAAAATACGATTCTGTCTGAACGTGTCTGACATCCAGCAGCTCCGTGATGTCATTATGTAGGAGTGGAAGAGGATCCCAGTAACAACATGTGCAGCTCTGGTGAACTCCAGGCCCAGGAGGATTAAGGCCGAAACATTCTGGACACAGTTTTGACATGTTCACTTAGATTGTACTCATCTTCATTGCAGGCTTCCTTGAACATTTGATACGAGCCGAGCCCGAGTACACCATGCTGTCAGGACCACCGAGAACGGTACGCCAATCCGTACCCGTATCCATCATGATGTGAACTTTGGAGTCAAGCGTACAGGAATCCGTGCCCGAGACCGTAGTGTATTTAGCTCCCTACAAGGTCATCATGACTTCATTAACATTTCCACGATGCTGTTGTTATCCGTGGCTATCCAAGACGTATCTGAACATGCATCAGGATAGACTGGATTCACTGAACAGAATTATTTAAACAAAGCATTTGATGATAATTAATTCTATATGGTGTGTGGAAGAATATATAAATATGAGGTCAGATGAGCGGAGAGTCGAGCAGTCCGACTTCATCGATTATGCAGTTTAATACTTTTTCGGTTCTAAGCCTTATCTAAGCCTTTGCAGAAAATAGAAACCGATTCCATCTTTCAAATACTTTTGGAAGAGTTTTGCATATTCTTTTAAGTTTATATACGGTTAGGGCAATACTGTCCCCCTAGTGGACTGGAGTAAAAACTGGCAGGAAAAACAGATTAGTGTTTTGTACCAGACAGATCTTTTACTCACTCACTGTCTATACTGTTTAATCCTGTATTCAGGGTCACAGAAGACCAGGACAGGGTGCCAATCCATCACAGGGCACACACACACACACACACACACACACCTTCACACACTACGGGCAATTTAGGATGTCAACTAACCTTATCTGCATGTCTTTGGACTGTGGGAGGAAACCGGAGTACCAAAAGAAAACCCACCAAGCATGGGGAGAACATGCACACAAAGACGGGAATCGAACCCGGACCCTGGAGGTGCAAGGTGACAGTGCTAACCACTAGACCACCCTTATCCAGTGCTACTGAATCAAAATAAATTGTAAAGCGAAATTCCTAAAAAAAATTTTTTTAAATATATATATATAAAAATAAATGGGGCCTCCGAGTCGCAGTCGCGGATCATCCGGAGATCGCTAGTTCGAATCCCGGGTGGTGCTGTAACCTCTCGCAGCCGGAGGTCTAGAGAGAGCTGATTGGCCGAGCTCTCTCAGAGGGGAGGGATGAGAGGTACATAGTGCTCCGACATTAATCACGGCTCTACAGCCAGTCAGGGGCGTCTGTGAGCTCGCGCAGCGGAGGGAGCGGATAGCGCTGTCCTCCGAGTGTGTTACGTCGCCCCCAACGGTGCGCGAGCGAGCAGTTCGAAAAGATGCGGTCGGCTGGCGTCACGTGGTTCGGAGGAAACATGTGATAGTCTTCGGCCCTCCCGGCTGAGTGGTAGTAGTAGCCTTAATGTGGGAGCCCCCTAGTGACGGGGAGGAATTGGACACGACTAAATTAGGGAGAAAATCGGGGGAAAAAAAATAAATAAATAAAATATATTATATATATATATATATATATATCAATATATAAAAAAATGAAAATACATTTCTAAATTTCTAAAAATAAACACATAAATAAAATAAATAAATACATGCATTAAATAATAAATAAATAAAATAATAAAAATAAAATAAATAAAATAAAAAATTAATATAAAAAAAGAATAAACAAAAAATAAATCAGATGGACAGTCTACACAGAATTCACAGCTCTAGTGAAGAGGCTCGGGGATTTCACTCAGACGCTTGGCATGCTTTCATGTGTGCAGTTTTCCACCGAATCAGAAATACAGGACAGATAAAGCCTAGGAAGTAAAAACCTAGCTGAAATCTACCTAGAACCCTTGACTCATCATTCCCAATATCTAATATGGTGGGGCAAAAACTATAAGAGAACTCTTGACTCAGAATTCCTACTCGGGGAAACTTAGAACGGTCAAACAAACATGGCTGCTCACAGGATCAGGCAAGACCTGTACTGTATCGGTTTTAGACTGATCGACACAGATGATGAGGGGCGGTCGAATCAAACCAGGATTTTTTCGCTCCCTTTCCTCTCAGGACTCCCTTTATTTCTTTATACAATGCCCTGCTACACTAATGCACTTTTCACACTTAGACACCTTGATGATATCCAGTTTTCACTAGTGCTTGGATACCATCAAGGTAGAACGTTCTCAGTACGCCGGAGCCATGATCAGACTTCCCGTCTGAAACACTGGCCTCAAGAAGTCCCTCCCAGGGACTCCTTTAATGGCTCAAACATGCAGGAAATGTCTTGGAACAAGGTCAGGACCGTATAGAAGGGGTGTGGCAATAACTTGTAGGCCAGTTCGTGTAAAATGCGAGTGCTGTTGGTGAACGATTGTGAGAGTCACCTCGGCTGGGATGATCACTCACGAAAGTATGGCTTTCTTAAAAACGTTCACATCATTTCAAACGCTTTCCTGTCTCATCACCATACTGTGCTTAAAGTCTTCTGTAAACGGCAATCGATTTTACACCTTCATTCAAGCACCAGTCCCGGTTTGTCTCGAACGCCCCGCTTGTTAAATCTTTGAAAAGGAAAACATACATCACTCATCACATCAAGGACACGTCCACGTTCTCATCACATCACATCATTCCGAGCTCCAGCTTTCCATCTCATGCAGATCAGTTCAATGCAGCATTTTACAGAAAACAGGAAACCATTTGACTCCCCAGATGAGCATCAGTTAGTCCTCTAAAGCGTACGCAATGTTCCACACAGGTGAAGGTCACAGGATGCCGTCTCTGGTCCTGGAGCAAGTGCTGAGCAAAATATTTACCAGAATGATCAAGAACAGCTGTTACTTGGCCGATTAACTAAATCAAGAAAACACAAGACTAGTTTCAGGAGAAGGGGTTCACGGCACACCCATCGTCTGGAGCGCACAAAAATGCTGCCTTACATTCGGTCACCAAGAAAAAGCAGCTACATATCGCCATTGGTGCTGATTTTTATTTATTGATGTTATACACATAATACAGAAAACGTGCGACCAAAGAAGCTACTTCTGATGTTTATGCGACATGGAAGTCATCGACCCTACATCTACATCTACATCTAGGCATTTGGCAGACGCCCTTATCCAGAGCGACTTACATTTTTATCTCATTACATCTGAGCAACTGAGGGTTAAGGGCCTTGCTCAAGGGCCCAACAGTGGCAACTTGGTGGTTGTGAGGTTTGAACCTGGGATCTTCTGAACCGTAGTCCAATGCCTTAACCACTGAGCATTAAGCACTGACCTTCCCTAAACATTTCAAGCTGCTAACTTCAGCTGTTTTGGAGAGATGATTTTATATGAGCCACCAAAATGGCCATTTTTAAGCATTATACTGCCTTGCTTCAAACAATAATCATTTAAAACACAATTATTACTTAAACAGTTTTTTGGTAAAAAGCTTTAAAAGCACAAAAATCTGTAGTGTCCGTAACCATGTCAAATTCATGTTGCAATATCTTAAGATTTTAGCATTTTTCAATAATACACTTTTTCAGGTTTTTGTCTTTTCATGTGAAGTCTAAACTGTTAATAAAAGTTTCATTTGAATGACCATTAAGCCTGTTGAAAGATTTGAATAAAAGGAAAAGTTACAGACACTACAGAAATGGGCAAAAGCAAAAAAAAATAAATAAATAAATATTATAAATAAATGTGTTTCTTTTTATTTGAAAAAAAAAATGTATACGCACATTTACAAAAGAGGGTGTGGTGGCTCAGGTTACTAAGGCTCTACAGTAGTAGAGTTGTTCGTTTGGGGTTCTGAGGATCCAGGTTCGAGTGTCACTGTTGGTGGGTTGCAACACCCGATACTAACCAGACACTCCATGCAGTGCCTGTCCCAAGCCCGGATAAAGGGTTGCGTCAGGAAGAGCATCCGGTGTCAAACCTGTGCCAAGTCGTCATGCGGATTTATGGTCCGCTGTGGCGACCGATTTGACGGGAGCAGCCGAAAGACTAACAACATGCATGCTTACGAAAAACATAGTAAGAGGTCTTATGAAAAATATTCTTATATCGTTCTATCTGAAAATTCACTTTTTCACCCAGGTGAGACTTTAGCACTGATAACATGTTTTGGCCGAAATTACATTCTGTGCAACGAGTGACTCATGAAGAAGTGCACTTAAAATAAAATGGAAAAAAAAAATGTTTGGCATGAGAGCAACTGTCTGTAAATGTTCTGACATAAATGAAGACTGGATGTTCTATAATGTGATAAAGAATACAGTGTTGCTCTGTCACCAAAGAGTTGGCAGATTGTTGTAGAATAGAAGGAATAAACACTTCAGGATGTGCAGTCAGTAGGAATACTGGAACAACTTCAGGAACACTGCCTCATCACAGCACCCTCACCACGATCACGCTCCTATACAGTAAACAACCAGAGGTGGGTAGAGTAGCCAAAAAATGTACTCAAGTAAGAGGGCTGTATTTCAAAATAATATTACTCAAGTAGAGGTAAACAGTAATCATCCAAAATATTACTTGTATTATAAGAGCAAAAAAGTATTCGGTGAAAAGACTTCCCAAATAATGTCCGTTTTATGTTTTTTAGAAATGATGCAAGAAGTCAAACAAAACGATAAAATAATGTACAAATGCAACATTTCCAAGTAATAAAATAAATGTAATAAATTAAATGAATAAAATGAAATATCTTTACAAAATAGCAAATTAAGAAATAAGAAACACAAATTTCCTAATCTCCCTTTTTTCACAATATAAAGCTTTTGAAATAAACACCTACTGTAGGTAACATATGCATGTTTGAACAGTGTAACTATTTCCAGTGCAAGATATACTGTATATTCAGTTGTCCTGCGAATGACTCAGCAGATAGAAAATAAAATTAGAACATGTGCACACTGAACCATAAACTGGGTCCAGCAGAACAAATGTAAGAAAATTATATACAGTGGGCTCGTATTCCAAAATACTCGTAAACCAAATCTAATTTTCCCATAAGAAATAATGAAAACTCAAATTATTCATTCCACAGCCTCCAAAAAATACATAAAAACAATTAATACAATAAAATAGATTAACCTGCAATTTACCTTTAAAAAAATTTTTAAATTTAAATTAGCCCCTTCCCACGGCTCGTCTTACACAGTAAAACTCCTCCTCCCTCCCCCAACCTCGCTTTTTAAGTTTCATAACAAAAACACACACAAAACGGAAACACTATTTTAACAACAACAACAAAAATCTCTCTAATGACACTCGCGTGAGCGCATACTACCGGGATCACAGCTGTAAAGTAAAAAAAATAAATTAAAATGAACCAGCACTTTACCTTTGAGAAGAATCGCGACAGAGCAGACATGGGAGCGAGAAAGTATGTGTGCGTGTGTCGGTGTGTGGGTGTGTCTGTGTCAAATTACGCACGCGCACATATATAGGAGACACGCTGAAAAAGAGAGGGAGACGTTAATTATACCACTAAGACCCAGCAGGGGAGACGATTACCCACAATTCTGCATCGCAAAAGAGAGAAAAATCATTGGCTCAGTTGTGATCATGTCACGCTCGGTGTCAAAGCAAGAGCGCATGCATGATACATGATATTCGGCACTCGTAAAGCAAGACTTGCTAATTTTTTTAAGTCAAATTAATGTTTTTATTAAAAATCTTTGCTCATCTTACGGAACACTCGTAAACCGAGTTACTCATAATCCGAGGTTCCACTGTATTTTTTTTTAGCCTTTAGTTTATTTGCTAATTATATATGTTAAGATTGCAACATTAAATAAAACAGCTAAACTAACCGCGACATGTTTGCTTCACTGTGTACCACGGATGAAGACAAGCCGCCCCCCCCCCCCCCCCCCTTCTGTGTGGTCATGTGACTCCATGCGGTTATTGTTATTAGATCATGATGACAGTCACGATCAGAGAAGATCGGAAAAACTTTCTGGAAAACCTCTCAAAGTAACTTTGAAAGTTGAAGTACAGAAAGTTTTTTGTTGTTGTATCTGTGAAGATTCTCAATCTCTTAAAGCTGAGTCATGGGCTCGTTAGGTGAACTATGGAGAAGGTGAGAGTCGTTAGAGAGTTGGAGAGGGAGAGAGAGAGAAAGTTGTTAAGGTTTAACGACCAGAGTCTTTAAATCTGACTTTCCTGGTGGAAGTGTGAAGAGGTTATGATTTTTCTGGAGATGGATGAAAGGGCAGCATGGGAAAAAAAAAAAAGAAAGAGATAGAAATGTTGTGTCGCCTATGTTGAGAGACAGATTTTCCACAGAGATAACCTCTCTTACACCCGTCTCTCTCTAGGACCATTTCTCACCTCTGATTTAACAAGAAGTTTCATTGAAAAATAATAACAACAACAACAACAATAATAATAATATACTATTATATTTATCAACATCTGAAAAACAAACAAATAAAAGAGAGCTTAATCTAGTAAAATAATCACACCCAAAAGGTTCTTATGGGTATTTTTTTTTAAAGCATGCTAACATTTTTTATCATTCACTCATCCTATATTCCTTTGTAAATTCCCAGACTTTTTTTATTTTTTATTTTATTAACCATTCTATCTGGACTATAAGTGAGAATAATTGTTTTCTCTAGCGCAATATTTTCATTTGTAGTGATTTTCAGGTCACAGACAATCAAAGTCAGGTCTAAAGAGAGCTGATTGGCCGAGCTCTCTCACAGGGGAGGGATGAGAGGTACTTAGTGCTCCCACATGAATCGCGGCTCTACAGCCAATCAGGGGCGTCTGAGAGCTCGCGCAAGCGGAAGGAGTGGATGGTGCTGTCCTAAAACTGTTACGCCGCACCCAACGGTGCGTGAGCAAGCAGTTTAAAAAAATGTGGTCGGCTGGCGTCACGTGGTCCGGAGGAAACACGTGATAGTCTCCGGCCCTCCTGACTGAGTTGTAGTAGTAGCCTTAATGTGGGAGCCCCCTAGTGACGGGGAGGAATTGGATACGACTAAATTAGGGAGAAAATCTGAGAAAAAAAATGAAAAAAACTGATTACATCTAATTATTAATTGATTTTGACATAACTGAAATCCATGTGGTCGTAATGGCTCTCTGTCACCACAACGTACCATCTGATCCACACACAACTCTTTCTGACACGTTCCTTCCCATTTTCTATCCAGTGGTGGGGTAGTATGTGGTGAGTGTAGGGTAAAAGGTCTTTACCAAGGACCCAACCCACCGGCCACAGGGTTGGAACCTGAATCAACAACCTAGCACCTTAGCTGCCTGAGCCACATCAGCCCCATAATAATAATAATAATAATAATAATAAAACTGTTGTTTTGGATTTGGACTTTGCATTGATACAATTCTTTAAGGATTGCACAAGAAATGAGAAAGTTATACAAGGTTAAATGAAACCATCTTTGTTTTAGAATTTTTACAATGGCTTATATTTCATTTTAAAGGTTATTTCTTTAAAAATCTGCATTTTAATATAATTACAGCTAATCTCCCTTTCTCGCTCCCTCACCTTCTAACTCCCTCTTACCTCTGCAGTTTCAGACATGTAAAGTGACCTGTACAGGTAAAACATCACTGTCACACACACACACACACACACACACACACACCTATCTCTGCATTTATGTTCATAAAACAGTTTAAAAAAAATTTTTTTTAGAAAATTGATTTTAATGCATTGATCATGAGCAGGAACTCTGATGTGAAAAGTTCACCTATTCACCAGGGACTCACCGTATGACGTCATACACATCTTCAAAGCAATGCACCAAACGGTGCGTGCACACACACATACATAAACGTACACACACACTCACAGGTAAAACACACAGACAGACGAAAGACAGAGAAAGAGAGATACACTCACATCTGCATCTTCAGTGCACCGAGTCTCACCTTCCTCCCGAGGCTGAGGGTGATAAGGAAAAGCCCCCCCGATTACACTGACTGAGGGCAAACAAACGACACGTTAATGTTTCCCTATCCGTATAGCTCACCAAGCCCCGCCCACTTCGCTCTGATTGGCCGGCAAAATCGAGCAATGAGCATGACTTCAATTACAACAAACCAAAAAAAAAAAAAAAACGAATAAACACATAAATATCGACGCAGAAATGAACTAAGCAGGAAAAATATATAATTGTCATGAATTAGCATTGTTTTTCATTTTTTTTAGACTCTCAAGCGCTTCCGCTGTTTATCGTACTGTTGCCTCGGCGACGTGAACGACAACTCAACTACCCAACCATCACCTCGAAGGTCTTAAAAGGCGGGACAAAAATTAACCAATCGTAGCGCTTAGGAGGCGGGATTTTCTTGGAATACGAGCAGGAACACGCGGCTCGCTCGATCCGTGCCTTGATTGGTCGGTTGATGTCACGTGATCGCAGAACCCTATGTACACCAGGATCAGGAGTTGCAAGCTTGAGCTACGAATCTAGGATATTTTATTAACTTCTTAAATTATATATGTATATATGCATGTTGTACATAATGCATAAACTATTTTAGGTATAAACATATTTAAATAATAATAATGTTTGTGCAAATATAATTATGTATAATGTGGTTAATAAACACACATATCATAATAGAATTTATAATAATTTTTAATAATGTGTGTGTGGATATAATATATTACACACACACACAGCTGAATTCCCACTTCTGATTGCTCACAAGGTGTTGATTAATTTTGACAAGCCCGCATCTGTAAATGACTCTTAGGCTTGTTTTACGATGTAGTATCAAAAAGGTTTGAGATTAGCTTTGTTTACGTTTGACATTTATTTTGCCGTATGTCCTCCCTCAAACAGCTTAAAACCTGGCCGTAGAATTTGCTATTGATGGTCTGTGGCTCTTTGCCACAATGTTGGAAGCACACCGATGTCTCAAACCTGGACCCAAACCTGTTACAGCATGGCAGCTTGGGTTGAACTGAAATGCAGAACACTGAGCGACCACCTTCAGGATGAACCAGAGCCTCCTCGCCATCCCAACTAATACAGCTGAACGATCACAAATCTGCACAGCAATGCTAGAATATTTGTTCTTACATATTCATTCTTCTATACACTTTATCCTGTACAGGGTCGCAGGAGCACGGGGAGAATATGCAGACCCGAGGTGGAAATCGAACCCCAACCCCGGAGGTGCAAGGCCACAGTGCTAATCACGTCTCGACATACATTTAGTCCCAGACTTACGAACATCCGAGTTATGAATTTCCGCAGATGTGAACAGACCGCGGATCTACTTCTGGTTAAATTTTTGTCATTGTACAGAAAGACACTCCAGTGCACCAGATACCGACATTTACAATTGTATACAATATTTTTAGTGTGCAAGTTAATGTATAAAAAGTCTGGTATATTGTGTGTGTGTGTGTGTGTGTGTGTGTGTGTGTGTGTGTGTGTGTGTGTGCGTGCGGCCTGACCGGGTTCAATGTATTATTCCGGGATCACGGTGACAGAAAACCTGTCGTAATGGTGAATAATCCTAATGTTGGGAATTCCTCAACGAGACAGTTCACAGTCCAATACAGTGGAAAACAGCTCTGAGACCTAGTGATTTAAAGGCCAGAGAGAACACCGTTACATTTCACATTTGAGATTCATTTCCTTAGGTGTGATTACAGTTTTTGGCCACATGATGTGTGGAAAGTTTTTTAGCAGTGTGGGGAAAGGGGACAGAGATTTAGTCAAGCGTCTTGGTATGCTTTACATTGTATATTCGTGTCAAAGGCGTTTTTCGGTCTTGAGAACAAATCGGACTTACAAACGCGCTCCTGGAACAGAACTAAAATCGGGGACTAGCTGTATAGTGTATTTAAATCCTGGTCATGAAGTTAAACCTAAGGGAAAAAAATCTATTCTTTCCTCCCCAAAGCAAGGAGGTTGTGTTTAGTACTCAACATTTACACACAACACCCTCCTGCCTAACAGCATTTTTATTAAGAAGCATTGAAAGGGAAAAACGTCTCGCTGCAGTGATTAAATGAGTAATTTTTTTCCCACAGTTACCCCCAGGACATCAAGATTTTGATTCTCACACGGCGAACAAAACCAGGAAATGTGACACTCACACAGACAGATGGCTCGGTAAACAAGTCGAATTATTTAAACAGAATATTTTATTGGTTCAGCAGACTGAAAAAGTGGGCGAGTTTAATCCGCACATGTTCCTCGATGCACACGCCAATATTAAAACCCATCGCTTTGTACCATACTTTCCTTTGTCTAAACACTGATGAAAACAAATACTGAACAGGAAACGTTTACAAACACGTGATTATTTTTATTCCTTATCAAGACCAGTGTTTCTTTCTTTTCTTTTTTAATCTTTTTTGCTGTTGTTGTTTTCCTGCAGAGGCACATCCACAATAATATGCACACAAGAATTACACAAATGACAAGGGGTTAAAAAGGGAAAGAGTAAAATGACAAACATAAAAAAAAAAAAAAAACTACAAAAAAACAAACAAAAATTGCTTGGTACAGAATGATACAGAAAACACACTGGACAGATACAGTACTGCTAAAAAAAAAAACTCTTTTCAATTTTCCTTTAATACTCAAACAAATCAGTTGATGCAACACCTTAATATCCAGAAGAGTAAGAGCTATACAGTTTCCCTAAAATGGAGGGGATTTCAGGATCAGGGTCGGAGGTCAGGCAGAGGGGGGCGTCGGGGCAACAGAACAAAGACTATTTACAGTTTTTGTGTGTTTGTTTAAGCCAAGATTTTTCACATGGTCGGCACGTTTAACGATGCGAAACAAACCACGAGTCATGGTGAAGCGGCGAGGCGGAAGCTCACGGCAGAAAAGACGGCAAAATACAGCTCAAGCAGATGCACGGCTCCGGGGGCGGGGGGAAAAGTCCAAATGCTCAAAAAAAAAAAAAAAAAAATTCCCTCTGTTGTGTTCCAGGGCTTTTTAAAGCTCTGCCATGATGCATCTCTCCCTCTCTCTCTCTCTCAAGGGAGAACGAGAACCTCAGCTCCCTCATCTCCGTTCTCGTCTTCCAGGCTTCCGTCGCACCTACACACATCAGAACAAACATGATACTCCAACACAACATGTAGACTACGACATAGTGAAAGCATTTCTCTTTTATTTCAAGTTGCTTCAGCTGAATCTATATTTGAAATCAGAATTCTCAGTTTAAGTCTTGAGCACCGTCATTTCTTTACATCAAATTTAATTATAATATGATATAAATTTATGGAAAGAAATTGAAACAAATGTGCTTAAAGACACACTTTAAAGTCTGTTCCTCAAGTTATATGTTTTTTGTCCTTAAGGAAACCTGGAGAAATATTACTCAGGACTACATTAAAAATACAAGATAGTCTGGATCTTTTGAAGCAAAATATGAAGAAATGAAGCGTGGCTCAGAATATTCACACTGTGCTTTATACTCAGACCTCATTTTAAACACTGCGGTGTTCACATTAGAAATTCACAAGTTCGTTAATCAAACTTATTATATTGTATTTTCTGGAACAAAAGAACTGCAGCAAATATGCTTTACAGTATATAAACACGCCTTTCCATAAAATCTTTGAAATACATTTGAATTTCTGTTGCTTTAATAAAGGAATACATTTAGCCAAACTGATTCAACTTTTTCCTTCTTCAAATTTAGATCATATTTTTTTATTGTAATTATATTTTATATGATATAATTTTGTATAAATATTTTATCTGAATATTTATATACCTTTTATTCAAACATACAATAAGAGAGATTTAGGGCAATAATTTAGTCAGACAATCAGATTATAATTTAATATGTGTATCGGAGGTCACTGTGTGGTTTAACAAACAAAATACATTCCTCTCACAAAATGAGATTCAACCTCTCTAATTGAACTCCACACTGCAATTTTTTTTGAACAAACTAATATTTGTTTTTATACAATAATAATACACTTAGCACATTTTCTCTTCATTTTGTGAACATTCTTGTTCATTTGGTGTTTTTAAGTCTAGAAAGGATAATAAAGTAGAGAATAGAGGGAGCTTTAAAAAAAAAATAAAATCAAAATCACTGGCTTACAGAACAGAATGACATTTATAATTTTTTAAAATCTGATTTTTAAAAATCTGATTCATGGAGATTGTCAGAATCGTATCATATGCGACTTGATCAGTGACTTGGTTTTTGGCGACATCACTGAACCACCTATTCAATCCATCAGATTTAAGAATAAAAAAAATTTTATTTGGTCTTTAAACCGGTGATCTTATTAAAAAAAAAAAAAAAAAAAAAACCTGACTACTACAATACTATAGTGAATTATTCTATATTTGATGGTACCACAGAATCAATACCATGAAACCATTTACTTTTTAAGGTAATGATTGAATATTGGCGGCACGGTGGTGTAGTGGTCAGCACTGTTGCCTTGCACCGCCAGGGTCTGGGTTCGATTCCCGTCTCTGTGTGCATGGAGTTTGCATGTTCTCCCCGTGCTTGGTGGGTTTCCTCCGGGTACTCCGGTTTCCTCCCACAGTCCAAAAACATGTAAACAAATTGGTGTTCCCAAATTGCCCGTAGTGTGTGAATGAGTGAGTCTATGTGTGTGTGTGTCTTTGCTCTGTGATGGATTGGCACCCTGTCCAGGGTGTACCCTGCCATGTGCCCTAAGTCTCCTGGGATCAGCTCCAGGCCCCCCGTGACCCTGAATACAGGATTAAGCGGTATAGATGATGAGTGAGAGTGAGTGATTGAATATTTGGCAATCCCTCAGAATCAGTTCAAACTAGGGCTGTAGCTATCGGATATTTTAGTAATCGAGTATTCTACCAAAAATGTTATTGATTAATCGAGTTAATAATTTGAGATTTGACATGTTAGTCCACGGTTCAATATTTGATAATTCAGTATCAGTATTATACGATACAGTATGATTCTTAAGAAAATATTTCAGAATAGCAATCAGATGTATCATCACATATATAATCCGATTATGTAATATTACTGAATCTGATATAAGATCTTAGCGATTCATGAATTAGCGGTAATCCAAACCTGGCTGTGTTTAACTGCTTATTTGGGAATGAATGATAGAGAAACTAGACATGGGGAAAAATCGATTCATTTATGAACCTGATTCTTTCATGTGGTGATTCACGTATCACTGAATGCAAAATATATTTTTTCAAATTTTTTTTTTTTTTACATTTATAATGGAGTTCGGTCGATCTGCTAGTGACTGGGTGGAATTGGCTGGATTTCAGTTTTATGATCCGTGACCGGATATAAATGGTTCTGTACTGGCGCAACAGAAACACATTTTTTATGGTGTAATATTATCAAAAAGCCTCTGATTGGTCCTTTTCTCCACAATCTGTGAGCCAATATCACAAATAATTTAAAACTCTCACTTTCATTCGTAGGAGACATTTGAGGAGATAAAAACGTCGCCGTTTCTTTATGAACCTACAGGTGGCGCACTCTAAAATGGCATTTTTCATCCTGTCTGGTCAGGAGTGAATATTTGCAAAGTTTGTTTATAAATTATGTGCTCAGTTAAATGTTAAACTCTTGTATCTGAAGTAGGTTTGTGTTGTTTAAAAGCTGCGCTTGTTTTTTAGGTGAGAAAACTAACATCATAGGAAATAGCTACATGTAATTATTCATGAAACTTTTTTTAAATCGGGAGAAAAATGTAATATCGTATCGTGATTTACGTTTTTGCATTTGGCAGACGAGCTTACAAAAGTTTATATCGTTTTTTTTTTCATTACAGTTTCCATCATTGGATATATCCTTACACTGGTGATATTTTAAAAACCAGTACTTATAGAGTCTCAATATTAATTGATTCTGCACAGAGTTATGAGCAAATCACCTTGCTAGGCACTTTATACATTAAGTTTAAAATCTGAAATATTTCCCACACCTTGTAATTTTTAAACAGTAATCTATTTATAATTAAATGTATATAATGAACAATATAGGATCATTTCAGTGGTTGAGTTTTTTTTAAATCACTGCTAGCTGTCTGATCGCGTGTAAGGCACCGTATCACATGTTAGTCATGTTAAGACGAGGTTTACTTTCGGTGAGGACTCCTGTAACTGCTCCTCTTCCGCCTCATCATCACTCTGCTGCAACGTCTCCGTCTCCTCCTCAGACTCGTCCTCTTGGCTCACCGCTGCTCGGGATCTCCCACCTCTGTTACACAGACAAACAGGGAATTAGCGACGATCCGCCGTGTCTCTGCACTACAGCTGTGTAGAGATTAAATCTACGTGAAAGCAGATGTCACGCAAATGATGTGCACTAGAAGGTGTTAATGACAAATGGCTAATCACTTCCCCAGATGTATTCACATGACAGCTGGTGGCTAAGGCTAAGGGCAGGCAGGCCGTCTTCCAAGCTGTTAGACAGTAAATCTGTGGCAATAATGCAGCTCTGATCAGAGAACACGCGCCTCGATCGCTCCTAATCACCAGCCGATTAGAAACCAGAGGATAGTGACGTTCAAATTAGTCATTTTAACTTGATCATTGGGCTTTGGATCAGTACCGGGCTATGGATGATTTGATACAAGGCCAAATATATATATATATAATTTGATTTCCTATCAGAGTCTGCAGAGGGTTTTATTTTGAAAATGAGCAGATCGTCTTCCATTCCAAACGTCTTGCCTGGTAAAATTAAGAGTTCAGAGTCCGCGGCCTCAATCTTTTGCTGACTTTTCCTCAGAACCTAAACTAATAAATTTCACTGGCAATTTCAGACACCGCAAATGTTCTTCGCAACTTTTTTCGTGGCAATATATAAATTTTCATGTGTTTTAACGCTAAACTATTAAGAACAATATAACTTACTAATTTTGTAACATAAATATTAACAGCAATTCAGCTAAATTTCCATATAAAATATAATACTGTATAAATTTTTCAGTACTGTAGAACACAAAGCAACTGTGAGGGAAAACGTGACTTGTGAAGGTGAATTATTACCGTATTTACCCTACAGTACTGATACCGAAGAAAAGACGCGCTCACATGAATTACAGTACATACAGAGGTAACATCCCACAGCAGCAGTACAGTACTGTTGTATACTTAACATGGAAATTTTGCTGAATTGTTGTTAATATTTATGTTACAAAAGAAGTAAATTATATCAGTATACAGGTTTACTTTAGCTTAAGAAAAAAGAATGTATTAGGGCGAGTTTGTAATGAAATAAAAGTGTTTTGGGAGCATGTTTAGTTTTTAAACTATAAAAATGAGTATGCATACGTATTTTTTTTTACCTTATTAAAGAAAATGTGTTTTTCACAAATCTTTATGAATTTTAGGGGTCGAATGTATTAAAAGATAACTCTAGCTAACATAAGTGTTAAAAAACAACAACAACAACAAAAAAACTGTCTCTGAAGAACTTCTTTGAAAAAGTGGAAATAACCAAATAGTGAGACAGCAGACGAGACTCTGAAACTGCCAATGAAAATAATGTAAAAGGAAGCAAAAGTGCCAAATTCGAAACTGGAAATATTATGAGATCGCCACAAAAGCCCCTGAAAACTACTTTGTTTCTTTGTGAAACGGCGCGTATGCAGTGAGGGTAACGGAAACGAAATGACGACGCATACTGGATGGACATAAGGAATACATACGCCTCGGGTGTCTTACTGTCCCCGATCACTCCTAGAAAAGACGCGGGGAAACAAGCTCAGCGCTCACACAGATCCTGCGTTACCATACGTTTTATTTATTACAGAACTTTATTGCGCTTTGTTACGAGTGTGTGATGACCAGTCTGTGGGGAAATTGTCTTATAAAAATAAAGTGGTGCAAAAAAAGGTTGGAGACCACTCACTGATCTTGATGACTGGAGAGCAGATGGCAAATACTTTAAGTCTTAGAATTATTTGTACAAAAAAAAAAAGCAGTAACTTGGAGAAAGTCTGTTTTTTGAACCCCACGTTTTTTTTAAAACCCCACGTTTTACTACATGCATGTTATTTATTTATTTTTCCCCATTAAGGAAAAGTTACAAAAATGTTTACGTGTGCGGTCACTTACAGTTCTACAGAAAAAAAAAAGGAAAAAAGAAAGCAAGCTTGAATTGGCCAAACTCAGTATCAGCGAATCAGACTTTTTTTTGTGTGTGTGTATGTGTGTGTGTGAGATCTCGATACAGGCCAAGAAAATGAATTCAACCGTATAGTGACAAATTTTGCACAATATTAATATTACATGGCCAGATCATCTATACATAAAGAGCTGAAACAGAACCCAGGTGCTCCTGTACCCTGCTTTTTTAGCTGCAGTTTGTGATTTCGGAGGTCGTCCTCTTCTTTTCTGAGGCGTGGACTCGACGGAATCGCTGGTGACTTCTGACACCTCGGCTCTGAGGAGAAGAACAGTCCGTTATAAAGCGCCTGATTATTTTAGGAAGCAGTCATTCGTGTGATGAAAAACTCACCTCGGTTTGCGTCCTCGTCTTCCTTTAGGCTTCACTTCCTCCATATTTTCGCTGCCTCTGTCTTCGTCCTCGTCCTCCTCCAGCTCCGGCTCTTCGTCGTTGTCCTCGTCCGGCTGCGGCGCGGCCTTCCTGCGTCCTCTCCTCCCCTTGCCGGCGACGGTCTCTTCTTTGGCTGAGGCGGATTTGGGAGGTCGTCCCCGGCGGCCCCTTTTGGGCGGGCTGTTCTGTTCGTCCTCCGTCTCCATGGTCGTGTCGACCAGGCTGCTGTCCTCCGTCCACTGCTCCTCGGCGTCCTCGGTGCTGGTGTTCGCTTTCTTGCGGCCGCGTTTGGCTTTCGATTCCGGGGCCTTGTCTTCCTGGGCAGTCGCGGCTCCTCGCTTGCGCCCCCTGGTGGGCTTGTCTCCGTCGGACGGGCTCTTCATGGAGATGTCTTCGTTCTCGCTGTGGTCCACGTCACCGGAGTCCAATCTAACACGGAAAGAATTTTTTTTTTTTACTTTTTTTTTTTTTTTTTATATCAGAGCAGGTCAGGAGAGTGCAAGCTTTCAGAAACACTGTATGTGTGTGTGTGTGTGTGTGTGTATGCACAACTAGCATGAAAACATGGTACATAATAAATAGAATATCACTTTAATTCCTGAAGGTTCATCCATGATACATGACGAGTATTATAGTCTGTAGGTTTGAGAATAATTTACCAGCAACACATGGAGTGTTTCATTTAAACAAATAGAAAATATCATAATGTCTTAGCTAATGTCTACAAGGAAATATTAGATTTGCAGAAAAGAAAGGCAACTTTTTTGTTGTTTTTTTTTTTTTTTTACAAAAAAAAAAAGTAAGCATAAAAAACAAAAAAAATCTGTACACTTGTAAACATTGTACATTTTTCCAAGGACAAGTAAAAAATTATCCGCACTCTGGCTGTAGACTTTATTTCAATTAACATTTAGAAAAGACAAAAAAAAATAAAAAAATAAAAAATTCGTATTAAAAAATGTTTTCATGGTCCCTCATTAGCAACATTTAACCTAAGCTGTGATTCATGAGTGCACCTCTGTCTTCACTTCTTCCTAGTAGGTCTGCTTTCAGGAGACCGAAAGCCCGACGGAGCGAGATCAGGACTATAGGGCGGATGCTTTAACACCGGAAAACAAAGTTTCTGCACAGTGTCACAGTGTGGGCAGAACTGTGTGCGCGGACGTCCCTTGCCGTTTGCGGGATCACAACGTCCTCGGATATCGGCCCTCTGTGTTTAATCTGAAGTTTAGTCTTCAGCTGTTCACAAGCGCCTCACGAGTAACGAGCGCTGTTGATTGTCGAACCTTTACCTGATGAATTTTCAATACTGTCCTTTTTGATGAATTTTCCAGCTGATGGTCGACTTGTGAGCTTTTTCTCGGTCATTGATTGGTGATGTTTCCGTTCCGTCCTCTGCTGTTTACTCTCAGACTTGTAGTGATGAATCCGTGTCTCGTCGATTTGTTTGTTTGTATTAGGGTTTATTGCCATATCAGCTTCCCAGGCTATTTCATGGCGAATACATATCAAATATTAAACTGATTTATTTGAACCAATATAATATTATGTTATAATATAAGGGATTTAAAGAGTTGTGGAAAAAGTAAATAAAAATAAATAATATTAATAAATAAAAATAAATAAATATCACATTAAGCATGCCCTTGGCCAGAAGAACAAGACTTTACGTAAGGTTCTTTAGGTGCACTTTTGATAAATATTTTACAAGTTTTTCTGGTTTTATCTTGCAGAATATGTTTTTTTAAATCTTGTTCAGGTAGAAATTGTTTTCATATGGTATTGGAAATTGGGCAGGACAGGAGTATATGCTTTATTGTTAGAGTAAAGCTACAGTGCTGACATTTTGGCGCTTCTTCACCCTTTAATAAATAAGCATGGGTTAAATTTGTATGGCCTATACGGCACCTTGTATATACGAATTGGTCGTGTCTGGATTCGAAGGGGTGAGAGCGTCTTTTTCCTACCAATGGGTTTATTTAAAATAATTTGTTGTTTTGGCACTGTTCCCATTCTGCTTGCCATTTATTTAATATGTACTGATTTATCAGTGTCTCGTCAACAGTAATGATATTCTCTTCCACCCTTCTGAGAAAATCAAAGCATTTGGGCACCAGGTTCACCCTTAGACCACAAATACGTAAATGTAAAAAAAAAAAAAAAAAAATCCACTGCTGCTCTTTCAAGCTTATCACAAGTGGGGAGTCGATTTTTTTCTCTCACTTCATTTACAAGTGACCTGGTGTAACAGGTTCACACCTGCACAGCAGTGACTGCGGAGACAGCAGCCTTAAATGGAAAGTGTTGATAAGTCTGATAAAAGAATAATATAACCAGAGCTGACTTTTTTTTTTTTATTATCCTGGTTTTATCAAGTACTTAATAATACCTGGAGAAAATGTTAACGAGTCACATCCGAAAGGTTTTTTTTTTTACATTAAATCCCACAAAATAATAAATTCTGCCTGTTTTCATTTAAATTTCAAACATTTATATAAAAAAAAAAAAAAAAAAAAACATTTTGATATTTGTTTGTGTCTGAAGCGGTTCACTCGTGTCTTTCGCTGTCTTTCTAAAAACACATCCGCTCCCTGATTATCCCCAGACGCTAATGAATCATATTGTGCTGCTGTTCAATTAGTTGTCTAAAGAGGCCTCTCTCTCTCTCTCTCTGTCTGTCTCCCTGCTCTCGCGCCCAAGCGCTCCGTCGAATGCGAGCCAGATGCTGTGATGCTGTAATCACTCCAGGCTTGTGATGCAAATGTATTTTACTGCTCTATTCAGTTCACCTTCTCACTCACGGATACGCAAGTTCTTTCCAGTTCGTGAAAGAAGATCAGAGCTCGCTTTTGCTTTTATTGAGGCTGTGTGTGTGTCGTCTGCATGGCCGTAGAGGACAGTTCGGAGAAATTTTTTTTTCACTAATCCACTGGGCACTGGGACAAGCCCATTAGAGGGGTGGACAAATCAAAAATTCATTAGCGCCCCTATCTCGCAAGTTGTTCCTCTGTGTAATTAAACACGCCGTAAAGCAGGCGATAATGCATTTTAACTCAAAGGCATGAGCTAATTACTTGCATTAATATTGTACTGTACAGTACTTGATCCCTGGGAGAGAAGCTGACTTTTTCCCCCATTTTTTTTTCCTGCTGATGGAGCATTGTGCATGTGTGTGTGTGTGTGTGTGTGTGTGTGTGTGTGTGTGTGTGTGCGCGGCCTTGACAAGAAAAATATATGAACCTAATGGAGTGTGTTACACTTTATTAAACAAAAAAATCTTTTTCATTTTTCTGGTAGCTGAACAAAAAAGTTAAAGAAATGTCCACTGGGAAAGTGAATGAAAAAAAAAAAAAAACTACCTAGATAAATCTGCCTCTGTCTCAGACACCCTAGCTAACTGTGCATTCGTCCCTGATGGTTCGAACCTGTCCCTTTCCATCATTTCTTTTATTTATTCACAGCTGCTGGCAAACTAGCAGAACTTCTGCATCATGGTGATGTACAGTCACTAACACATTGATAATATTCCTTGATGTTCTAACTGCATTAGAGATTTTCCTGACGTCTAACAGCATCTGCTTATCATGAACAATATACTACATGTGCCAACCCAAGATGTGGACTTGATTCTGACACAATTCTTTTAAAGAATCAGGACACACACACACACACACACAAAAAGGTATGTGGAGACCGTGGAAAAACTCTCATAACAGGCCGTCACTTCACATGTAAACACTTCCTACCCCAGGGCCCCCTGAGTGGTGCAACAGAAAAGGTCATACATATGGTCCTGTTTAGTCGAATCCTAACAGTATGACAGAAACCGTCTGTTCTTGCCGAGGAAGGGGCGGTGTTATTTTCTTTCCATATGTCCATCACAGCATCGCTGTGGACGTTACTCCAGTACTACTGTATATAAAGACCTCATAGCTCGTTTATTAAGCTAAAATTAATTGAAAAAAATGTTTTGCTCGTCTTTCAAGACACTCGCAGACCGAATTAATCGCAATCCAAGGTTCCACTGTATACAAGTATATAATATGGAAATTTAGCTGAATTTACGTTAATGTCCACGTTACAAAGTTTGTAAATTACATTGTCTTTATTAGTTTAGTGTTAAAGCACATGAAATATTATATATTGGCACCAAAAAAGGCATTAACAAAAAACAAGAAAAAAAAAAACAAGGAGGATATTTGCGGTTTCTGTAAAATTGCTTTTATTTATTTATTTATTTTTTAAACTAAACAATACTTTTTTTTTTAATCATGTAAAATGTAGCTAATCTGTTCCAGCCAGCCAAATGAGATATTATGCTTGAGAAGAAGAAAAAAATAAAAGTACAGTGGAACCGCAAGACGAGCAAAAATCTTTAATAAATTTTGGATAATTCCACACACACACGCACACATAAATACACGGCGCCTGCGCACACAAATGGAAACACTTATCTGTTGGGATTTATTTAAACTTTTTTTTAAAGGTAAAATGCAGGTTAATTTGTTTTATTTTTACTTTATATATTGTATTAATTATTTTTCTGTATGTATTTTTTTGGCTGAGGAACGAATTATTTGAGTTTTCATTATTACTTATGAGAAGGTTTGATTTGATTTATGAGTGTTTTGGAATACGAGCCCTCTTCCGGAACGAATTATGCTCGTTATCCAAGGTTCCACTGTATGTAGCTTTTGAACGCATGCAGAAGGCAACGTTTGGTATCGTGGGTTGACTCTTTTCAATATTGACGAAACAAAAAAGAAATCGTAAAAAAAAATCCTAAATTCGCTTCGCTTGGTCCTTTTCCAGTGACGCAAACAAGTTTTGAACGGCTCCTGGATGTACTCGCAACATAGCTGGCGGTTGATTCGTTTCCTCCGTTCGTATACAGATTTAAATTTCTTGCAATTTTTTTTTTATTCTTAAGGTGAAAATCCATAAAGAAAAGCCTTCGTATCCCGAGGTTAGACTGTATATCTTCTAACGCTTTTTTACATTGAAATTACATTTTAACATTGTTAATTAACTTTGAGGAACGTACACAGGAGCTTCTCCTTAATCAACTGACTTGCTCTAACATGTTCACCCTCAACTTTGAGAGTTTAGTCAATAATTACATTTGGCAGACACCTTTCTCCAGAGTGGTTTACTTTTAACTCATTGTAAGTTATGCGCCTGAGCAGTTGAGGCTTAAGGGCCTTGCTCGACGGCCCAACTTGGTGATGCTGGGGTTTGAAACGATTTGAATGACTTCGAAAACACTGAGTCCTATTTCTCATTATTTCCACTGACTGTTCAGACACCTCGTACATACCAGTCGCCGCAGATCATTTATTATCTAATGACAAACTCTTTTTTTTTTCCCCCCACCGCTACCCACCTCAATCAACATGAACGAGTAAAATAGGGACAATTATTAAAATAGGGACACATCTTTTCGAACTGCTGGGGGCGGCGTAACACACTCGGAGGACAGCGCTATCCGCTTCTTCCGCTTTCGTCAGCTCACGGACGCCCTGATTGGTTGTAGAGCCGTGATTAATGTGGGAGCACTAATTACCTCTCATTCCTCCCCCTCAGAGAGCTCGGCCAATCAGCTCTCTCTAGGCCTCCAGCTGTGAGAGGTAACAGCATCACCCCGGGATCGAACTCGCAATCTCCGGATGATAGGGTGAGCATTTTACCACTTTGCCACTCGGAAGCCACCAATAACACTTTTTTCCCTTAATGTTAAAACCTTGATTATCAGCTCATGTCCAATATTTGTTCTTCCGTTCAAACACATGCACAGAAGCTAGATGGTAAACACAGTAGAAACATTACATTTGCGTTCCTCTTTAAAATCTTGAGTCATGTCAATGACCCTTTTAGACTGTATGGTGTACTACGACAGAACATTCGTCCCCTGTCCCCGTCCCCAGGTCTATTACCTTCCTTTACTGCGTCCTGGCGAGCTCGGGTTGGAGTTGCTGCTGGCGTTGCTGATGGTCTCCATGCGCGAGAGTTTGGTCTGCAGTTTGCCCGTAGCCGATAGCGGTTTGTTCACGGCTCCGAGGACGTTCGCTGATTTAGGCTGGAAAAAACAGGAGGGGAGGAGAGGGACGACAAAGCTGGAATTATTAGGAAAAGCATCTGCAGGAGTTTTTTAAAAATTTTTTATTATTATTAGTTAGCTATGACATTAGGAGCTTCAAAAGAAACTCCCTTTTTTCACAGGTCAACAGTTCAGTTCTATTGGTGGAAACGCCTCACGGTCGCCTGACAGACAGACATGAAAATGGTGCTTATTTATATATATTTTATAATTACTGTCTAAAGTGATAATTAATTTTATATTTACTGTCTAAATCCTGAGAGGCTGATTGGTTGCCTAAAATGAGCCCGCCCACCCATGTCTCTATGAGGTTACCAGAGCAGGAAATGTGGGAACTGTGAGCAATTCCTGTTTCAATGGGGAGAACCGTCACAATTATATGTCAATGGGGAAAATTTGGGCATCTCTTGTGCCCCAGGGGTACAACTTATACTCTCTTGGAGTTGGGGGTGGGGGTATGATGTGGTATAGATTTCTATAAAATAGCTAGAATCTGTTGAAGTTGGTCTCAATGTTAAGTTTTGCACCATATAACGCACACAATAAGTGTCTTAACTTTAATAAACTCTCTTACACAGGATGTAAAAATACACATTGCTAAACACTATTCCCTTGTCTGAATCCACCTGTGTGTCACATCCAGTACTCATCTCTTGCATTTTCCAATTTTCACCCTCTTTTCCCTTATTGCATTGTTTTTTTCTCTCTCTCCTTTTTTTTTAAAACACATTCATTCTAGTTGTGCTGTCAAACTGTGTTTTGTTGTTGCCCCTATGTCCTTTTTCCACCCTTTTAAAATTTTTATTTATTGTTTTTAAAGAGGGGGGGATCTAGGGAAGAAAAAAACACGGGACATGAGATGCGAGGGTAAAAAAAAAGAAGGAGAAAAAAAAAGGGTCATATAATTAAAAAAAATAAATAAATAAAAAATCAAGACTATGTGACATATTTCCGGCGCCAAAATACGGAAAGGGTGCGCACCGAGTACAAACCGAATATCTTTATAATACTTTAGGCCAAGTTGAAAGTAAAACTCAGCTACTCAGAATTCTACTCAGTAATTCTCTCCATGCCTGTTTAACGACGCACGTGTAACTCTTATCCGAGTATTATCTTTCCCGGAGGCTTCTTCTTCTTCCTTTATATTTTAGCAGTTGGCCGCCAGCTTTTCGACGCATTACTGACAGTCACTGGACTGTATCGATATTGCGCGGACAATGATCAAGTCTTTAGGAGCATTGCTGCCACCTGCTGGACTAAATTGGCAACGCTGAAGAGTCAACTTTTTGTGAGATCTCGCGAACTTTTCCCTAGATCTTTTTTTTCACCCATATCCTATTAGCCTTTTTTTTTCATTCATTCATTAGTCTCAAAATTCAAGAGACGGCACTGTACATTTTTAAAAATGCACTTATGAGTGTGAGATGGCACTGTATATTACATGCTTATGCAACTCTAAAATTAATTAAAATTGACATTGCTCTTTCCCTGGACTGTTTTGCCCTTGGCTTTTCCAAGATCGATCCATTATATTAAATAAATATTGTTTGTGTATAAAAGTTTGCTGTGGGTGTCAACTGAATATTGATCTGACTCTGCTTTTTTTTTTGGTTAAAAATCAATTATATATATATATATATATATATATACAGTGGAACCTTGGATTACGAGTATAATTTGTTCCAGAAGTGGGCTCGTATTCCAAAACACGGGTAAACCAAATCGAATTCTCCCATAAGAAATAATGAAAACTCAAATAATTTGTTCCACAGCCCAAAAACATAAATACATAAAAATAATTAATACAATATATAAAGTAAAAATAAAACAAATTAACCTACACTTTACCTTTAAAAAAGTTAAAATAAATCCCGACAAATAAGTGTTTCCATTTGTGCGCGCAGGCGGTGTGTGTGTGTGTGTGTGTGTTTGTGTGTGGAATTAGCCTCTTCCCACGCCTCATCTTACACAGTAAAACTCCTCCTCCCTCCCCCCACCTTGCTTTTTAAGTTTCACAATAAACACACACAACGGAAACACTGTTTTAACGTAAAAAACACATTTCCGCAGCGCAAAAGAGAGAAAAATCATTGGTTCAGTTCACGTGATGCTCGGTGTCAAAACAAGAGCGCATGCGTGATACATGATACTCAGCACTCGTAAACCAAGACCTGCTCGGTTTTTCAAGTCAAAATTTACTCGTAAACCGCGTTACTCGCAATCCGAGGTTCCACTATATATGTGACATTGTATATTTAATTAATTATTGTGACCTGTCATTGTTCTTAGAAATGCCTGTGCTTTTTCTGGCATCACTGTGAAAAAACACATCGAAGTGAAAATTTAACTAAATCTGGTTATAGCTTTTGAAGAAAACGGGGATGTACATTACCTTTCCGGGGGTAAAAAATGACTTCATCTCAGGAGGAAGATAATTTTTTGTGTTGCTGAAATTCTGCAAGTAAGAAAGAAAAAAAAAACAAACAGAGGTTTAACGATTATGTAAATCAGCAATTAAAAGAAAAACATTTTGTACCAAAGCTAACAACACTGCATCATTATTTTAATCAGTTTAGTTACTGATTTAGCATTGTGCACTACCACTTCTGAACTTTAAATTTTTTTTTAGTTCATGCTTATTCATAGAATGCAAGTGATAACAGGAGGTCATTTGTTCCGATCCTTTCTGCGATGTTATAAATGGTTGTCCGATCAACATTCTCCCTTTTATTTTTGGATATAAAATTGCAACTCTTTGTCTCATTGTTTTGTTATTGGAAAACCAAAAAATGTCAGGAAAACTTTACAGTTCTTCTCCAGATCTTACTGTTCAGAGAGCGGACACTGGAGACTCCTTCCAAAAATTTTAAGTAAACACTACTTTCACAAAAACAATCAGAAACTACCCCAACTTTACACGTTTACTACACAAGTGTGATTTGTAGCTTCCTAATTATCACTAAATTAGTCATCACCGTCACCAGACAAATCAGAATCAATCACAGGGAGTGTGTTTGTGTAATTAAGTGTAAGTGACGGTCCCACCTTATCGGGTTGAGTAAAGTAGCGCGCAGGCAGCACGGGGTCTTTCGGAGACTCCAGACTGTACGTGGTGCTCTTGGAGATAATGATGTTCATGGCCACGTCGCATACCGTGTAGAGTTTCTGAAAGGAAAGGAGTTCAAGTGAGTTTTTAGAAACATTATGAAAAGTAAAGCATCACGGCATGGACACGCCATTCTTCATTAAAACCAAATCAGATCTGGTCATGATACAATGAAAGAAAAAAGAAAGAAAAAAAGAAAAAAGCGGCCACACCTCGTTTATCTTGGCATCGTCTGGACACTGGCCGTCTTTTGTCTGTTTGATGTTCTCTACCATTTTCCTTATGAACGCGTGACTGTTGTTCTCGTTTTTCGCCATCAGGATCTCCAAAATAAACCACAAAGCCCTGAGGGAGAGAACAAAGGAGGCGAAAAAAAAAAAAAAAGTAATTTTTCCAGCAATAACACCAGAGCACTCGCAAAATCAATCATCTTTTTTTTTTTTTTTTTTCATTTTGAAGCACACAGAAATCTGTAAAAGCCCCCCCTTCTCAGAATGTACGTGACTCACTCCTTAATGTCTTTGAGCTGCTCTATGTCTTGTACTTTGACGTAGTCAGGGTCGTGCGCCAGCAGGTGGATGGCATACGGCACCACGTATTCCGGCAGGAGGGAGATCAGCTTTTCTGCAAGAGACAGACATTAATATGATTATTAGTTTAGAAATCAGTCTGCTTTTCATCCAGGAATGGGTACTTCACATTCTCGCCGAAAGACGCGGATACGTAGAATGACCTGCGGAGCCGCGCACTCCGTCGCCCATCTGTGTCCCGTTACGATGGCCTAATTAATCCAAATTAATTTAGCGTGACAAAGCGGAGGGCGAAAACATCTTCCAAGCGATTAATTTTTATAGGAAAGACGTATCAAAGTCATCCGGCTCACTGATCCCTTCCTTTCAACTCTAGTGGAGGTTGTTCCTCTATTTATTACCACACATAACACAACTCATTTACTCCACAGAATGTGTCGATTTATTTCATTTTAAACCAGCTCTGGTATTAGATTATGGCTTTCATAGTAGCAAGGCATTTTAATGCTCGTTTAATACTGATGGAAGAAATCCTGTTAAAATCATCAATAGTAATATATGGAAATATATAAAAGTAGATCATTCCCTCAACTTTGAGGGCAGACTATACGTCCTGTTCTCTGACAAATCCCACCTTCTGCTTTACGAAGAACCGAGCTCGTCCCATCACCAGACGATCCGGAGATCGCAAGTTCGAATGCTGTACTCAATTCAATTCGAGAGCGCTGATTGGCGAGCTCTCTCAGAGGGAAGAGATGGGAGGCACTCGAGCGCTCTCACATCACTCATGGGCGTCTGTGAGCTCACACAAGCGGGAAGGAGCGGATAGCGCAAGCGGTTAGAAAAAGAAGTGGCTGGGTGGCGTCGTCACGTGTCTCAGAGGAAACACGATGGCACGTCGTCCTCTCTGGATGGGGGAGCGCCATAATGACGTGTAGGGATCAGATATAAGGAGATATATAAGATATATAAGATTCATTTAAAAGAAGATTTTATTTTAAAAAGTTATTTAAAAAAAGGGCTGGTGGGAGAGAACTGCTCATGCAGTTTATCGATGAGGAAAAGCGAAAGCTAATGTTTCCCTGACGTGAGAAACGCACGCAGAAAGAATATATTTATTCCAACCTGAGAGAAACAATCATATCACATATGAAGGGTTCACATATTGCTAATATTTACCTACAGAATGTTAATGAGGTTGTCACAGGTGTATTTGGCCGAGCGTGAGGTAACATAAAACAAAGTATCTAAAAACGCCCTTATATCATAAAAAAAAATTATAATAAAATAAAAAAAAAAATCATTAGTTAATTCCAAAATCCAACAGATGTGTTTTTTAAAAACTTTTTTTTTTTTTTTAAATGCGACTTATGAGTGTGCAATTACATTTCGAATGCGAAGTAATCTCTTGCCTTACTTACTTAATAAACTCATTTAATGCTTCTGGTTAATGCTGTGTTATTAACAATTGGGAAAAAAAAAATTTTTTTAAAGCTGTATTTTGTTGAAACATCTTGTCTCAACAAATAAAATCAAACTGAATAAACAAATTTGATTTTGTCAGAAGGCTGAAGCAATTTTTAAGATGTACAGATAAATCCCCTTTCTCAGAGTTTGCTCCGAAGTCGACGCCCCCAGACAACGACGTAACCAAGGCGTTTGATTGGTTGGATTCCGAGCACCTGGAATTAATCAGAATCTTCTGCATTTTTCTTAATAAGACAATTAATTTAAACTGTTTGATTAACGTGGAAGCAAAACACTGTTTAACTACTTATTTATTTATTTGTTTGTTTATTTTTGTTGTACGGTTCTCTGTGTTGCTCATGGATGTGTTGCTGGTTTGGTTATGAGACATCAGGGTTATTAACATGCAGTATAGTTATAATGTTATAGTAATAAAATGAGTTAGAGATGAGCTAATCTAGAACTCCGTCGTGTCTGTGTGCGCGGCCTCACCGCTGACTGCAGCGTGCTGCTTGATGTACTCCCTGCGCAGGTTGATGTTCTTGACCAGGCACTGGCGAGCGTGAGCCCTGCGCTCCTTCACCGGGTCTTTGGCGCACAGGGCGAACACCGCCAGGTACTCCAGCGGCAGACGCAGCCGGCACAGGCCCTTGTGCAGCTTCTGAGAAAAAGCCTGACGCACCTGGTAACACTCGTCCTGAGGACAGAGACGGCGCAGTGACCGATCATGCATGAATGAGTGAGGCAATGAATGAAGGGAGATGAATGAGCGTGACTGGAATCGAAGATGTGAACCAACCAGGAACCTGCAGCGATTCTAAAAACACCGCCGCATGGCCTCGTAACACCACAGCTCAGTTTCTCATTAATTAAAACAGACGAAGCTTGGCTATAATATTTAAAGGTTGACTTAATGACTTATCGGCGGCGGCTTACGTTGATGACGAGAGCACAAAGCTGGTACTGCTCCAGGGTGATGATCTCATGGTAGCACGGCTCCTGAGCCAGACGCAGGACCGCACAGCCCGCCGCCAGGCGCAGACGCGACATGTCCGGCTTCCTAAAAACACATGAGAGAATAAAAAAAAAAAAAAAAGATCATTAAATAGAGAATGGGAATTCTGCTATCATTTTTTTCTTCTATAGTTTTCACAAGTTGTGACTTCTGTTAAACATATGAGATTTTTTTTGCTTCAACACGGTTATAGAAGCGATTACAGTCGACTCCTGAAATTCGCTGCAGTCATGTTGAATTTTGGAGAAAAATAAATAAATTATAAAACAATATAACATTATAAACTAAAAATAATAATAATAATAATAAGCCTATTTTTTTTATAGTTTAAACACTGAATATGTTCCCAAAACACTTTAATTTCATTTTAAACTCAGCTTAATACATTATGGTTTATAAAAAATTTTAAATAAATAATAAAAAAATAATAATTAAATAAATAAATAAAACAGAATGTAAAGGTAAACCTGTGTACTGTACAGTACTGTACTGCTGGAATGTAAAATACTGATGATGTTACCCCTCTATGTGTACCGTAATTCATCCAGGAGCGTTTTCTTTGGTATCACTACTGTAGGGTAAATACGGTAATAATTCACCATGTTGTTTTCCTCTACGGTCGCTTTGTGTTCTCTCTTTACAGGACTACAAAATGTATACAGTGTTATATTTTATATGCAAATTTTGCTGAATTAAACATTAATATTTATGTTAAACATATAGAAAAAAGTATAAAAAAATTAGTTCTTAATAGTTTGGCTTTAAAACGCATTATTTATAAATTATATATTGCTACAAAAAAAAAAAAGGGGGGG
This sequence comes from Clarias magur, assembly GCA_013621035.1. NCBI lineage: Eukaryota > Metazoa > Chordata > Actinopteri > Siluriformes > Clariidae > Clarias > Clarias magur. The sequence continues at coordinate 756,764 of QNUK01000162.1, forward strand.
TATTTTTGGTTTCCTCAACATTGTGGTGGTTTCCGTGAACAATTATCAGTCAGGTTCTGAAGAGAAATCTGCAAATGACTGAGGTCGCGATCTCTGAACAAGCATGTCAACTGTATTGCTACGCTACTATTTACGGACACAGGTTTTTTTTTTTCCATATTCATTTCCTGTTTTTGTAGCTCACCCCATCTTGCCCTGTTCGGTCAGATCTCCGTCGCTGTTCAGTATGGCCATCAGCATCCTCAGCGTCGAGTTCCCCGACTTGCTCTGGTTATTCTTCACCCCGAGCAGCCACCGTACCATCAGCTTTATGCCCTGAATCTGATGAGGAGATCGAAACAGAACAGACGAGTCTAATAAAACGAGAAATATTTATTTCGAGCTGCGGAGAGAAAACAGCGATTCATCAGCGTCAAGGGGGGGGGGGGGGGGTGTGTTGGGGAAACGCTCGGAGAAAAGAAAAAAAAAAAACTATATCAGCAAAAATCATCAGCTATGGGTGCTGTGTGCCTTCTTGGGCTTTTCATGAATTGTACAACTTTTGTTTGTTGTTTTAGTCTTTGTGGATTAGCCACGTGATCAGGTGAAACCGTTTCCTACCTTCGCCAGGGTTTCAGGGGAAACTTCATCATCTGGAACCCAGAGCTTGGTGGTTTTCTTGCCAGGAATCTTTTGAGACAGAGACATGGAAACTCATCATCATGATCATAATAATGATAATAAAAAAACTTAGATAAAAATCATGTGGAATTCAGAAGAAGGGTGCGTGTGCGCGCCGACATGCAGAGCGAGGAGATTAAAAAGGGTATTTCCAAGCCTCCAGCAATTTTACTTTATGCGAATTTAATGCTTTACAACAGCAGGGCCGTGCAAATGATCATAATCAAAGTGTTGTATTTAAACGCTAATGTAGAGCAGGTTGAAGGGTTGGAGCAATATGGAAAAGGGCGCCAACTGATTCGATTAAATGTTTGAGCGTTGCGGTTTTCCATTCGATTCGACAGCACCAGCGTTTGCTGTCTGATCTGTCTCAAGCTGAGATATTTTCTACAGGATTTAAAGTTTTACTGGTACTACTACTATCTAGTATAAGTATCTCCAGGAGAATTCTGCTGTTTATTTATTTTTTTTTTTAAACGTCAACACCGATATGAATCGAAAACAAGTCGTCGTGTCACTTCAAGTAATTTTATCTGTGAGGCATGTTTAAAACAACAGAGAACACGGAGGAGGTTTGTATTTTCTGTACATTTTTAAGCGATTTGTTAATTTTCGAGCATTTAAAAGTTTTAGATAAAAGCCCATTACAAAAGAAATAAAATAAAAGTGCGACTCGATTAGAAAAATAAAATCGACCCTCCGACTCGATTAAACAAAAAACGTCGAATATCTAGCACAAGCTCTAGTCTGATGCAAGTTTGAGAGATATGACAAAAACATTGTTAGTGAGCTTCATTGTGTGATGTGATACACACGGCACAATATAATTTTAGAAACCTTTTTACTTCCCTCCTTTAAGATTAATGTGTATGTTCCCAAGATTTCTTTAAAACAACTGTTTTACTGAGTGTTCTGGAAAATCACTCATTTCCGTGTTAATGCAAATCCCAGGAGCTTACAGTAGGTTTTTTTTGTTGTTGTTGTTTCTATCTGAAAGCCTGGTGTGTCAAGTAATATGTTGTTTTCTATACAGGCATACAAAAATTCTTCAATAATGTTACCTATTTATTATTTTTTTTAAAGACACTTACAGGTTGGCAGGAGATTTGTATTTAATTAGAATAAAACACTCACCCGGTCGTTCATTAGCAGATCCTTCACGATGAAGTTGGCCACTAGTGATTTAAGAGGCCCGGCGAACTGCTCGGGTGCCAGCATGGCCAGGTGACCCAGCGTGGTGAGAGGAGTTATCAGCTGCTCCATGTTCTCCGTGTCCAAACTCTTATGCAGAGGCTAGAACCGAGGAGAATATTAGTCGGCATCATGTTTTTTCACCAGGTGGCGATTATTTGTCTTAGTGTAAAAAAAATAAATAAACAAAAAACTACAATAATGTCAGACCTGCCTGACCCTAGACTTATCAACTTGTACAATAAACAAGAGACAAAAAATGTTCACAATAAGCAGTCAGCATGTACAGTCGTGGCTAAAAGTTTTGAGAATGACACAAATATTAGTTTTCACAAAGTTTGCTGCTAAACTGCTTTTAGATCTTTGTTTCAGTTGATTCTGTGATGTACTGAAATACAATTACAAGCACTTCATACATTTCAAAGGCATTTATCGACAATTACATGACATTTATGTAAAGAGTCTGTATTTGCAGTGTTGGCACTTCTTTTTCAGGACCTCTGCAATTCGACTGGGCTGCTCTCAATCAACTTCTGGGCCAAATCCTGACTGATGCATCCCATTCTTTCATAATCACTTCTTGGTGTTTGTCAAAATTAGTTGGTTTTTGTTTGTCCACCCGCCTCTTGAGGATTGACCACAAGTTCTCAATGGGATTAAGATCTGGGGAGTTTCCAGGCCATGGACCCAAAAAATTCAATGCATTATGGCACGGTGCTCCATCGTGCTGGAAAATGCATTGTTCTTCACCAAACTGTTGTTGGATTGTTGGAAGAAGTTGCTGTTGGAGGGTGTTTTGGTACCATTCTTTATTCATGGCTGGGTTTTTGGGCAAAATTGTGAGTGAGCCCACTCCCTTGGATGAGAAGCAACCCCACACATGAATGGTCTCAGGATGCTTTCCTGTTGGCATGACACAGGACTGATGGTTGCGCTCACCTTTTCTTCTCCGGACAAGCCTTTTTCCAGAGGCCCCAAACAATCGGAAAGAGGCTTCATCCGAGAATATGACCTGGACCCAGTCCTCAGCAGTCCATTCGCCAGAAGATCAATCTGTCCCTGATGTTTTTTTTGGAGAGAAGTGGCTTCTTTGCTGCCCTTCTTGACACCAGGCCATCTTCCAAAAGTCTTGGCCTCACTGTGCGTGCAGATGCGCTCACACCTGCCTGCTGCCATTCCTGAGCAAAAGCTCTGCACTGGTGGCACTCCGATCCTGAATCCTCTTTAGCAGACGATCCTGGCGCTTGCTGGACTTTCTTGGACGCCCTGAAGCCTTCCTAACAAGAATTGAACCTCTTTCCTTGAAGTTCTTGATGATCCTATAAATTGTTGATTTAGGTGCGATCTTAGTAGCCACAATATCCTTGCCTGTGAAGCCATTTTTATGCAACGCAATGATGGCTGCACACGTTTCTTTGCAGGTCACCATGGTTAACAATGAAAGAACAATGATTTCAAGCATCACCCTCCTTTTAACATGTCAAGTCTGCCATTCTAACCCAATCAGCCTGACATAATGATCTCCAGCCTTGTGCTCATCAACATTCTCACCTGAGTTAACAAGATGATTACTGGAATGATCTCAGCAGGTCCTTTAATGACAGCAATGAAATGCAGTGAAAAGTTTTTTTCAGGATTAAGTTAATTTTCATGGCAAAGAAGGACTATGCAATTCATCTGATCACTCTTCATAACATTCTGGAGTATATGCAAATTGCTATTAGAAAAACTGAAGCAGCAACTTTTCCGATTTCCAATATTTATGTAATTCTCAAAACTTTTGGCCACGCCTGTACACTGATGCAAATCCCCCTCAGCACTCGGGAATGTCTGGGAATTGTCATGTGATGGAGAGAAATGTTTACAAATACACTGGTTTCAATGAATCAGTCCGAGAGCGCAATGATAGAAAATGGTCGCCCTATAAAGCTGTCCCGATGGTGAATAATCCTTATTATGATAGAGTTCACAGTCCAATACAGTGGAAAACAAAATGGTGAGATTAAGTACTCTGTAGGCGCAGTAACGGTTTCTGGCCACATGATGACAATGTGGGGAAAGGGGACAGAGATTTAGTCGAGTGGATTAATACGCTTAACATTGTACATTCACGTCAAAGGGGTATAAACCTTTAACTAATTGTTAGACTTATGGACAAATCAGACTTATGAACGGAACTTGTTCGTAAGTCACCATTTATTTATAATCCTTCTAAACAATTTTTACATCCTGTGTTGTAGGTGAGACTTATTCACCAAGTTTGTTTAGAAATAATAATTATGCCGAATACCAAGATAAATGCTGTTCGGTAAAACTAACTTTTAAAAATGTTTAAAAAAAAAAAAAAAAGAAAAAGATTTTTTTTTAATGTTTTTTTTTTTATTGTTTAAATGCTGTGCTTGGTTTTAAAGCGAGAAACCTTGTGCTATAAGAAATAAGCTAATTAATGATTTAATTAATTAAATGTTTAACTTGGCTGTGAAGATGTAGATATATACGTCACTTTAGTTTTTTTTTTTTTTTAAAGGTTTATGGTCTTAAAATTGTAATAAAAATCAGTAAAGAAAATAATATCAAATCGGGATATTTATAAAAATAAAAAAAATATTGAGGGGGAAAAAAAGCTATCAATCTCTTTCTACTTGACGGAGCTCGCAGATGCCCATATTTATTTGAGGCATTACACAAGGAGCAAGGAGACGATTAATAGAGGGCTGCTCGTTTTAAACAACTCACCTCGAAAATCTGTGCAAAGTGGGTGTCCCTGTTGGAGAACATGGCGTGGATGCAGCGGATGGCGTACTTGGCTTGGCGAGGAGGTCCCTTCTTGGCTTTGTGTTGTAGTACGGGTAGAAGAATCCTAAAAAACAAAAACAACCAGCAAAAAACATTTAAACAATTGAACTGTTTGTATTTTAAAAACTGCTGACTAAAAAAAAAACATATACAAATATTCCCAGACTTACGAAGGACTTCAGTTCCAGGAGCACGTTCGTGAGTCGGATTTGTTCTGAAGTCCGACAAAAGTGAGTCTTCTACGCCTTTACACGAATATAAAATGTTAAGCGAACTAATCCACTTGACTACATCTCTGTCTCTTTCCCCCACACTGCCGTCATGTGTCATGTCTCTGCACCTTTAAATTGTGAGGGGAATCCCGGACCACATTTTGTCTCAGAGCTGTTTTCCACTGTATTGGACTGTGAACTCTGTTTTGTTCAGGATTTTCCAAAATTAGGATCATTCACCATCAGGACAGCTTTACAGGACAGACTTTTTTTTTCTTTTTTTTCTATCATTGTGCTCCCGGACTGATTCATTGAAACCGGTGAGGCCGACTCGTTCCTCCCGTTCCCCCACATACACAATATACCTGACTTTAGACATTTTACACATTCACTTACACATTGAGAATATTGTATATACAGTGGAACCTTCGATTACGAGCATAATTAGTTCCGGAAGCGGGCTCGTAGTCCAAAAACACTCTTAAACCAAATAGACTTTTCCCATAAGAAATAATGAAAACTCAAATTATTCGTTCTGCAGCCCAAAACAATAAATACATAAAAAAAAATTAATCCAACATATAAAGTAAAAATAAAACAAATTCACCTGCACTTAACATAAAAAAAAAGTAAAAATAAATCTAGACAGTCAAGTGTTTCCATTTGTGCGCGCAGGCGCCGTGTATTTGTATGTGTGTGTGTGTGTGTGTGTGTGGAATTAGCCCCTCGCCTCGTCTTAAACAGTAAAACACCTCCTCCCTCCGCACACCTCGCTTTTTAAATTTCACAACTAACATACACAATGCAAACACTGTTTTAACGGGGGAAAAAAAAAAGAAATTTCTCTAATGATACTCACGTGAGCATACTAACGGAATCACTGCTGTAAAGTAAAAAATAAAAACCAACACCTTACCTTTGAAAAGAATCGCGACAGAGCTTTTCTGTGTAAATAAAGCGCATGTGTAAAGCGCCTGGGAGATCTGTGTGTGTTTGTGTGTTTCAAATTACGCGCGCACAATCGTTGTATGTTACTCGCAATCCGAGGTTCCACTGTAATTGTAAATATTGGTATCTGATGCATTGCAGGGTAAATTTTTTTTTTTTTTTTGTACCATACATGGGAGCTACTTCTGTGAATAATTTTCAGCTACAATTGCATCTACTATGCTCGTAGAACTGAGGTTCATTTGTATATTCGTGATGGAAAATTCGTGACTCGAATGTTCGTAAGTCGGGGACTACCTGTATTAGAACAACATATTCTAATATATGAAAAATATAGGAAGGAACTCGTGCAGTTTTACTAACTACAACTTACCATCTGATCTAATAATAAAAAAAAAGCAGCAGGCTTACGATTTGATGTGTGGGAAGCTCTCCTCCAGCTTCCCGCCTGTGTTTTTAAAGATCTGCAGCGCTGCCTCGGCCACCTTCTCGTCGTCCATCTTCAGACAGCCAAGCAGAGACTCGAACGTCTCGGCCGAGTGGAAGGACACGGGGTGAGTGAAAGACAAAACCTGAGGAGGCAACACGTCAGGCACGTTAGACTTTTTTTTTTTTTAAGAAGTGAGATGAACAGATATACACTTCTCAAAACGTGAGAAGAAATGCAAGGTGCTTTTCAGATCCTGATGCTTGTGTCCAAAGAAAGTGTAAAATGTCTAACTCTCCTGAACGAATCAATACGCATGCAATTACAATCTAATGAAACACATCCTCAGTCTTGACATTATGCAGAACTGAACCCGTGGATACCTTGAGCAGCTCCAGTCCGGCCCTGATGGCCTGTTCGGTGGGAACACCTTCATCATCGTCATCTGCTGTTCCTTCTATGGACTTGTTCACCTGTTTAATAAGTGCACTGTGGAGAGAGAGAGAGAGAGAGAGAGAGAGAGAGAGAGGGAGAGAGTCAGACTCGGAAAGAAGAACAAGCCGACCTTAGGAGCGATCTGCGTTAGCGAGCTTTACCTGATGGACTCCGTGTCGATATGAACGGGAGCGATCCTCTCCAGTAAGAACTTTACCATCTCTAGGAAAGGATTGCTTGGCTGTTTGGGGCTGCCCAGTTTTTTTGTGATCTCTTTCTGCAAAAAAAATAAATAAACAAAATAAACAAACAAACAAAAAGTACACACGTCCTGGGTTATAAAATGCACAATCGGTTCAGATTAACACACTTCAGCATCGTGAGAATAAATTACAGTGTTAGCCTACGCTACAGACATGAAAGCTTGATAAAAAAATTTAATAATTCTTTTTTTTTTTTACTTCAAGGAGACTTGAAAAAAATCTTCAGAGAGACTTGAATTCATAATTTTAGACATTTGACAAGGAAAAGTGAGGAAAACACTCCGTTTAGTCAGAATTCCTACATCAGAAACAAACCAGCACTTTATAACTTTAAATGAGTTGTATGTAAATATCTATATGTTGTGTACACACATTACCGCTCAAACGTCTGGGATTACTTTCTAATCTGATTTTTATTTCTTTCTACACTGTAAAATACATCCAAAATACAGTGGAACTCGATTTACAAGTGTTCCGCAAGACGAGCAAAGATTTGTAATACAATTTTACTTGAAAAACGAGCATGTCTTGGTTTACGAGTTTTTTGACACCAACACACACACACACTCTCTCTCTCGTCTTTACACCCCCCCCTCCCCGGCTTCACACAGACACACATACTCTGCTCTACACAGAAACTCTGCTCTGTCGCGATTCTTTTCAAAAGGTAAGGTGCTGGTTCATTTGTTTAGTTTTTTAATTTACAGCAGTGATTCCGTTAGTCTGCACACACGCGAGTGTCATTAGAGAGATTTCTTTTGTCCCGTTAAAACAGTGTTTCCGTTGTGTGTGTGTTTGTTGTGAAACTTAAAAAGCGAGGTGGGGGGAGGGAGGAGGAGGAGTTTTACTGTGTAAGACGAGGTGAGGGAAGGGGCAAATTCCACGCGCACATGCGCACACACACACACACACACGGCGCCTGCACATCCATAACCATGCACATTAATTCAGAATAAACACATTTATACAAATGTTGAGGATTTATTGGTATTTATCTGAAGTGCTTGTATGAAACGTTATGGAAATTAATTCAGAGATGCGAAGCTTGTCCTGAGGCTTTTTAATTCACCGATTATACAAGTATAAATGTCTCACTGACTGCTTAGCCAGGCTTAGAGTTTTGTGTCAAGCTTTAAAAAAAATTATTAAATCATCATAAAGGGCCACCGTTTACTCACACAAAAAAATTAATAAAAATTATACTATTACACAAGACTTTCGAAGGTCAACCATTTTTCTGGCTCAATCTGTTTAATTCATCTAAAAGAAATCATCAATCTCAGCAATGTAGGAAAGTTAAACGTCCTTACCACGCAGACTTCAGCCTGTTTGCAGGAACAGGTCGGGCTGACCAGCTGCTCGAGCTGCTTCCTGATCTTCTCATCCTCCTCCAGAACCTGCGCCAGCTTCTTCACAAAGTCCTGCGCCTTCCCCGGGTCGGGCAAGTTCCCTATTTAAAAAAAAAAACGAGGAAGCAAACAACAGAAACAGATGTGAACTAATACTTTTAACTCTATTAAAAAAAAATTTTTTTAAAAAAAGAGGATCGACGAGAACCATAACGTGAATCTTACTTGTGATGACCATGACCTTTGAGAAGACCGCTTTGTTATAAGAGTCCGACTGGGAGGGAAAAAAAAAATGTGCATGTGTAAATCATGACAAGGTGGTGCTTAATTTACTTGCATAGAGACCGGGGGGGGAGAGGGAGCGAGAGAGTGAGAGAGAGAGCAAGTGAGCGTACCTTTGGCTGCTTAACCAGATCCAGTAAATCTTTGACGTTGTGTCGCAGCATGTTCTGGCATTTCCACATTTCGTTCAGGGCTCTGGGAAAAACACCACCATGCCATGATCAACACTTCATCAACATACAAAGTATCCTCTCTATAAGTTTGTAAAAGCATCACACACACACAAACATGCTAAAGGAATAAAACAGGCTGTTATAGGAAAATAAATCAACAATAATATTAGTGATGTGGTCCAGTTCTGTAAGTGAGTTACTGTTACACTTGACAGCTGATCCAGTCACAAAGTCAGAATTATTTTCTTTCATTAATGAACATGGACCGTTTATCGGTTTATAATTACATTTACTGTCATGGTGGATCCATCCACCATTTAGTTCGTTATCACTTATATTTTAACAATTATACGCTCCTTCCATTAACAGCCTGATTATTCTCCATTTACAAGTTAAAAAAAAAAGAAAATACATTTAAAAAGGGAACAAAAGATTAAAAAGGAAATGAAAAACAAAGAATAAAAAAACAGTTAAAACAGAACAAAAAACAAGAAAGTAAATATATTTTTAAAAAGAACAAAATGTAATAAAAAAAAGGGAAATAAAGGAAAAAGGAAGGGAAAAAGAAAGAAAGAAAGAAAGAAAGAAGCAAGCAAAAATAAATAAATGAGACATAGAAAGGAAATAAAGAACAGTGAAATGAAAGGAAAAAAATTTGTTTTAGAAATTAATTAAAAAGACAGAAAATGGAAAAAAGAAAGAAAGAAAGAAAACAAATATATGAAAATGAAAGGGAAAAATGAAGAGAAAATAACACATTTTAAAAGGACAAAAGATAGAAAAAAATAATGAAATGAAGAAAGGAAAGAAAGGAAACAAAAATATATGATAAAGAAAGGAAAAATAAATTTAAAAAGATGAAAATGAAAAAGAAAAAAGAAAATTAAACAAAGAAATAAAAAAGAAGAGAAGCTAAATGAAAGATAAAAAATAAAAAAGGGAAGAAGGGAAAATATTAAAACATTAATACATTATGATAATGAAATGAAGAAAGAAAAAATACTGAATTGCAAAGAAGGAATACAAAGGAAGAAGAGAAAAATGAAATGAAAAAAAAAAAATAAATAAAATTTATAGAAATTATTGAAAATTATGTAAAGAAAGATAGATACTATTTTGAAGACATTCCGGTGTAGTAAGACCTAAATCTTTTAAACGTCTCAACCTCCATTATTAGCCGTTAGTATTATAAACAACAACTTTAAACAAACGCATTAACATAAACCAAAGATGTGCGTGTAGCTGGAGCTTCACTCAGAGCTGCTGTGACAGGAAATGAAACCCATCAGAGGACTTGTATCACATGCTGCGGAACTGAACGAACACAAACCAACCCAGACTGTAGAGTAGAGTAGAGAGTAGGGAACGCTGGACTTACTTGACTGCGTTAGTATCGAGAGTAGCGTACAGGTAATACAGACACTTCATGCGCTCTGCAGTCTCCAGGTTGTGAGGCACCATGTACTGCGCAAAGATCCTCTCCACGAGCAACCTGGCAAGGAGACGAGACCATAAGATCAGACGGAGAAACGGCAGAAAACAAGTATGGAGCACTCTGAGAGGTGTGTCAATTCTGTCACCAAAAAAAAATTCTTCTTAAATAAATATATAGATAAATAAATAATCATAATACAGAAATGTTCAGAAAATATAGTTGCTTTAATTTACAGTACGTGATAATTTGAAATAATCACATTCTCCCTATACCAGACCTTTTTAGTTCTTTCTACATTATAAAACAATACTGACGTCATCCAAAATACACAATAATCTCTTTGAACAGTTGATATTGAGATGCATCTGCTGCTTATGATCTGTAAATCCTTCATAACGGCTCTAATCTGAGGTGTTGATGTTACATTAATTGGTGATTTCTGAGGCTGGAGACTCTAAATGAACTTCTCCTCTGTAGCAGAGGTAACATGTGGTCTCGCTTTCCTGGGAAGATCTTCATGAGAGACAGTTTCATCATCGAGCTCGATGGGTTTTGCGAATGCACTCGACACAAGACTGTTCTTATAAGAACCGTTCCAGAACAGCTGACCTTGTCTTACAATAATAACTGACTGTTGGTGATATTTGGTTGCGTAATGCCAAATTCTAATTTGATTTCATACTTTATATAAATTATTAAGTAGTGCTCGCTGTTTATCGATTGTTTTGTGACAATGTAGATAAGAGTAACCGGTTCAAAAGTCCTGTGTTTGAATGTCGTCTTTGGTATCTGACTTCAGCAAAAACTTCATCTTAACGATATATATTTAAAATAAATAAATAAATCCCCTTTACCCTTTGATTCTTGAGGAAATTAGTTGTTTTTGTTATTATTACTAATGTCATGACGACAAACGTACTGCAAGTTGCCTTCGTGCATATTTGTTTTCAGTCTGCTGTATATAAATCTGAATGAGTTTGAATACTGAATGGGTGCAAACACAACGTGTCTCAAACTAATCGCCATGTGAATGTTTAATCAAATCGTGCAGCTCTGATTGGAAGTGAATATTAAAATATTTCTAATTAGAAGATTATTATAGAATATTAAGGAAGTGAACCGACACAAATTCATCGATAAGTCGAATCAAAATAATCGTTCAGTCCTGATTTAGGAAGCAGGCCACGTGGCGGTGTACTCTGGAGCATGTTTTGCTGTTTAAAAGGAATCGGATACACGCACACGGGTACAAAGAAAATCAGAAAATGAAAAAATGAAAAAATATATATTTTTAAAAGTACAATAAGTATTTTATGGAAGTGAAGCAGCATCAAAACTCTTCAAGACAAAAAATACGTTGAATGACACGAACTGAACAAAAACTTGTTAAAATAAAAATGTTTGAATTTTTCGGCATTGGCAAATTTGATCTGAAAGGAAAGCATATTCATAATGCGTGAAATTTTCAACACTTGCAATTTATTTTTTCTCGTATGCTTCAAATGAAAATGCAATTCAAGCATTTAAAATTCAATGCCGAAAAATGTACCTTATTAAAATTGCTCTTCTAATTGACAACCAGCTCTTAGGGTACAAATTCATATTGCAGTACGAATTTTCCCATCAGACAAAATGTGAACAGAGATATTACCAATAATACAAAAAAACAAACAAACAAACAAAAAAAAGTGTGATAAATCGTGTAGCTTTTTCAACCTTCCACTGATGCGGACGAGTTTTGAACGGCTCACGGACGTGCGTGCACCTTACCAGCCGTTTGATTCGGTTCGTTCTCAAGCTGATGCAGATTTCTTTGCTAAATTAAAATTTCTTAAGGTGAAAGTTATTAAGTCAGGGTGATTCGTATGCAGAGGTTCCACTGTGTTAAATTTCAGGTTGTCTAAATTAGGGTAGAAAAACCTCAAGTCATTCAAGACACTCCCGTAGCATTTGAGAATACTTTTTAAAAGATTTGGATTTAACAGACGAACAAACTGATAACTTTTGGTTATAAATCGACATGTATTAATGGAAATATTAAGATTTTTTTCTGTGCAGATTACCGTTACATAGGGAGCGCTGTTCTTGTGCTTATGTTCATTATTAGTCCAATTATCTGGTAATTAAGCATGTACAAAAGAAAAAAAAAGAGGGTAATTTCATGGTGTAAAAAATTTAAATGAACATATTGTTGAAAATAGTGGGTTAAAAATAAAAAATAGATAAAATACATTGTTGAAAACTTGTGTAATATTAAAATTAGTTTGATGATTCGAATCAATTTGTGTGATAAAAAAAAAATACTAATAATTAAAAAAAAAAATCTAAAGTATAGTGCGGTGAAAAAGTATTTCCCCCTTCCTCCCCATGCATGTTCTCTGTTGAAAATAATTTCATCAGCGGTCTAAATCGACACCTTAAAGTCCATTTTCCTATTCTTAGAAATATAACGTAAAAAAAAAAAAAAAAAAAGCTTTTTTAAGTCGTTGTTGATTTCTCTCAGATGCTCGGCTTCCCTCTTTTTCCTTGAACGAACACTGATGGGGTGCACTTACTTTCGAAATGAATTGCGTGATGGGCATCTCGGCAGATTTATTGTGATCATATCGCATCATTGCTACAATCTACAGACACTGATGTGCTACACAAACACGGAGCTGTGATAGAAGACTGTGAAGTGCCTGTAAATATAAACAGGAAATGAGTGTCAGAGCCAGAAGCTGTCAGGATCATCTCTCTCTCTCTCTCTCTCTGCATGATGCAGTTACCGATTATATCCGTGCCTTTTCCCTGCAGCTTCTCCATCTCTCCAGGGGCGGGGGTGTGTATTCATAGCGCTCTATATCATCATTATTATTCCCTCACACACACACACACACACACACACACACACACACACACACACACACACACACACACACACAGAGCAGGAACTGAGACAAAAACAGCTCCTGGATGAGATGCATCTCTACGAGCACGTGTTTAAAAACAAAAGCGAACATCTGGAGCTCGCGGCTGTGTTTTTATCTCGGTATAAATGAAGTTTTTTTTTTTTTTTTAAAGGAATAGCAGAAATTCTGAAAGAGAAGAGGCGAATACAGAAAAGACTAAAAGAAATCTTCATGAAGCTTGTTAAATGGGCAATTAACAATTCTTCAATGCTGAAATTTCTTATTCTTAGAAATACTGGTTTGTAGTTGAATCATCATCCTGTCTGAAAAGTGTAAAGTCACTAAAGAAAAAAGAAAAGAAAAAAACAAAACCCCGTTTCTAAAATGGACTTCCAGTCTGAGACGCTCGTGTGTGTTTGGCTGCACGTCCTCTCAGGGCGTTTTCACATTAGGGGCGATTGATTCGTAACGATCGCCCGACACTCCTCCGCCGGCCAGAGTTCAGATTATTATATTCCTCAATTCTTGGGTATGTTTCTGCATTTACACTCTGCGATACAGCAGGTGGCACTATGAAACTACTTGGTTCGTGAACCGCCATTAAAACACGAGAGAAGAAGAGAACGAGGACGCTATAACCTTCGCTCTACTCCTAATATTATTCATATATCCGTGACAAGAAGTATCCGAGACGACCTCTTCAAGCGGTCACGTGGAGCGATTGCGTTCACACCGATCAAAATGAACCAGATTTGGAGGTCTAGTGTTCTCAGAAACAAATCCTGAATGTGAAAACACCCGTAGTTATTTTAAAGCTCCTGAAGCGGAGATTTATGAACACGAGCAGGAATCATATAACTGTTAAACCAGCTTAAGTGTTCAATACATCATCACATCATATAACCCTTTACTATAAGTTGACTGATGATTGTATTATATTGCCTGCTCGCTTTGGAGAGGTCTAGGAAGGAGGTGTGGCCGAGAACATTTAAAAAATACAGGATTGAGATGAACATTAAGGATTAATTCGTTTTTCACACTTGGATATCTAGCAAACTTGATTAGCACTAAGCCATTACTTTCTCATTAGGAGGAAATAAATTAAAGTGTGAGTAATTATTAATGTGTTTTTTTTTTTTTACCTGAGGTTTGGAAATGCTAGCGATTACATACAGTGCTGTGAAAACCCCCTGTGTGTGTGTGCGCGTGTGGGGCTCTTCCTGATTTTTTACTTTTTTTTTGCATACTAACACACAAAATTATAAAGATGATTAATAATCATTTTTAATGATTATTTAATTTATTAAGGGAATAAAAGCTGTCCAAACCGACCTTGCGAAAAAATTAAACGTTTTGTTAAAAAATAATAAAATGAAGATTTAAAAACAATGTTGTACAATGTGGCCGAATTAAAACAATTCTGCAAAGAAGAGCGGGCCAGAATTCCTCCACGGCGATGTGAAGGTCTCAGTGCCAGTTATAGCAAACGCTTGATCGCAGTTGTTGCCGCCAAGGATGGCACAAGCAATTATTAGGTTTAGAGGCAATTACTTTTTCACACATTGCCAGGCAGGTTTGGACAGCTGTTTTTCCCTTAAAAATTACATCATCAGCATTTTGAATTTACTCCAGTTATCTTTGTGTAATATTCAAATCTGTCACACTTTAATTATTGAGATCATCAAAACTCAGGTAGTCCTCGACTTATGAACGCGGTCTGTGTTCCCGGAAGCGTGTTCGTAAGTCGGATTTGTTCTCAAGTCTGACAGAGTGGATCATATACGCCTTACAACGCAAAGAACGCCAATACACTCAACTAAATCTGTCCCCTTTGTCCACACTGCCATCATGTGGCCAAAACTGTAATCACACCCAAGGAAATGAATCTCACATGACGTGAAATGTAAAAGTGTCTCTGCGCCTTATTATAATATATATATATATATATACACAACACACGTGGAACAAAATTGTTGGTACCCTTCGGTCAATGAAAGAAAGACTCACAATGGTCACATAAATAACTTTAATCTGACAAAAGTAATAATTAAAAAAAATTCTATGAATGTTAACCAATGAAAGTCAGACATTGCTTTTCAACCATGCTTCAACAGAATTATTAAAAAAATAAACTCATGGAACAGGCCTGGACAAAAATGATGGTACCCCTAGAAAATACTGAAAATAATGTGACCAAAGGGACATGTTAATTCAAGGTGTGTCCACTAATTAGCATCACAGGTGTCTACAATCTTGTAATCAGTCAGTGGGCCTATATATAGGGCTCCAGGTCGTCACTGTGTTGTTTGGTGACATGGTATGTACCACACTCAACATGGACCAGAGGAAGCGAAGGAAAGAGTTGTCTCAGGAGATTCGAAAGAAAATTATAGACAAGCATGTTAAAGGTAAAGGCTATAAGACCATTTCCAAGCAGCTAGATGTTCCTGTGACTACAGTTGCACATATTATTCAGAAATTTAAGATCCATGGGACTGTAGCCAACCTCCCTGGACGTGGCCGCACGAGGAAAATTCATGACAAATCAAAGAGACGGATAATCTGAATGGTAACAAAAGAGCCCAGAAAGACTCCTAAAGAGATCCAAGGTGAACTTCATGCTCAAGGAACATCAGTGTCAGATCGCACCATCCGTCGTTGTTTGAGCCAAAGTGGACTACATGGGAGACGACCAAGGAGGACACCATTGTTGAAAACAAATCATAAAAATGCCAGACTGGAATATGCCAAACTACATGTTGACTTCTGGGAGCATGTCCTATGGACAGATGAGACAAAAATGGAGGCTCTGTTATGTTCTGGGGCTGCTTTGCTGCATCTGGCACAGGGTGTCTTGAATCTGTGCAGGGTACAATGAAATCTCAAAACTATCAAGGGATTCTAGAGAGAAATGTGCTGGCCAATGTCAGAAAGCTGGGTCTCAGTCGCAGGTCATGGGTCTTGCAACAGGACAATAACCCAAAACACACAGCTAAAAACACCCAAGAATGGCTAAGAGGAAAACATTGGACTATTCTAAAGTGGCCTTCTATGAGCCCTGACCTCAATCCTATTGAGCATCTTTGGAAGGAGCTGAAACATGCTGTCTGGAAAAGACACCCTTCAAACCGGAAACAACTGGAGCAGCTTGCTCATGAGGAGTGGGCCAAAATACCTCCAATAGGCGCAGAAGTCTCAGTGACAGTTACAGGAATCGTTTGATTGCAGTGATTGCCTCAAAAGGTTGTGCAACAGGGCCTCCGAGTGGCGCAGTGGTTAAAGCGCTCGCCCTATCATCCGGAGATCGCTAGTTCGAGTCCCGGGTGATGCTGTAACCTCTCGCAGCCGGAGGTCTAGAGAGAGCTGATTGGCCGAGCTCTCTCAGAGGGGAGGGCTGAGAGGTACTTAGTGCTCCCACATTAATCACGGCTCTACAGCCAATCAGGGGCGTCTGTGAGCTCGCGCAGCGGAGGGAGCGGATAGCGCTGTCCTCCGAGTGCGTTACGCCGCCCACAACGGTGCGCGAGCGAGCAGTTCGAAAAGATGCGGTCGGCTGGCGTCACGTGGTTCGGAGGAAACACGTGATAGTCTTCGGCCCTCCCGGCTGAGTGGTAGTAGTAGCCTTAATGTGGAGCCCCCTAGTGACGGGGAGGAATTGGACACGACTAAATTAGGGAGAAAATCGGGGAAAAATCAAAAAAAAAAAAGGTTGTGCAACAAACTATTAAGTTAGGGGTACCATCATTTTTGTCCAGGCCTGTTCCATGAGTTCATTTTTTTTTTTTATAATTCCGTTGAAGCATGGTTGAAAAGCAATGTCTGACTTTCATTGGTTAACATTCATAGAATTCTTATTTATTATTACTTTTGTCAGATTAAAGTTATTTCTGTGACCATTGTGAGTTTTTCTTTCATTGACCGAAGGGTACCAACAATTTTGTCCACGGTATGTGTGTGTTATGTATGTGTGTTGGTATATATAATATTATATATATATAATATATATATATATATATATATATATATAAAAAAATCAGACGTTCAATGAGGTGGAAAAGTATTTGCCAGTATATAATGTTTAATAACATGCATGTACTAATAAATAAGTGCATGATTTGCAGAAAATTTGCAAAATAAATAGAAAGGACAGATGGCCAAGAGGACAGTGTTTTTAAACCCAAACCCCATGGCAGTTTACACACACACACGTGCGCGCGCACAAAAGCAGAAAAGAGCGACTCCTGGGTGTCCGGTACCACTCACCGGTCATCGATACTGTTCTGGTAGTAGATGTGCAGCAGTTTGTCTTTAATCCAGGAGATCTGTTTAGATGCTTCCTTCCCTGCCTCCGCCTGCAGAGCGTACTTCTTATAGATCTGTGCCAGGCCCATCATCGCTTCCTTACGCACTCGCCACTGAAACACAGGCACGGAAACATTTATTTAAAAAAAAAAAAAAAAAAAGTATAATAATAATAATAATAATAAATGACAGAAAAAAAACATTCAAAACAAATTGCACATCTATATGAAATAATGAGCTCATGAGAAGTAAATTATGAACCAAAATGCTGAACAAAGTGATCTAGTGGTCACTTTACTCCTCCAGGGTTGTGGGTTTGAATCTCGCATCTGTGTGTGTGTGTGTGTGTGTGTGTAATAGAGAGAGAGAGAGAGAGAGAGAGAGTTTGCACATTCTACCAGTGCGTGATGGCTTTCCTCTGAGTAATCGAGTTGTCCAAAGTCACGTGTTCTGGGCTGACTGTCTTTTCCCAAAAATCGCCCTGCAGTGTATTGGCACCCAACCAGGGTGCAAACTGCCCTGAGCTCACTGTGATAACTCACACACTGCACATTATCTCTCCACACACACTCATACACTTGGAGCCCATTGCGAGTAAAAATCGTCCAGAGAAGAGGTGTTCAAATTGTATCTCGCATCCCAGTAGAAACTCTACAAGGGGCATTTCTAAAGTGGTATAATAAAATAACTAAATAAATAACTTTATGGCATGTTGTTCGTGAGGCTTTGCGGTTTAACGACGGCACGTAAAACTATGCCAAAAGCTCCGTCTTTATCTTCTCTCCACTCGAGAACAGAAAAAAAAGAAGAAAAAAAAACAAAAAAAACAGATGAGACGATCGTCACGTGAAGCCGGAATGCCCGGGAGTCATTCAGCTGTTTTGAGCTCTGTGCTTGAAATAAAACTATAAAACATTAGTAGGGCCTCAAGTGATGCAACCCAAACATTTTTCAAAGTAGTAAAAAAAGAAATAGATAAACATAACATTAATAATTTATTACATTTTACACTGTTACAGTCTAACACTTGACTATGTTCTAGCAAATGATCAAAATTCAAGAGCAATGTAAAGTAATGCTTGTTCGACAGTCAGAAGCTGTTCATGGTTTCAGAAGTGGTAGTACAAGAGAAGAGTCCCCGCCCTTTTCTGAGCGTGTTCGTAAGTCGGATTCGTTTGTAAGTCAGACAAAGTGAGTCTCATACACCTTTGAAACAAATATACAACGTAAAGCATAAAAAAAATAAAAAAAGTTTTGGTTCCGCATTATACTCTCGCAGAACCGAGCCTTTAAATCACGAGGGGAATCCTAGGGAGTAAAATTTTAATTAAAAGGGCTGCCATTTTGTCTCACAGCTATAGTGGACTGTGGACTTGTGACGTTTTGTTGGGGATTTTCCGAAATTAAGATTATTCACCATCGGGGCAGCTTTACAGGGCAGACATTTTTTCTTTCATTGTGCTCCCGGGTTGATTCATTGAAACCGGTCAGGCCGACTCATTTCTCCCGCCTGTCTCACACACGTGTAAACACTTCCGTGATTTGTTCGTAGAGCCGGGGTCCGTTCGTATCTGCGGAAATTTGTAACTCGGGGATTTACTTTATGTTGAAAATCTCCTGTCCCTTAATCAGTAATACTGATTTATTTTATACCCTGTTGATTTTCTCCTTAAACTCACGACCGATTCCCATCTGTCGGACACAAATGAGCTACGGATGAAGGGACGAGAAGGAGATTCCCATGCCTTCTCCATGGCAGCTGATACAAACTGCTGCTCATGCAATATCCGTGAATAGACATGATTGGCTAGCCGTTGCTGCCGATTGATATCAGAGAGCAAGTATGTCTCTGCTGGGATGTCTAAAGTCGGTGGTTCAAGAGACAGCACTAATAAGTTGCCACTGTTGAGTTCTTGAGCGAGGCCCTTAAGCCTGCGTCCTCCAGGGAGCACTGTATCCTGAGCACTGATGCCAACTTCCTAATTGCTATATACAGGAAGTGAAAAAAAAAAAACTTACTATCCTTACCACGATTTCAACATCCTGTAAAGTACATGTATAGATAGTATAGATGGTCCACATCTGGATACACGGTGATGTTTGTCATTTCAGTAAAAACTCTGATTTCCGGAGCATCGTTTATGCAGGTGTACAGAACGAGAAGCGATTATGTTTTAAATCCCCAACCCCCCCACCCGGCCGTGATGTGAAAAGCCTAGAGAACAGCTAAATGTGAGTTATGGTTCGATATATTTCATTTGGCCTCCTCTGCCTGGAGGCCCGAAGAGGCTGCAGATTAGATTAGGGAGAGAAATGGAGTGGAGCTCGAGAGAGAAACCTCAGAGCTAATGAGCTCTGGCCAGCCAAATGCACTGATGTCACACGGTAACAGGCTCTCAGCACTTTGTTGGTTTCTTTCCTTTTTTTTATTTTTTATTTTTTTTAAAAACGATGATGGTAGAAATGGAAAAAATAAAATAAAAAAATAACACTGAAACACACCCTCTTGTCGAGTGTCCTCTCTCTGACGAAGTTCAGCAGGTGATCGTTGACGAGGGCGAGGTCCTTTTTCGAGGCAGTCACGATGGACACGATGACGTCATGCCGAATGGCTTCCTCTGGATCGTGGGATCTCACTTTGAGATACTCTGGAAGCACAAAACAGTCACATTTTCAATTGTGAATAATAAACCTAGGATGCCAAATCATTACTTAAGCCTCAACGAAAAAAAAATATACATGCTATGATTTTATATTTCTTGGAATTCTAGCTAATTCTACCCTCAGAAAATTCATTAAACATGTGGATTTAAAACTTTTATAATAAACTATAGTTAACCATTAGAACCTTAACGGCCAAAAACACAACACTGGTGACTAAACTCAGTGCTAGACCGCTTGTTTGGACTAATTCATACTGCTTTGGAAAATATCATCAACAGTCATTCTTTTATTTATTCCTCTTATTATTATTTATCTGGTAATAGAACTAATTATTAAACCAAGTGGTATTTCATCTGTTTGACCAGGGAGTGTAAACCGAAAAAGACATTGTGCATCCAAAAGGCTTAGCGAATACTGCGCAAAACATGCGTTATTTTTTTTTTAGTAATTGTTTCCAGTATAAATAAGTAAATAAAGTTTAATACATGTGAGTTTGTGTGCTTGACATCAGTTCATAAAAAAATTATTTATATTAAAAATAAAATCTTTTTTGAAAAAAATTAAAAACTCACCAAGACAATTTTTTTTGGTGTTTATATAAAAATATAAATTGTTTATGGTTTAGGTATGTCTGTAAATAAGGTTGTTTTGCAATTATCTGTTTAAAAACATTTTTTTTTATCTAATCTGTTATGCATCACATTTTTTTCTGTGCTGATCTGATTCATGTATCGCTACACTGACTTCAAAATGGATTTTGCTTTAGTTAATGTTTAATTTTTACGTTTGCATGTAATGTTGGTGTGACATCACAGTTCCTTGATAATCCAACAGGTGGTTTGCTCTAAACTGGCACATGATGTTGTGGAAGGAGCAAAGTTTTTGCAAAAATTGTAACAAAAACAGAAAAAAATTTAACCAAATTTTTTTTTTTATACTTATTTACAATATAACTCAAATCAATCTGCTGTTTGTCCATTAAATTAACTGAATGAGTTTTAGATTTAGAAATTATTTATACTTTCTAAATTATTTAGGTAAAATAAAATCTATATTTCAGTTTACAAACGTATCACAGTTCCTAAGTTTTATAATGTATGCTATACATTTGTGTACATTTTATGTTCAATAATAAACCTATGTATTGTATATACAGTAGTAATCAGTTCGTCCGTAGTGATTCCCATCCCTAGTGTTTGTTATTACACACACACATACACACAGTAGAACCTTGGATTACGAGCATAATTAGTTCGGGAAGCGGGCTCATATTCCAAAACATTCGTGAATTAAACAAAGGCGAGAGAGAGAGAGAGAGAGAGATGAAAAAAAAAAGCAACAAGACACTCTACGCTACATGTGAGACAATCACTGAAATCCGGCAATGCAGGAAAAACCCCCAATAACACTGCAGAACAAATTTTAAAGGGTCTAATAGGATACGATACTACTTCTCCCAACTATAAACGTTTCCACAGATCACAGAGCAACATATCTGACACGTCAAGAGATTCTAACCTGCTCTCACGGCTTCACATCTCTCACCTGTGAGATCTTTTGCCAAATCCGGGTGATTCATCAGGCAGTGGCTGGCAAACTTCACGCACTCCAGTCGGATAGGAACGTGAATATCGTTGAACCTGAGGGATCGTTAAAAAAACAACGGCTCAGACGGGGACAGATTTTTTCTAAATTTATTAGAGAATTAGAGTATTGTTAATAAACCAATAACGAGGATGCAGGACTGGACGAGGAAGCTTCACCTCCCGAGGTAGCACTGCCACAGAGGCTTGTTCTGGGACGCCAGCTCCGAGTCCTTAGTGCCAAACATCTTGGCGAGCAGCTTGACAACTTGAAGCCGCTCATCGTTATCGTTACTCTGCGCGTGCACACACACACAAAGACACAGATCATTCCTTTCAGAGCTGACGCCCAAGTCAATTAATTCTCTCTTGTGATGAATTAACTCATTTAGTCTATTCAGCATTTCTGTTATTGCATTCGGAGTAAAAAAATTTTTTTAAAAAGCTGAAAAAAATCTCAACGTCACACCGCGAACAATAAAAGTCTACAAAAAAAAAAAAAAAAAAACATAAAAAAAGCGATAAGGCTGATAGACCACAAGTTATCATAAAAAAAGTTATTATAAAATCAATAATAATATAAAAAGCCCCTTGTTGAAGGTTTGGATTAAAATATAAGTGATTAGGTGAAAAACCTGACAGCCAACATAATGTATATGTTAATACCAAACACACACACGCGCACTAAATCAGTGTGAAACTTGCAGCCTGAGGAAAGTTCACACAAGAATCATGGACTAATTCTGTGTTACTGTGTGTGTTCTCTATGATGAAGAGAATCTACTAAAATAAATAAATTTTTAAAAAATATATATATACAGCGAGGTCAATAAGTATTTGATCACCCTGTGATTTTGCAAGTTCTCTTACTTATAAATCATGGAAGGCCCTACAATTTTCAGCAAAGGTGCATTTCCACTGTGAGAGACAAAATCTAAAAGGAAAAACCCGGAAATCACATTGTATGATTTTTTTTTTACAATTTATTTGTGAATTACTGTGTCAAATAAGTATTTGATCACTTGAGTCAAAATCTTTTAATATTTGGTACAGAAGCCTTTGTTAACAATTACAGAGGTCAAACAGTTCCTGTAGTTCTTCACCAGGTTTGCACACACTGCAGGGGGGATTTTGGCCCACTCCTCCATACAGATCCTCTCTAGATCCGTCAGGTTTCAGGGCTGTCGCTGAGCAACACGGAGTTTCAGCTCCCTCCAAAGATTTTCTATTGCATTTAGGTCTGGAGACTGGCTAGGCCACTCCAGAACCTTGATATGCTTCTTATGGAGCCACTCCTTGGTTTTCCTGGCTGTGTGCTTTGGGTCATTGTCATGTTGGAAGACCCAGCCACGACCCATCTTTAATGCTCTGACTGAGGGAAGGAGGTTTTTGCCCAATATGTCACAATACATGGCCCCATTCATCCTCTCCTTAATACAGTGCAGTCATCCTGTCCCCTGTGCAGAAAAACACCCCCAGAGCATGATGCTTCCAGCCCCATGCTTCACTGTAGGTATGGTATTATTGGGATGATACTCATCATTCTTCTTCCTCCAAACACGGCGAATGGATTTAAGACCAAAAAGTTCTACTATGGTCTCTTCTGACCACAGGACTTTCTCCCATGGCTCCTCTGGATCATCCAGATGGTCTCTGGCAAACTTCAGATGGGCCTGGACATGGGCTGACTTAAGCAGGGAAAACTTCAGTGCAATGCAAGACTTTAAACCATGACATCTTAGTGTATTACTGATCCAAGTAGCCTTGGAAACGATGGTCCCAGCTCTCTTCACAGCACTGACCAGCTCCTCCGGTGTAGTTCTGGGCTGATTCTTCACCATTCTTAGCATCATTGATACCCCATGAGAAGAGATCTTCCGTGGTGTCTCAGTCCAAGCGACAGTCCATTTTCTGACAATTGCTCCAACAGTGGTTCTTTTTTCACCAAGCTGCTTGGCAATTGCCCCGTAGCCCTTTTCAGCTTTGTGAAGGTCTACAATTTTGTCTCTTGTGTCTTTCGACAACTCTTTGGTTTTGCCCATGTTGCTACTTAGATTTTGTCTGATTGTGGGGTGCACAGGTGTCTTTATGACAGCTAACGACCTCAAACAGGTGTAGAGTGTGGCTGGACTATTTAAAAGCAAAATAACAGGTCTTTGAGGGTCAGAAATCTGGCTGATAAAGAAGTGATCAAATACTTACACACGTGGACAAAATTGTTGGTACCCTTCGGTCAATGAAAGAAAAACTCACAATGGTCACAGAAATAACTTTAATCTGACAAAAGTAATAATAAATAAGAATTCTATGAATGTTAACCAATGAAACCAAAGACATTGCTTTTCAACCATGCTTCAACAATTTTTTTTTTAATGAGCTCATGGAACAGGCCTGGACAAAATTGATGGTACCCCTAACTTAATAGCTTGTTGCACAACCTTTTGAGGCAATCATTGCAATCAAACGATTCCTGTAACTGTCAATGAGACTTCTGCACCTCTCTGCAGGTATTTCGGCCCACTCCTCATGAGCAAGCTGCTCCAGTTGTTTCCGGTTTGAAGGGTGCCTTTTCCAGACAGCATGTTTCAGCTCCTTCCAAAGATGCTCAATAGGATTGAGGTCAGGGCTCATAGAAGGCCACTTTAGAATAGTCCAATGTTTTCCTCTTAGCCATTCTTGGGTGTTTTTAGCTGTGTGTTTTGGGTCATTGTCCTGTTGCAAGACCCATGACCTGCGACTGAGACCCAGCTTTCTGACACTGGCCAGCACATTTCTCTCTAGAATCCCTTGATAGTCTTGAGATTTCATTGTACCCTGCACAGATTCAAGACACCCTGTGCCAGATGCAGCAAAGCAGCCCCAGAACATAACAGAGCCTCCTCCATGTTTCACAGTAGGGACGGTGTTCTTTTCTTGATATGCTTCATTTTTCCATCTGTGAACATAGAGCTGATGTGCCTTGGCAAAAAGTTAAAATTTTGTCTCATCTGTCCATAGGACATTCTCCCAGAAGCTTTGTGGCTTGTCAACATGTAGTTTGGCATATTCCAGTCTGGCTTTTTTCTGATTTGTTTTGAACAATAGTGTCCTCCTTGGTCGTCTCCCATGTAGTCCACTTTGGCTGAAACAACGACGGATGGTGCGATCTGACACTGATGTTCCTTGAGCATGAAGTTCACCTTGGATCTCTTTCGAAGTCTTTCTGGGCTCTTTTGTTACCATTGGGATTATCCGTCTCTTTGATTTGTCATAAATTTTCCTTGTGCGGCCACGTCCAGGGAGGTTGGCTACAGTCCCATGGATCTTAAATTTCTGAATAATATGTGCAACTGTAGTCTTAAATTTCTGAACAATATGTGCAACTGTAGTCACAGGAACATCTAGCTGCTTGGACTTGGTCTTATAGCCTTTACCTTTAACATGCTTGTCTATAATTTTCTTTCGAATCTCCTGAGACAACTCTTTCCTTCGCTTCCTCTGGTCCATGTTGAGTGTGGTACATACCATGTCACCAAACAACACAGTGACGACCTGGAGCCCTACATATAGGCCCACTGACTGATTACAAGATTGTAGACACCTGTGATGCTAATTAGTGGACACACCTTGAATTAACATGTCCCTTTGGTCACATTATTTTCAGTATTTTCTAGGGGTACCATAATTTTTGTCCAGGCCTGTTCCATGAGTTTTTTTTTTATTTTTATAATTCTATTGAAGCATGGTTGAAAAGCAATGTCTTTGGTTTCATTGGTTAACATTCATAGAATTCTTATTTATTATTACTTTTGTCAGATTAAAGTTATTTCTGTTATTTAGTGAGTTTTTCTTTCATTGACCGAAGGGTACCAACAATTTTGTCCACGTGTGTATTTGACACAGTAATTCACAAATAAATTGTTAAAAAAAAAAAATCATAGAATCTAAAAAGAAAAATCCGGAAATCACATTGTGTCTCTCACAGTGGAAATGCACCTTTGCTGAATATTGTAGACCCCTCCATGATTTCTAAGTAAGAGAACTTGCAAAATCACAGGGTGATCAAATACTTATTGACCTCACTGTATATATAAATATATATTTAAATAATAATAATAATAACACACACCATGCCCTGCGTTGGCTTATTTGAAAATAATACACACCCTGGAGAATGTGATGAATGTGTTCTAGCTTTGTTCACAAAAAGGCAAAAAAAAACAACAACAACAAAAAAAAGAAGGCCGGCACACATCGGTCCTGGTACATGTACAGAAGAACATTTATGAGAGACAGAGTCCAGGTTTGTACATTCTGCAGCTCTGTGCTACACAAGGAGTCGCTATGAAGCTGCATTGGATGTACTAACAGCTATGAGCACATCCGAGTTTTCTTTCTTGTTTAACACCACGCAAGCTTCTACAGCCATGTTCACCACAAGAGTTCGTTTTTGTTATATTTTGTTATTATTATAAAAAAATAAAAAAAATTCCAAAAGTGTCAACAGAATAAAAGGGAGTAAAAGAATTAGTCATTCATTCACATAAGTCACTTTAAATAAATTAATAACACGTGGACATTTCTATTTAAATTCCACTTCATTTCCACACTAAAATTTCTATATATTATTTTTCTATATTGGTACAGGATCATTTCTTCTCCATATTTGTACAGCTAGGTTTTATTACAGTTTTCTTCTATTGTATATTTTGTATTCCATAGATATATTATTCTTTATTAGCTAATATATTATTCATATTTACTTCCTATTAATAGTCTTTTATTTTAAGGTCACGGGTGGTTGTCTAAGCAATACAATTTTAGTGTGAATTCATTCAAATAGGTTTTGATGAACAGCAGTGTTTTTTTTTTTTTTTTTACATGATGATGAACACTGAGGTGAATTTTCTCTTGATTTTCTGCATTTTATATAAACGTCTTGATCCCGATGATTATTAAAAGGAAATGTATGTTTTGTTCCAACATCAGTATTTATTTCATGTAGTTTTTATATTTAGACATTCTGATTGCCATTTATTTTTGATGTATACATTTAAAGTTGGTTTCAAATCTGTGAAAGGTATACAGAGTATTTGATTGTTTTTTGTCTGCTTGCTCTTTAAAAGGGGTTCGAGTGTCCAGATATCCAACAGAAAATTATGTTGATTAAAATGATAATTATTTTTTATTAATTATTATAAACTTCCACAATTGTTGGATGATCCATTTTGATATTTTCGAATGCTTTGAGACATGATTTCGAGTACGTTATTATTAGGAAATCATTTCATGAGGTGGATTCAATGAACATCAAATCCAAAGGGATGCGTCGGCCCTGATGCAGTAGATTTGTTGCGAAAGTTGCCGCCACTTTATTTCCTGATTTTGATCCATCTTGATGTGTATACTGTGGTGATTTTTCTCTTATTTCCAGAAACGTCAGGATTTTACCTTTAGCTTAAATTCTAGCTGAGGCAGAACGGACAGCAGGAGGTGACTGTCGATGTTGTAGAGCTCCAGGATTAAATCGAACACGTGCTCAGACAGGTCGCTTACTGACGTCTTCCCCAGCATCAGCACCTGGTTAAAAAACTGAGGAAAGAGGGGGAAAAAAAAAAAAAAAAAAAACAGACAAGCTTCAGACACCTTCTTCTGTCACTGTCAGAAATAAGGACGCCAGAAATTCAAATTTTGCAAAATTTTTCTCAAAGAAAAAAAAAACATCAGTTTTCTAGGGAGCATAAAGATCAGACTTTTGAAGCAATGGAAAATTCATGTTGTCTAATGAGTCCAGACTGACCCTAAAAAGGGAAGGTCATGAAGCCATGCACACATCAGACACATTAGAGATGGGAATCATACGTGACCACCTGATACGATATTATCATGATACTTAGCTTCTGATTCGATTAAAATTGGGATTTTTATAAACATCCGATCCAGATATGATACAAGTTTTTCCCCACAATTTGGTCACAAGGCTTTGAACCTTAATGTAATGAAGAAAACTTGAGTTTTTTTTTATTTTTTTTTTTATTCAACATCTTCACAACTGAACTGAAAAGTCACTAAAGTAATTAAATGCAAGTAAATGAAATTTCTCACTTAAAAACACGTAATTTTTCCAGATTTTCTCCCTAATTCAGTCATCTCCAATTCCTCCCCGTCACTAGGGGGCTCCCACATTAAGGCTACTACTACCACTCAGTCGGAAGTTTGTTCAGATTCTGCAAATCAAATAATTTCACGACAGATTATTATTACACATGGCGTGAAGGACGGACAATAGACATCGTTTTAAAAATCAGTGTTTTAATCCAAACTAACATCACGATCATGTGTTTCCTCCAAACCATGTGACGCCAACCGACCGCCTCTTTTCAAACTGCTCGCTCACGAACGCGGCGTAACACTCTCGGAGGACAGCGATATCCGCTCCTTCCGCTTGTGTGAACTCACAGTCGCCCCTGATCGGCTGTAGAGCCGGGAACAATGTGGGAGCGCCAAGTACGTCTCACCCCTCCCCTCTGAGAGAGCTCGGCCAATCAGCTCTCTCTAGACCTCCGGCTGCGTCAGCATCACCCGGGAATCGAACACACAACGATTTTTCAAAACTACTCATCGACTGATGACTTCGACTGGTGCAATGACCAGGTTTGAGACTAATTTGAGAAGTTTGGAGGGAGGAAAAAAAAAAAAAAAAAAGGTTTTAATAATGTGTGTGAATTTTTATATTGTATTTCTGTCGTGCCACTCAGAAGCTTCTGCGCTCGGTACAGAATCGTTTATATCTGAGGCCAATCATCGGTTACGGCCGCTTGAGCTGAAAACCCAGTCGGTTCTGGTCCGGGTCATTTCTAGTATACATGTAAAGAATTTTATTTTTTTTTTTTTTCGATTTGTGGGTGCTCTAGGAGCATAACCCATGCAAATTTCGGGGGTCGATTGTAAATAACAATCCACAAATTTTTACAGTAAAACAAATTTCTTTATATTTCTTAAGATTGTTATTTATTCCCAAGTTCTTTTTTTTTTTACCAATAGAACTGAAATGTTTTAAAAAGTATAAGCTAATAGTTATATAATATTTTCCAGGTTATTGTTTTGAATTGATTCATTCTGGATAATAAACTCTATAAAATATCTTACATGCATATAATAAAAACCTGTACGATATTCCTGACACTAGCACATTTATTTGCTCACCAAAACCAAGGCTGGACAGGAAGCTCGTACCGCGTCTGTATCCGGTCCATAACCCGATGCTCGACCGCACAGCAGATGGACAGAGGCTGAGAGTTAACGGTGTCGCTCTTGAACCCTGCATTCGTACTAACGAGCAAACTAACTCATGATGTCTATTTTCTACATGTTGAAGTTGAGGCTTTCTAAAACCCAATGCCAATCAGATACGATGAGGTGAATCCAAAAGACAGGACTGAAGAATTCCTCGCGTTATTATTTCAAGTCATGTTATTATTTCGATCACGATCAATTCCTAATTAACGGGGTGTGTGTGTGTGTCTCACGGTGTTGCTTTACACTCTGAAGACGATGAAGTGATTTAAACGAAGATGGCACGAGGTTACGGTCAAAGCTCGGGAGCTGGTTAACAATTCGAAACACTGAATGATGTAAGAGAAAGCCAGTGGCGGTAAACCCCCACCACACACACGCACGCACGCACACACACACAGAGATACACACTCACGTTGGTTATATAAGGCTCGATGGCCTGCGCGGTTCTCTTCAGCAGCGCTTTAGCCAGGTCGTACGCCTGCTTGTTCAGATTCTGCAAATCAAATAATTTCACAAAAGGTTATTATTACACATGGCGTGAAGGACAGACGATAGACATGGCTTTAAAAATTTGTGTTTTTAATCCACACTAACATCACGATCAGGGATCTGGATGAGACAACAGATTGAACAAGAGGTTCATCAGCTAGGGCAGATCCAGAAAAGTGGATAGAAAACAAATAACAGGACAGAAGTGAGTGTAAAATAACATAAAATAAAATAAAGCGGATAGAAATAAAATGCTACATGGAGGAAAACGGACGAACAGACAGAAGACAGAAAGAAAGCTGGAACATGAGACAGACAGAACGTGGCAATTGGAATGGAACATGAGACGAACGGAACGCAAGAATGACTAGAGTTAAGTACACTAAAATGACGAGACGGATATAAAACTACAACTGAAGAACACTAGGTTTCTGTCTGCCTCGTTATCTTATCTAGTGTTCTTCAGGGTAGGGTTCTGTCTGTCTATTTAGGGTTGTTATCTTTAAAGTTCCTTATGTCACGTTACCTAGTGTTCTGTGGTGTAGGGTTTCGTTACCTAGTGATCCTCTCTTTAGAGTTCCGTCTGTCTCGTTATCTTATCTAAAGTGAAGAACACTAAATAAAAAGGACATACAGAACCCTAAAGAGAAGAACACTAGATAATGAGACAAACTGAACCCCAAAGAGAAGAACACTAGATAATGAGACAGACGGAACCCTAAAGAGAAGTACACTAGATAACGAGACAAATTGAACCCTAAAGAGAAGAACACTAGATAATGAGACAGTCGGAACCCTAAAGAGAAGTACACTAGATAACGAGACAAATTGAACCCTAAAGAGAAGAACACTAGATAATGAGACAGTCGGAACCCTAAAGAGAAGTACACTAGATAACGAGACAAATTGAACCCTAAAGAGAAGAACACTAGATAATGAGACAGTCGGAACCCTAAAGAGAAGTACACTAGATAACGAGACAAATTGAACCCTAAAGAGAAGAACACTAGATAATGAGACAAATTGAACCCTAAAGAGAACACTAGGTATTGAGACAAACAGAACCCTATTGTGAAGAACACTAGATAAAGAGACAGAAAACTATGACTTGAGACTGACAGAACGCTAAACAGACAAATTGGTGACAGACAGAATGGTGACAGAATAACACAAATAAAACACCGAACACACATAACTGTACAGAGAACACAGATAGAACAACAAGATAAAAAACATAAACAAATACATGTTGTAAAGAATAAATCTGGAGAAAGAATCAAAGTGGTTAATCAACACATGCTTTAATGAACCGGAACTTTTTGGCTGATTTGACACACACACAGAGACACACAGAGACACACAGAGACACACAGAGACACACAGAGACACACAGAGCCGATTACAGCTCACTGACGCACACGGTGATTTAGCAGTACTTGCAGCAGGTCTGTGTTTGGTACCTTATGAGCCGGAACCAGGTTGACCAGAACGGTGTCCAGAAGCTCCTGGGACACGGAGTCTCCCTCGCAGACGATCGAGCTCATCAGGTCTACCATGTGCATGTGCACCTTCTGGTTGTGTCCATTACTGCAGGCAGACAGAGAGAAAGAACACACACATACACACACACACACACACACACACACACACCTATGAGCAACACTGAAACATTTCTGAGCACACGCAGAGACTTTTCTCGTTATCTCTTACTAAGAAAAGAAGCAAAGAACAAATATGAGTCACGAAGCACTTAGATCTGTCTGGCTCTTAAACTGTTGATTGTGCACATGAGATGCCTTTCTGCAGGTGTGTGTGTAGGAGGCAACTGTTTTTTTCTTTCTTTTTTTTTTTTAATTTTAAATTCATCAACAACATGAGCTCATTACTGCGCCTCTGTGTTTTCCCTAAGCGAAGACGTTTCCAGCTGAGATGACGAACGGTTAATACACAACAAACTCCCAATAAGGAAGTCCCACCTGGGACACGCGCACAAACACACACACACACACACTCTCTCTCTCTCAACTGTCATACTGTCCAAGTCTAATACCGGCAGGCTGGAAGCTGACAGCTCATTACAACACGATAAATAAGCCAGAGCTTTCCATTTACATCGGTACGCTGTAAATTACAGACCTGCCTTTCTGAATTACGAGCGCCGGGAGAGAGTGTGCGTGTATGTGTGTTCGGGGATTTCTGCATGCATGAAAGCAGAGACTCACTTGATCACTTGGAAGAGCGTTCTGTACAGTTGAGTAAATATTTCATTGCTGTCCTCCAACTCAAAGCAGATGTTGTAGGATTTTACCCAAGCGATATTCTGTCAGGAACAAGAGAGTGATAGAGAGAGAGAGAGAGCGCAAGAGAGGACCAGAAGAGATAAAAAAAAAAAAAAAGCTTAAGTCAAAGCTAAGTTACTTTACCACAAAATAAATAAGCAAATAAATAAATAGGAAGGGAAAAAAATCGTGACGCGTACCTCCAGTAAGTAAAAATATCGATTGAACTGGGCGCTTTTAGTGTCCTCCAATCCTTTCAGCTGTCTGGTTATGAACATAAATATATCCTGGGAGAAAAAAAAAGAGAAAAAGGAGGAGGAGGAGGAGAGGACAGAAGCATGAGGCTGACGTTTTAAATCCTGTAAAATTTATCTGGTGTTCCAGTGGGTTAAGACTTTCGGCAAAATGTGTAACGCTGGACACGGGAGGAGAAAAACGACAGCGGACGATAGACGACGCCTCCTCTCGTCCTTTCCTTTTTAGAAAAATTTAATTAAAATATACAGTGGAACCTTGGATTGCGAGTAACTCGGTTTATGAGGTTGACTTGAAAAACGAGCATGTCTTGGTTTATGAGTGCCGGGTTTATTGACACCGACACACACACACACACACACTCTCTCGCCTTTATAACCCCCCCCCTCCCTGACTTCACACAGACACACACACTCTGCTCTACACAGAAACTCTGCTCTGTCGCGATTCTTTTCAAAGGTAAGGTGCTGGTTCGTTTTTTTTTTTTTAAATCCAAGGTTCCACTGTATAACGTTAACGATAAAGGAGGCTGTTGAATCTGACATCTGACCCTGCTGTGACCTTCAAATTCCAAACACGAGATTTGCCGGTTACAATGAGAATTTCACACAAAAAGAAAAAGAACAAATAATAATAATAAACTCGTTTGTGAGATATCGGTTTGATGAGATTCTCGGTCAGACAGACTGTACCGATGCGACAGAGACGATGATGCGCATCAGGCGGAGGGGGGAAGCAAACAAATCTGAAGGAACTTATCATAATAATAATGAATTAATTCAATTATTTAAATAACAAATAAACAAATATTGATTATTAAAACATTCATTTTAGGGAAGCAATTAGAATGACATAAATCCTCCCAAAGATAAATGTGTTAAAATAACACAAAATAAATAAAATATAAATAAATAACTTCAAGCGTTTAACAACGTGCAGATTTTTCATATTTTTCTGAAAAAGGATGAACAAGGGTTCATTATAATGTGCGAGTTAAACATCAGGAATCCCAACATGAGCAACTTGTACTGTGCCGTGAAAAAAGTATTAGATTTTTTTATTGTTATTCTTGTCCCCACACCAGTGCGATCTCCAGTGATCTAGAAAGTAGATGTTGGAAGACAGGCGTTTTAGTCGACCTTGGAGCTCCACTCATGATTACAATGATGCTGCGACTCCTTATGGTTTACTCAAGAATTTCCCCAGAGTTCTGTAATAAAACTACTTTAATGAAATCTTCAAATAAAATAAAAAAATATGAATTCATATTTATAGCCAACCCATGTTCGAATTGTGAAAAACTGGGAATTTTAGATGTGGTCCAAAAATGCCTATTTTTATAGTTTAAACCCTAAATATGCCTAAAACCCAAAAAAACTTTCTTCATTTCAAACTCGGCTTAATACGTTAAAAATAAATGATGCAAAAGTAAACCCGTATCCTGTACAGTGCTGTGTCTCCCGCAGTGCTAAAATGTAAAATACTCATGTTATTCATGTATATACCGTAATTCATAAATATACCATAAATTAGTTTGCTTTGGTATCCGTACTGTAGGGTAAATACGGTAATAATTCACCTTCACAAGCCGCGTTTCCCCTACGGTCGCTTTGTGTTCTCTCTACAGTACTAAAAAAATTTTTATGCAGTATTATATCGAAATTTAGCTGAATTTACATTAATATTTATGTTAAAAAAATTGTAAATTATATTGTTCTTAATAGTTTGGTGTTAAAACAGATAAAAAATTATATGCTGCCATTTAAGAAGGCATATTTGCGGAGTGTTTCCGTGAGTCAGAAAAAAAAGTGGTCGACGAGGATAAAAAAAAAAAAATTTTCTTTAAATGACGATACAGGTTAGACAGAAGCCCTAATATTAACAGAAGCAGTAAAGTGACGATCGAATGATGAGCACAGTGTCTCCAACAAGGTCAGAAAACCAGTGTCTCCGTCTCTCTCTCTCTCTCCGTCTCTCAGCAGGCCACCCATCTCCCCAGGAGAGACATATGAAGGTGTGGAGCCCGCCAACAGGGTAGGTTCGAGGTTTTGGGTTTTCCCAATACGCGCTGAAACCTGGCGACGAGCTCCACGGGGATGTTACACAAGTCACGTGGAAGCACTGAGGAATATTCGTTACCTTAGATAATACACTACATGCATTTTTAATCAAATCTAAAAATAAAAAAAAATTAAAAATCTCAAAACTTTTTTATTTTTAATTTTTTTAACTAGAGACCTTCAGCTTATCCGGCGAGGTGTACGGAGCCTCCGGAGCGTAGATGCGGAAGATGTCGGCCAGGCAGCAGGCCACCAGGAGCCTGACGTCTTTGTCCGGGTGCTTCAGGAAGAAATCTGAGGCCAGGTGCAGAGCCAGGTTCAGGTACAGCTCTTTCTCCTCCTCGGAGTCTTGGTCCATGTCCATGAAGGTCTTTACCACCATCTAGAAAAAAAAAAAAACAAAAAAAAAGTCAGTCTAGTGACGTCCGGAACAACGATCAGGACGCTGAATCAGAATAATAACCCTTGAACCCTGTGTGCTTTACCTTCAGCCTCCGGACCATCTCCTCCTTGGAGATTTTATCGGAGATCTCCTTCACCCCTGGCGGGTAGGTGATTTTGCCATCTGTGGCTCGATTCTTGGAGTGAGCCATGCTCTCCTTCTAGTGCGCGCTGAGGAGAGGAAAAAAAAACACACACACACACACACACACACACACACACACAGGTATAGAGTTACAACCTGATACATAACCTGAGGAGAAAAGGCATGAGGAGAAAAGGGCGATTTTACTTTCCAGGTCACGTTGAACAGACTAACAGAGTGTCAGTGCAGACCTGCCAACCTGAATAAAACAAATATATCGTTTATTTTTTAAGGGGGAAGGGGGGGGAGGGGCATGGGGTTCAGGAGCAGTTTAAAGGCTCATGAGTACTTAAGCGATATTTTATGTTAAAACTTTATTTTTTTTTAAGTTGGTTATTTAGGTAATACAAAATTACAACACAATACTTGTTTCTGCATTACAAAATAAAAAAAATCTAAAATAAAAAACTGTACGCAAATCAAAACGTTCCACTTCTCGCTTGAAGAAATCATGCAATAATCTGTCAGTTATCATTCCATAACAACCGCCTGATAGTTAAGACACCAGACACTCACACATTCATTCGCTCGCACACTAAGGGCAATTTGAGAATGCCAACTAACCTAATGTAAATGTCTTTGGACTGTAGGAGCAGATCCGATCCTGGAGGTGCTTGGCCACGGGGCTAACCAAGTCAAGAGTGCCAGGATTTAACAATTGAACGAATGATAATCTATGAATAATTAATAATTATGTTAAATTATTAATAAAAATGTTAACCAGAGACACGTTTCTCCTTCAGGTTACGTTCAACTGAAACTGCATCTCACTGGCTCCGTACATACAGCCCCTCTCTCTCTCTCTCTCTCTCTCTCTCAGTCTCGCATATGAACTAACAGATCCGTCTGTGAGTAGCCCGCCCCTCCGTTCACAAACAGTCATGAAACAACATTCTTATCAGGGAAACAGATCATAAGCACGTCGACTCAATCCAGGGTTCGCTGATGAAATTGCCGACGCTTCGAATCCCCCGGAAATCCGCGAGGGCTACGTTCCTAGAGCACCAATAAATAATTAAATAAATAGATAAAAAGCCTATAAACGCCTGTTTTTAATTGTTTAAATCCTAAATATGCTCCCAAAACACTTTGATTCATTTCAAACTCAGTTCAATATTTAGTATTTATATTTAATATAGTCTTAGTTTTTTTTTTAAATAAATAAACAGAATGTAAAGATGAACCTGTATACTGTACAGTACTGTACACTGCTCTGCATCTAGCCATGCTAGAACATAAAATAATTCATGCAAGTGCGCTTTCTTTGGTATCAGTACGGTAGGGTAATTATGGTAATAATTCACCATCACCCCGGTTTCCTCTAAAATCTTCTGCCTCGAAGCTTTGCTTAATTAATTTTGCTGTAATTAAAGCTTGCGTTATGTTTTTGTGAAATTATTTGTTGACAGCACGCTTTTGACACTCCCGCGCGCTCCCGGGTGCAAGCCGCCAGTAAACACCAACGAAGAAGAAGCGCTTACGTCGCCCACAAAGCGGAAGGAGACGCAAACGGTTAACTGTATATTGATTTGATGGCGCGTTCTGTTGCGGGCTGCAAAAAAAATGCAAAAAGGGAGCAGTAAAATTATCAGCAAGCCAAGAGAAGAAGAAAGCAGCAAGAGAAAACGACAGAAATTGTCAGTAAAGCCTTGTGTTATGCCTGAGATGTAGATTTTGTAACTTTTAGTACTGAAAGGTTAGTTGCACAACTTAGTGTATAATTATTTATTTTAATTTGTGCCTTAGTTTTTTTAATCCTTAAAGTCATTTAAAATACGTTTTTTTTTTTTGGCATCCGAGAAAAGGCTTTAAAATGAGAGTGTATGGTGCTGTAATGCACTTAATTAATCGCAGTCAACTTTAATACCCCTATCTCACCTACGCGTTTTCGCGTGGTGGCCGGAAGTACGGTTCATCATGATTCACCGCAAGTTTTGGCGCTGCGATTACGTTTCCATGTTTCTGCGCGAAAAATTTAATATGTTTAAGCCACCTTAAAAACATGTTTAATTTGTTTAGCGGACCTTGCAGAACTTTGTGGAACGCCGGCGGGCGTCGCGGCGGCTCACGGTGCCCAACACCGCGTCTCACTGCGAGTCAAACCGCTAAGGTGAATTAGGGGTATAAGCTATTCCTTGTATTGTGAATAATGACAATGTTTATTTTTGATAAAATGCTGTATGCATTTAAAAAATAAAAGTCGATTTTTCTAAAAAAGAAAACCAATTAATCTTTGTTTCTCATATATTTTACATTGCTGTTTAATTAAGCAAAAGTGCATTTTATCATGCATCATACATGCGCTGCTTTTTTTTTTTTACGCTGAGCGTCACGTGTTCACAACCCAGCCAATGTTTTTTCTCACTCTTGCGCTGCGGAATTGTGGGTAATCGCCTCCCCTGCTCATTGTTAGTGCACAACTCTTACTGATATAATCAACATCAGTGCACGCATGTACTGTTTATTATAACACTGTGACCACGTGTGTGTGTGTGCGCACATGTAAACATATTTTATTTTGTGTTTGTATGCGTGTGTGTATACAGCTCGCATGTACTGTTTATTATAACGCGTGTGTGTGCATGCGTGTAAAGCAAAAGAAAGTCTCATTAGAGAGGTTAAATATCCATTTTCTCTCTCTGTATCAGCCTGCACTTTGAGTGTGCAAGCGCATCATTTGTCACGATACTTTTCAAAGGTAAAGTGCAGATTCATGTTTTTTTTTTTTTTTACTTTACAGCAGTGATTCCGTTAGTGTGTCGCTCACTCCAGTGTCAGAGAGATTTCTTGTTTATTTTCACGATAAAACAGTGTTTCCTTTGTGTGTGTGTGTGTGCCGCGTGTGTGAAACTCAAATAAGAGAGGAGCAAGGGTTAAGCAGTGTCTAAGATGAGAAGAGGGAGAGGGGAGGGGCTCATTCACATACACAGTGCCTACGCGCACAAATGAAAACACTTATCTGTCTGAATGTTTTTTTACTTTTTTTTAAAAAAAATTTTATACAGGTTAATTTGTTTTATTTTTACTGTATATTTTGTTTTAATTATTTTTATTATGTTTTTTTTTTGGCTGTGGAACAAATAAATAATTTGAGTTTCCATTATTTCTTGTGGGGAAAATGCGATTTGATTTACGAGTGTTTTGAAATACGAGCCCGCTTCCAGAACAAATTGTGTTCGTGATCCAAGGTTCCACTGTATATTTTATAGGGAAATTTAGCTGAAGATACGTTAATACTTGTGTTATAAAATGTGTAAATTGTATTGTTCTTATTAGTTCAGCATTAAAAACACATGAAAATTTATGTACACATTTGTAAATACTCACTAATAATTATTAGTGAGATTCTAAGGAAAAATCCGCGAACGACTGAGGCTGTGAACTCCGACCCGGAGTCTGTAAGGAGGCGGGCCTGGAAGGATGAGTAAGCTAAATTTAAATTTACCTCTGGGTTGTCATGGTTATCACGACATTCTAGGCAAACTTTATCTGCTAATACGTTTTTAAATCAGTTAACTCCATTTACGCAGAAAGTGTTCGACGCAGAAAGTGTTCGACGCAGAAAGTGTTCGACGCAGAAAGTGTTCGACGCAGAAAGTGTTCGACGCAGAAAGTGTTCGACGCAGAAAGTGTTCGACGCAGAAAGTGTTCGACGCAGAAAGTGTTCGACGCAGAAAGTGTTCGACGCAGAAAGTGTTCGAATTTTATAGCCTTATTTTAAAATGGAATAAATTCACAATTTTTCCAAAAATTCTACAAATCAATACCCCAACATGTAGGAAGTCTGTCTGAAATCTTTGCAAATTCCTTAAAAATTAAAAAAACGAAACAATAAATCACACGTACACAAGTATTAACACCCTTCAAAAATTGAGCTTGGCTGCTTCCTCGTTCCACTGTTCATCCTTGAGATGCTTCTACAAATCGATTGGAGCCCATCTCTGGTAAATTCAGTTGATTGGTCATGATTTGGAATAACACACACACCTGTCTATATAAGGTCCCACAGTTAACAGTACAAACCAAGTCATAAATTCCAAGGAATTGTCTGTAGACCTCGGAGACATGAGGGACAGATCTGGGGAAGGGTACAGAAAATGTTCTGCAGCAATGAAGGTCCAGATGAGCACGGTGGCCTCCAGCGTCCATAAATGGAAGAAAGTTTGGAACCACCAGGACTCTTCCTAGAACCCGATGGTCACTCTGAAAGAGCTCCAGTGTTCCTCTGTGGAGAGAGGGAGAAACTTCAGGAAGGAAAACCATTTCTGCAGCACTCTACCATTCAGGCCTGCATGGTGGACTGGCCAGACGTGAGCCACTCCTCAGTAAAAGCCACATGACAGGCGGCTGGAGTTTACCAAAAACACCTGAAGGACCATGAGAAACTTTTTGTTGTTGTTGTGGCAACTTTGGCCCCAATTAGAACCTCAAGTTTTGTTTTTTTGAGTATGATGTTACAAGATGTTTTTTTTTTCTTCTGGAAGGTTCTCCTATCTTAATGGAGAAACACTGGAGCTTCTTCAGACTGACCATTGGTTGACTAAGGTTCAGGGTGAATTTCTAATAGCTGGTATGGAAGGTTCATAATTTTCCTAATTTACCACGATGGTTCAATACTTGAATCTGATCGGTCAGTAGTTCTGGTTATATCTACATTACACTGGGTATGAGAACATGATTCCACATGACTCTCATTCAATTCATCCGAATCATGCCTCAGTTTGACTTTTTTTATTAACGAAAAAAAAAAAAAGTCATCTGCTCTTTTGACTTACTTTTGAACGATAGTTTACGAGTACGAGTGTACTTTGATGTCAAAAGTGTGTACGATGGGTAAAAATGTCATCCGTCTGTGAATCTGGATCACGCGATTCTCAATCCCCCTGTGGGTTAAAAAAAGCACGTTCCTGTTGCACAACACACAAGCAGGCTGGGTATTCTGCTGAGAGCACACAGCGCTCACCTGTGTTTTTTATTCTTTTTTTTTTTTTTGTTCTCTCTATTTTTATTTCTCAACCAGGGAAAGAGAACTGTGTCCAGACATAATGCGCTGCTCTGATACGCACTCTACCTGCTGAGGATGTCGATTAATTATTTATCCATTAACTGCCATTAAGAATTTAACAGATGAAACGTTTATTAACTGCTAATGTACGTTTGTTGTAGTTGATGGTCTCGCTGCACTGCACGGTTTCCCCTTCTTTATGTTTGTTCTTCCATCTGGGCACGTCGCTCATCAATGGTGTCGCCTCTGTACGCATTCTGTACAGGGAATTTTCAATCGGTTTCGGGATTCAAGAGTGAGGTTCACTGATAGTGCAAATGCATGTCTTGTGATGGAGACGATGCTGAGTAGTACTTTTAAAAACATTATACCCGCTTTAGCATTACTCTCTGTACAGCCTTGGTAAAAATACATGCACTAACCTTTTTAGTGTGTAACTACAAAAAGCACACAAAAGTACAAATATTCAAAAGGACAATATCCTCAATATCTCAGACACCGTGACTGACACCACGACTGACAGACAGACACCGCGACAGACACTATGACTGACAGACACCATGACCGACATTATGCATGACAGACCGACACCATGACCGACACCATGACCGACACCATGACCGACATTCCTTACCATGACCGACACCATGACAAAAAGGACAATAGTATTAGCGCCTTTACAGCAAGATTTCTGTGAGAAAGGGAGGCCTGTATCCTGAGATGTAACAACTAGAAAATATTTAAAACTCCACCACCACCTTTAATTTATTGCAACTGTTAGTCGTTCCTGACTTTCTTCATTATCATCAAAGCAACAAGGCTAATAAATCACCGGAGGCGTTCCAGCGCTCGCTCTGACCTCGAAATCACCTGCACTTACTGCATATTTATGAGGAATTAAGTTCTGAAACAATAAATACTGAGATACCCATCTATGTGGTGCACTTGGACAAATGAGTCCTTTCAGTCCATGTGTGTTAACGCATGTGTGTGTGTATGTTTACAACATAATGAAGTGTTAAGACTCAAGTCCAGGAGCTTAAGAACCTCTTTGGTGGTCTGCACACTTGTTCCCTGACCATCTGTAGCCAAGTTCCCTCAGGAAAATAAACCCTCACTGTGATCAGGGCTCAGACTGCTTCAGGAAAAAGATCATTCTCTCAACATCAGATGCTTTTATACTCGTATACATTTGGTTAAAAGAATAGCCACCTTCTCTGTGCATGGGTCATGACAATGTGATGAGTAAAAAAATATTTTAAAAATTGTTTTAATCTTTAATAGAAAATACATATTTTTAATAAATCATTTACATGAAAAAGCATTCAAAGTAAAATAGATCTAAAAAAATCAAATGTGTTAAATAGAAATTAAAATAAAAATATTCTTGCAATTAGTGTAATTTAAAAAAAAACTTAACTGAATTGAGAAAGCTAGTAAAAAAATTAAGTAATGCTAGAGGTGGGGGGGAAAAATCTATTCAGTTTTGAATTGTGTTTTTCTTGTTGTTGTGTTGATCGATGCATCACCATACTGACTCACAAACCATTTTTTTATTTATTTGATCTTTCTTCCTAATTTAGTCGTATCCAATTCTCACCCGTCACAAAGCTACGACTTAATCAGGGAGGGCCAAAGACTATGACGCGTTTCATCCGAACAACATGACGTCAGCCGGTCGCATATTTTCAAACTGCTCGCTTATGCACCCTTGTGGGTGGCGTATCACACTGACGACGCTCACAGATGCCCGATTGGTTGTAGAGCTGTGATTGATGCAAGAGCACCAAGTGCCTCCCATCCAAATCTCGGCCAACCAGCTCTCTCTAGGTCCCCGGCTGCGGGAGGCTACAGCATCACCCGGGAATCGAACGAGCGAAATCAAGATGAGAGAGTGAACACTTCACCACTGCGCTAGTGACCAGACCTGGTTAATGAATTGATTACGTTGGAACAATTCTGTTTAGAGTGCACGAGCCTCCGAGTCATTTTTATTATTTTTTTTATGGCAATGCATTATCAAAAGCTGCACTCATTAAAAAAAAATTCTCCAAACTCTGTGGGAAAATTATGCTCAAAACCATTCATTACACACGCTTAGACAGCCTCAAAACACAAAAACCTGCCTGTCTGCACTGTGCTTGCGGTTCCTCAACATGCACTCAAGACTTTGGAGGCATCTGAGGCATAAATCGTTGCTGTTTCTTTATAATCCTACAGATGGTGTGGTCTGTTTAAGTTAAATGTTAAACTTCTGAAACATGGGCATTACAAATGGGCCAAAAGTAAATAAATAAATAAGGTCTGTTTCATTATATCATTATATATTTCTTTACTGTGTGCACACGTGTATACCTATACATGACCAACATTTTGATTATTTATTAGGGCTGGGCAACAAAACGATAACGATATGTATCGCGTCAGGCACATGAAATGTCGCGATACATATCGATGTCAATAAAAAAATGTGTTCAATAAAACATTCTCTACGTTTTATTCTTTGTCGGAAAAAAACTGAGGTTGCGAAGCTAGTTTGGTTGCATTAACAAAGGCACTCACTCTCTGGTAACCTAGCAACGTAGGGAGTAGGGCAGGGGTAGCTCAGTGGTTAAGGCATTGGACTATGGTTCAGAAGATCCCAGGTTCAAACCCCACAACCACCAAGTTGCCACTGTTAGGCCCTTGAGCAAGGCCCTTAACCCTCAATTGCTCAGATGTAATGAGATAAAAAAAATGTAAGTCTAGATGTACGCTACCAGCCAATCATGTAACAGTATCACGTTTGGTTGCGCCATATCGTTGTCTCGTGCTGGTCTGCTGGCTTCCTCTTCATAAGCAGCGAGCAAGGAAATTGTAAATAAAAGAGGAAAAGTCAGCTCGCCAGTATGGCAGTTATTTTGGGTAAGTCTAACCATAGTCAGGTAAGTCATAGTAGGTCTGCAAATTATGCAAGACCATTGTCCCCGCCAAGACTGGTAATACAACGAACCTCATGTACCACCTTATACCCCCATCTCACCTACGCGGTTTCGCGTGGTAGCCCTAAGTACGGTTCATCATGATTCACCGCCAGTTTTGGCGCTGTGATTATGTTTCCATCTTTTCACGCGAAAAATTAAACATGTTTAATTGTTTTTTTTGCAGTCCTTGCGGATGCTTCCGGACTTCGCGGAACGTCGGCGGGCAACCGCGGCGGCTCATGGTGCCTAACACCGCATCTCACCGCGAGTCAAACCGCATAGGTGAGATAGGGGTATTAGCTGCGCTCATGCTTTGGAGCACAGCCGTATTCAACCAACATCATCTATAGCTGCAACACCGCACAAGCAGCAGACCACCATGGAAAGGTACTCTGCATCACTGCCTTGCAATGTCAAAGAATCTAAACGGTACAAAGAGGTAACAGAGGCAGTGTCATATCATATAGCCAAAGACATGCTTCTGCTTAGCACTGTCGAGAAGCCAGGTTATAAAAAGCTTATACTAAACTTGCACTAAATTCTCAGGTTTCTCTGTTTATATTTAACGCTTTGCACTATTTTAGTACACTTTATTAAGCATTTCTTACATTTTCTTGCATTTTGCACCTTTGCATCATTGTTAAGTGTTCACTGTGACCTTAGACTTATGTTTACATTTTAATTATATACGTTTTCCAAATGTTGACATTTCTGTCTTAATAACTGAGGGGATTATGATCAGAGGAGTTTTAAAATAAAAATCATTAAATGTAATATTTTCTCCTGGT
The DNA here is from genome assembly GCA_013621035.1 of Clarias magur. NCBI lineage: Eukaryota > Metazoa > Chordata > Actinopteri > Siluriformes > Clariidae > Clarias > Clarias magur. The sequence goes on from QNUK01000162.1 coordinate 800,078, forward strand.
TCTTATTTTAAATGGGTCATAAAAAATATAAATGATTATATCGATATCGACCGATATGAAACACTAATATCGTGATACAGTTTTCAGCCATATCGCCCAGCCCTATTATTTATTCATTTTAATAGAGTGATTTCTTTGTCATTAGATAACAGGCTTGCTGCTTATTTTAATACAGAATAAAACCTTATCCAACAAATTATTTTGAAGCAAATTAATTAATTAATTAGAGTGACTTACATTTACCCCGTTATACATCTGAGCAGCCAAAAATAGTAGGCATAGGGCGGAGGTTAACTTCCTCGTTTATTTCTTTTAGTGTTTAATAGCAGCTCACAAACCAAGAAGGTGCATACTGTCACCTGGTGAATCGGAGTGTGTAAATACGCGAGTGTACCCAAGTACAGAGACCAAAAAACAATGAACGATGTGAGCAATGTTTGCAAATGTGAAAATGCCTTAACACACTGACCTACAAGGTATTTGAGGTCAGATAGGTGGACAAACCAATAATAATAATAATAATAGTTATATTTATATTAAGTAATAGTAGAATGTATTTTTTCTCTTTTTTTCATTAAAGCTGTATGATCTAAGCAAGCTCCGTTATTATTATTATTAATATTATTATTATTATTAGTTCACTCAATTCTGGTCAGACATTAGTCATTGAAAAATGAAAAGCTAATAATATTGTGTGTTTGAAACCAAGGCTGTATACCTGTACCTAATTAAGGTTGTATCCAAACAGGATTAAACATACTGTGCTGGGGTAATTTTATCATTTGCAGGTGCTACTTTAGGTGTGATCTTTCCTTTCTGATCGGTCATGTTTGTTTATTTCCATCTGTCCTTTTTTGAGAAAATTACACGACACACTGATGTCTGTTTTCCCCCCCCAAACTCAGTGCTGATCTCATTTGCAGTCCAGTGATTCGCTAGGCTGATTTCACCTTGCATTAGGAAGAAAATAATATGTTTACCTGCTGCTGCTCTGTGTATTTAATCTTGTAGCATGTGTTTCGGCGCTTTCTAATTCACAGAAATAACGTGCTTGCATATACTTTGATTACTGCTTCACTGTGTATTAATTAATTAGTTTTGAAATAAGGCGAGAGTCGGAATCTCTCCTCTGTGAGTGGATCATGTGACCTCCTGACGCAGACATACAGGTTTATAGAAAATCCAACTCGCTGGGGACTCACTCCTCTTATGGACATTTTATTGCTGTCCGCATACGGGTGCTTTCTCTTGACGGGCCACGTAAAATTTTATTACCAACATGTTTTTGATTAACTTGTCCAATCTGAATAGAAGCAAGGATGATGGAGATGTCAAAGCAAACATTGTACTCAATATCCAAGAATGCAATGCAGCATTCTTGGATATTGATGTGCCAAGAGGCTTGTCCTGGATCGTTGCTGATCTGTGAAATGACCGGGGTGCAGTGGATTTAATCAAGGGCTCTCATAGGACACTATGAATGTCTTATGGTGCATTACAACGCTCAAAACAGCTCACATACCACCGCCACCCGCCCCCTACACACACAAACACACCAATTAAAAGCTATGAAGGTCTTAAATCACACAGAGATACTATCCCCACAATTACAATTTATGAATAATAATGCCTTATAGTGCATTATACCATTCTAATACACTACGTTGGTTTGGTGAGCAATGACAATTCAAACTCCATCTCTCGCTCTCACAGGCTCAGATATTAATACCATGAACTATTAAAGTCTTATGTCATCCAAGAAGTGCTTGGGGTATTCTGTGCATTATTATGTCACATTATAATGCACAGACGACCCCAAGCACTTGTTTGATGGCTCATAATAAAAATGCTCACACAGTGACGCTCACACACAGTGACACACATCACTACAAATTACACATTATGAATGCCTTATAACACTTTAATACACCAAACAGGTTTGATGAGCAATAACAATCAAAATTATCGCTCTCTCGAACACACCTAAACACGCAGAGTGGTACTCACCCCACCAACTACAAACTATGAATGTCTTAGGTCACATTATCATGCACAAAAAAACAAGGGTTTGGTTTGTCACCTCATGATACAAAATGCTCAGACACAGCGGTACGAACACCAATTACACACTATGAATGTCTTATGTTGCATTATAATGCTCAAAATAGCTCCAAGACTAGAGGGTTGATCCATAACAACCCAAATAGTATCTCTCTCTCTCTCTCTCTCACACACACACACACACACACACAGACTCTATCACCACAAATTACACATTATGAATGCCCTATCGTGCATTATAACACCAATACGCAAAGCAGTTTTACGCTTAATGAGCAATAACAATTTAAATACCCTATCTCTCTCACATACACACACACAATATTAATACCACTAACAACAAACTATGAAGGTCTATGTCACATTATAATGCACAGAATAGCCCACGCACTTTGAGGGTTTCATGCTCAAAATAATATTGCTCACATACTAAATCACCACCAATCAGATACTACGATTGACTTATGTTGCATTATAACGCTAAAAATCCTCAATAACTTGGTGCTCACTCACTGTCTCTCTCTATCACACATACAATTTAAATTACAAATTGCACATTATTAATGTCCTATATGCATTATAACACTTAAGCACTTGATCTTAAACACATGGTTTGATGCTCCACAGCAATTATAACACACACTGTCATTCTAACGCCACCATTTACCCATTATGAATGTCTACTGCTATGTTATAATGGTCAAGCACATGTTTGTTCATTCATAAGAACATTTAATAATCTCTCTCACAATATACACACCCTATATCGCATTATAACACTTGAACATCACCAGCAATTGGTTGGATGATCCATATGGCATGCACATATATTGTCTCTCTCTGTCTCACTGACACAGCAAAAATAATTTGCAATTACACAGATTTTAGACTATTACAAACTAAGAATGTCTTATGTCACATTATAATGCTCCAACAGCCCGAGCAATTTATCTAAAAGATTATAACAATCCTCAGCATTTCCACACACACACGCTCATGCAGGTTGATACTAACATCAAAGCATACTTATTTAAAATGTCTTATGTCGAATTATAATGCTCTAATAACAACTCAACAACTTGGCTTATTAAAACACGCAAACACACCCTCAGTCATTCTAACAAAACTATTTACACATTATGGACATCTAATATCATGTTACAATGGTCTAACAGCCCAAGCACTATGATCATTCATAACAATATAGATTTAGCACTCTCATGAACTATGCATGTGCTAAGTCGCATTATAAAGCCATTATCATCCCAAGTATTTGGTTTGATGATCCATACAGCATTCACAAACATATGTTCTGTCTCTCACACACATGGCGGTTCTAATACCACCAATTACACACTATGAAGGTCTTATTTGACATTATAATGCACAGAATAGTCCAAACACATGGTTTTACATAATAGAAATGCCCTCAGAACGATTCTAACACACACATAAAAGGCGGCCAATACCACAAATTGCAACCTACGTCGCACTATAATGATTAAATTAGCCAAGGACTTCTTGTGATGATCCATAACAATCCAAATACGTTCTCTCTCTCTCTCACACACACACACAGACACACACACACACACGCAGAGATACTATCACAACAAATTACACATTATGAATACCTTATAGTGCATTAACACACTAATACACCAAGCACTTGGTTTGATGATACATATAGCATCCACAGATATTCTCTCTCTCTCTCTCTCTCACACACACACGAGGGGCGTGGATCTGATTCGTTGCTCAGTAATTAATTAAACACAACCACAGGTTAAATGACAGCTAACATGCTAATCCTAATCAACAGTACGTTTATTACAGATTCGTCCACAACAGACGGCCACAGAAAGATAGCAGGAGTATCATCTTAGCCAGCTAGCTTTCTACCCTCATCACAAGTCGAATAAGAGGAGTTATTCACCCTGCAGAGCGAGAAACGAGCGGATAAAGAGCGGTAATTCAGATCTTATGAGCAGCTCAGGGTTAAATAAGCTCAGGGCTGTGTGTGTGAGCGAGCAGTTAGCTTCATTAGCGTACACACAGCTACAGTTTATTAGCTTAGCATAGCAGCACTAAACAAACACAAGGCGCCTGAAATGACTAAAAACTGCACAAAACCTATCTCGATAACTGATCGATAAACATGATTAAGGGAGAAATTTAGGATATTTTTTCCCAGTCAAGTATGATAAAGAATGGGAAAGAAAACATACAGATATACATATATATATATAAATATATAGAGAGAGTGAGATTGGAGATTATTAGCGCCAGCCATGCTAAAGCTAACTCTTACACTACTCCCAGGGAGCTCGCGCTCCAATAACCGCCATTACGCCGATTTAAATCCTCGTTTAAACGGACAGATAGGCGTCCCGCGCGCGCACGCAGGTGTATAAGTAAGTGCACCTTTCAGGGTGTGAGTGTCCAGGCAGCGCCGTGTGGTTCCGTGAGCCTCAGAGTGTAGAACCAGCTCCCGCAGCTCCGCCGCCGTGCGTCTGTCTCTGTGTGTGTGTGTGTGCGTGTGTCTATCTCTCTCATACACACGCGTATAGACACACACTCAGTATGCCGCGCTGTGTGTGTGCGAGTGTGTGATTCCGCGCTGCGCTTCAAAATGGCGCCAATTCCTGCCTTCAACTGCACCAATCCACACTGCAGGCGCGCGCGCAAACTCACAGCACAGAGCGACACCGACCTCTATCGGCCAACCGGGTAATAGCATGTTATAGCATTGTATGTAATAATAATAATAATAATTTATTAAAAATGTTTTTAATAATAGTAACAGTGATGAGAATGTTGATTATGCTGTCTGACGATAGTAATAATAATAATCATAATTTAAACATATAATAATTACAGGGCTATGGCTACTAAAATAATAATAATAATAATAGTGATTATGCCAAAGACAATGATGCTATGGCTGCTGCTGCTTAATATAATAATAATATTATTTTTCATTAATAATAATGCTGTGGTCTCTACTACTACTACTACTAAAAATAAATAAATAAAATAATAATAATAATAATAATACAGCACTATCGCCTTGCACCGCCAGGGTCCGGGTTCGATCCCCGGCCAGGCTCGATTCCCGTCTCTGTGTGCATGGAGTTTGCATGTTCTCCCCGTGCTTGGTGGGTTTCCTCCGGGTACTCCAGTTTCCTCCCACAGTCCAAAGACATGTAGGTTAGGCTAATTGGCGTTCCCAAATTGCCCGTAGTGTGTGAATGAGTGAGTGTATGTGTGTGTGTGTCTTTGCCCTGCAATGGATTGGCACCCTGTCCAGGGTGTACCCTGCCATGTGCCCCATGTCTCCTGGGATAGGCTCCAGGCCCCCCGTGACCCTGAATACAGGATTAAGCGGTATAGATGAGTGAGTGAGTGATAATAATAATACAAAAAAATAATACAAATACTACTACAAATATAATATGATAATATACTAATATTAAAAGTATTATTAATTTAATATTATGATGGTGCAGCTACTAATACTTTTTTTCTTTTTATTGTGTAAAGCTGCTTTGCGACAATGTCAGTTGTTAAAAGCGCTATATAAATAAAATTGACTTGACTTAATATAATAATAATACTTTTTAACATTAATAGTCATGATGCTGCAGCTTCTAAAAATAATAATAAAAATAAAAATGTATATTAATGGTAATTAATATTACTATTAGTGATTATTAGGATGCTGTGGCTGATAATAATAATAATAATAATCATCTATTTCGAAAGCACCTTTCATACAATTAGCAGTGCAGATAGGATAACGGACTGAAGAGTGAAAGTGAACGTGAAAGTGAAGGGCAGCGTTTTAAAAATACAGCAAAGACGTGCACTCCAAAGACAATTCTGATTATTTTTGTCATTTATTTCAACCATATTCCTTGTCTGACAAAAATTACATTTTGGCACTTTAAAAGCCGTTGAAACTGAGTTTCTGTACAATCGATACACCTAGGGGTAGGGTTAACCCAAATATCTTACTGGTCTGATAATTACAGCATTAAATATAACAATGTACCAGCCATCTTAAAATATTTTATGTTAAAACTATATTTCTGTTCATTTTACCTGAGGATACACTAGTATTGATATCAGATCACAGACATGAAATTGTCTCATAGATAGAAAAAGGAAAGTTCTGCATATAAAAAGCAATTGGAAACAATTGAAGAAAAAGCTGCCATCAGACTCTCCATAGAAATAATTCGAAAGCAAATAAAAAAAAAGTTTGCTTTAAATGTAAAGGTAGTCATTGTAATCATTAAAGAGATTATTCAACATTACTGATGTACAATCAGCACCATCAATGTTAATGACTTAATTATTTTATCAACAGTTTAGTAAGTAAAAAAATTTATTGTTTTTATTCATTTATTAACGTCTTCTATGTCTGTATGGTCTGTGATTATGTTCTTTTCTCTTATGAGAAGGCTCACAGGAATTCATCACGATGTCCACGCTGATTGGGAGCTCGAAGCGATCCAGCATGTGCGTTATCGTTTCTCTCGGGACTCCGTGATGATTCCTCCTGGTGACGCGAAGGATGCAGTTTATAGAAAAACACAAAAATAAACACTGCAGTTCAAAATAAACAGTATACTTACTGCTACTAAAAACACTTTGAGGGTTGTTTGGGTCAAACAGGGACTCGATTCGATGAAATTTCTGGTGAATGAAGATGCGACAGGGATTGACATTTACAGAAGACTTCGAGCACAGTACGAAGATGAGACTCTTAGCTTTTAAAGAAACGTTTTAAAGAAGGCTGTATGTCCATGAATGCCAATCCCGGCCGCATCCACAGATGACGGATTTCTCATCAACTTGCGTAAGAGATGCGTCTGTCTGTGGGAACTGTACGCACGATCGTTCACGAACACCACTTGTACATTACTGAAACTCGGCCGGGAGTTACTGCCATTTCCATATGTTCGAGACATTAAAGGAGTTCCCGTGAAGCATACAGGCAGTCCGATCATGGCTCAAGTGTACTGGGAATACTTTCTACCTTGATGGTGTCTTAACACTAGTGAAACACTGGGATAAGTGCATTAGTGTAGCAGAGGATTATATAAAGATATAAAGGGAGTTTTTACTCTGTTCTGTTATTCTGTGCAATAAAAAGTCCCGGTTTGACTTGAACATCCCTTGTAACTTGCTTAGCAGCCATTCCATGGGAGAAGACTTGGTTTAGTCTTATAATAATAAAAAGAATCATTAGACATACTGCTGAGATATAAGCAAAATAAAACACTTCAGGATTTGCTGTTACACTGGGGGAAATATTTATTAGATCCCTTGCAGATTTTGTAAGTCTGTCCACTAACAAAGAAATCAGGAGTCTATATATATTTTTATCAGAGGTTTATTTTAAAGGACAGAGACAGAATATCAATCAGAAATCGAATAAAAAAACAAACAAACACATTATACGTAAAATGAGTATTTGATCCCCAGAATTATTGTTTGCTGAAAGGGCGTTACTCACTGAAATGCAACTTAATTTAATAATGTGTTTGTTGTTTTCTTGATTTTTTAAATAAAAATAATTATAGACTCTTCATTTCTTTATTAGTTTTAATTTTTTAACACTTACAAAATCAGCAATTTTTTCTCCCACTGTAAATGAAGAAAATATCAAGTTTAATTTCTGAGAAGAGCTCACGATGTGTGTGATGTTCATAGTTCATGAACTATTGGTTCATTTCAAACGGATCTTAAGTGTGATTCGGGAAGAGTGTGTCATCTCAGGGAATGATTCGTTCGGTCGCCCATGTGGATCATCATTGCAGGAATTAGTTCATCTGAGTCTTTGGGTTCCCCTGGGTCGTTCGTTCGTTCATCACGTGACCGCACCATGAGCAATGCAGTCTGAGCTAGAAAGAGAATCTCTTGAGGTTTTTTTGAATATATATATATTTGTCCTTTCACTGTCTTTGTCTTTCAGTAAACAAACTATATAATAAAACAATCCAAGCCTATAATTACAAAGTACTCCTTAAAATTCTATGAATGTTAACCAATGAAAGTCAGAAATTGCTTTTCAACCATGCTTCAACAGAATTATTTAAAAAAATAAACTCATGGAACAGGCCTGGACAAAAATGATGGTACCCCTAGAAAATACTGAAAATAATGTGACCAAAGGGACATGTTAATTCAAGGTGTGTCACCTAATTAGCATCACAGGTGTCTACAATCTTATAATCAGTCAGGGGGCCTATATATAGGGCTCCAGGTCGTCACTGTGTTGTTTGGTGACATGGTATGTACCACACTCAACATGGACCAGAGGAAGCGAAGGAAAGAGTTGTCTCAGGAGATTCGAAAGAAAATTATAGACAAGCATGTTAAAGGTAAAGGCTATAAGACCATTTCCAAGCAGCTAGATGTTCCTGTGACTACAGCTGCACATATTATTCAGAAATGTAAGATCCATGGGACTGTAGCCAACCTCCCTGGACGTGGCCGCACGAGGAAAATTCATGACAAATCAAAGAGACGGATAATCTGAATGGTAACAAAAGAGCCCAGAAAGACTTCGAAAGAGATCCAAGGTGAACTTCATGCTCAAGGAACATCAGTGTCAGATCGCACCATCCGTCGTTGTTTCAGCCAAAGTGGATTACATGGGAGATGACCAAGGAGGACACCATTGTTGAAAACAAATCAGAAAAAAGCCAAACTGGAATATGCCAAACTACATGTTGACAAGCCATAAAGCTTCTGGGAGAATGTCCTATGGACAGATGAGACAAAAATGGAACTTTTTGCCAAGGCACATCAGCTCTATGTTCACAGACGGAAAAATGAAGCATATGAAGAAAAGAACACTGTCCCTACTGTGAAACATGGAGGAGGCTCTGTTAAGTTCTGGGGCTGCTTTGTTGCATCTGGCAGAGGGTGTCTTGAATCTGTGCAGGGTACAATGAAATCTCAAGACTATCAAGGGATTCTAGAGAGAAATGTGCTGGCCAGTGTCAGAAAGCTGGGTCTCAGTCGCAGGTCATGGGTCTTGCAACAGGACAATGACCCAAAACACACAGCTAAAAACACCCAAGAATGACTAAGAGGAAAACATTGGACTATTCTAAAGTGGCCTTCTATGAGCCCTGACCTCAATCCTATTGAGCATCTTTGGAAGGAGCTGAAACATGCCGTCTGGAAAAGGCACCCTTCAAACCGGAAACAACTGGAGCAGCTTGCTCATGAGGAGTGGGCCAAAATACCTGCAGAGAGGTGCAGAAGTCTCATTGACAGTTACAGGAATCGTTTGATTGCAGTGATTGCCTCAAAAGGTTGTGCAACAAACTATTAAGTTAGGGGTACCATCATTTTTGTCCAGGCCTGTTTTATGAGTTAATTTCTTTTTATAATTCTGTTGAAGCATGGTTGAAAAGCAATGTCTGACTTTCATTGGTTAACATTCATAGAATTTTTTTAAATTATTACTTTTGTCAGATTAAAGTTATTTATATGACCATTGTGAGTTTTTATTTCATTGACCGAAGGGTACCAACAATTTTGTCCATGTCTGTCTGCCTGTACTGTACTGTATGTATGTTTTTTGATTTTGCTGGTATAATAATTGTTTTTCCTTGGCAGAACTGAGTGAGATGTGTTAATCATAGACTAAAGACCCAGGTAAATAATGAATGAATCTTTTTCTTATACAATTACAGTATATTTTTGTCTTGTTTGTTGTGGGAAGTAGTAGATGTTTGCGTACTCTAAGTAGTAGATGTTAATGGAATAACATGTAACATTTTTAATTACATTTAGCTTAAATACATGAAATTACTCTAAAAAAAAAAAAATTATTTTGTTGAACGGGGCTCAAAGATCGGTAAACCGAGTCGGTAAAATGATCCGGACTTCACCCATCACTACAACACGTCCTGGAATGAACAAACAGTCATAATTTCCTATTGGTGATGTAAGTTTTGCAGAAACCGTGACGGTTGAAATTACTCCAAATTCAAATTTTATTTGTCACATACACAGTCATACACCGTACGATATGCAGTGAAATGCATTTCTATTTCCAGACAAATCATTAAAAAGAGAGCATTTGCACAACGCCATTGGTGTTAAGTCGCCTTTTGTTGTATCTGATGTAAAAGCTAAGATACATCTTCTGATGGAAAAACTCATAAAAGGCTTGTTTGAGTTCTGATGAGGTGTAATTCTCCTGTAACCCAGGGTTAGGCTCGAACCACATGCTGTTAAACACCCTGAGCGGACTCACCTTTCTAACTCGACAGGATCACATTTCCAGCTGGTCTCAGGTTCGACAAACTCCACTCTGTACCCTGTGTCTAAAGCCTACACCGTGAGAGGAGGAAATGATTAAAGAACTGGTACATACATTAAAAGCAAGCGAGCACGGAGTGTTCTCTATAAAAGCTGTACCTTACCATCGACACGTACGGCTTCATTTCCCAGGCCCGGAGGTTGGTGTTGTCGATGACCACTGGTGTGCGTCTATCCAGCATGGCTTTTTTGGCTGTAATCAAACAAGAACAAAAAAATCTCATCACGGATCAGATCAGCTTGGAGACGTGACTCGGTGAACGCACACACCTGGTGCGGTATTTTGCTCAGGGATTGTCACGGGACTGACGCACCTCTGTTTTGATTCCAGTCGTGCGCGGCTCCGAGCAGAGTCGGGTCGAAGCGGTAGCCGTCCATCTGGTAGAAGTAATCGTCCGTGCTGAGGACCAGTCCGCTCGGGCCGCTGGAGGATACCTGCCTGAGGAATGCACAAGCCTCTGTGTTATTACAGTAAGAACGGAGATACGAGGGGAGGACTTCAATAAGTGCTTATACACCCCTCGGCTTTTGATAGACAGACAGAGAGAGAATTGATGTGTAGAAGTATAGGCTGGCAGATTTACAAAGGTGGAAGGACAGATTGATGAACTGAGAGATGTACGGACTGAATGAAGTGCAGACAGATAGATCTAAATCTATATACGAGTAGATGGATAAATATAAAGGCTGATATATAGACAGAAAGAGACAGATAGATAAATGAAAAGCGAGACAAGCAAAGATACAGGCTAGATAAAGAGATAGACAAGTACAGTCTTATGCAAAAGTTTAGGCACCCCTTGATAAATAACAGATTTGGGTGATTTTTTTATTTTTTATTTTTCACTGAAAAGATGTTAACACAGTTTCTTTTGGAAATGGGAAAAAATGCACACATGGAACGGTGCACCACCACTCCTGAGTCTGCTAAATCTTCCTGCAGGTTTTCTGAGTCAAATGGGGGTTTTGATTTGTCTTTCTGACCATACATTTCTCACTGTGGAAACTGCAAGCTGACAACATTTTGCTATCTTCTTGTAGCCTTCTCCTGCATTGTGGGCATCAATAACTTTCATTTTCAGAGTCTTACACAGGTGCTTAGAGGAACCCATGGTTGTTGAGTGTCCGCAAGTGTGTGCGCAAGGTTTGAAGAGTCAAAGTATTTGTAAAGCTTTGGTATTGGCATTTACTAATGACATCAGGTCTAACGAGCTGATTAAGGTCTGAAACCTTGTAAAAAAGAATCTGAGATCTTTTATGACATAAAAAGTAAATATGCCTCAATGTTTGTTTTCAATAAAATAAAATAATAAAAAAAAACACCAAAATCTGTTATTTATCGAGGGGTGCATAAACTTTTGCATAAGACTTTATATAGATGAAGATGGGAGATCAAAGACAGATAGATATATACAGGGATAGACAAGAAATGATTGCAGGCTAGATGGATGCCTGGATGGATGGATGGATGGATACATAGACAGACAGACAGACAGACAAGTAAAGATGCAGACTAGATGGACGGCTCCGCTCACAAAATAATTTCAGCAAACATTTTAGTATCTCCTCAAAAACCAATATTATAGAAATTAAACTTGTAAATATTTTAGACTAGTCACTGTGCAGCTTGTATAACAGTATAGATTTACTGTCCTCTGTCAATAACTCAACATACAGCCATTTATTTTCAAAATTGCCAGCAACAAAAGTAAGTACACCCTAAGTGATAACAGCTGTACCATGTACATCTTGAACCATGCAGAGTCACATGACCTATTCCTCACGTTCACAGCTCCAGACCTAAACCCTAATGAGCATGTCAAGCAGAAGGTGGAGAAACGCTGCAACAACATGTGCAGCTCTGGTGAACTCCAGGTCCAGGAGGATTAAGGCCGTGCTACTGCAGATAAAGGTGCTCACGCAAAATACTGACACTTTGGACACAGTTTTGACATGTTCACTTAGGATGTACTCATTTCCATTGTCGGTTATTTAGACAATAATGTCTGCATGTTGAGTTATTTTAAGAGGAACGTACATCTGTACTGCTATACAAGCTGCACATTGACTACTCTAAAGTAAATAGTTTTTTTTTCATTTCTACAGTATTGTCCCTTAAGAACATATAATGTGATTATAAGTAAGTGATTGCTGAAATGTGAGGGGTGTGCTTACTTTTGTGATGTATTGTAGATAGATAAATAAATAGAGAGATAGGGACAGACAAACAGACAGCTCACCTGGCGAGAGTTGACTTGCCGGACCCTGGGAGTCCTCTCATCATTATCAGCACTAAAGACGGCTCGCATTCGTTCACGTCCTGATAATTCTGCTCCTCACTCTGGGGTCTTTCGATTTCTCCGTACGGAGCACTTGGAGCGGGGTCGTGACATGGAGCGAGTCTGACATCAGGACCGAACCTGAAGCCGTTGTTCCCGAGCGAGCCGTACAGCTGTCCCTGAGGCGGGCGGAACGGCGGGTGCATGGGACTCTCAGGTCGAGGCGGAGGATAGAAATGGAACCTTGGTGGAGGAGGAGGACGACAAAGAGGAGGAGGAAGAGGAGGAAGCTGCCACTGATTGGGATAGCTGTGTAAATTTGGCCAGCTGTAGCTCGCATCGTGAGACTCGGGTCCCCACTGTGAGGTGTCCCTGTGGTCTGTGCGTGGCCATGGAGCCGGGTACGGCCTGGAGGCGTTCCTGTGGCTATTCGCCCTCTGTTTTAAGAGTGAAGGATGGACTGGTCGAGAGCAGAACTGAGCACGCTCAGTATTCACATATACGGCGTGTGATGGAGCAGAGATCTGAGATCCAAGCTCAATCTTCCCATCCACGGCGTGCGATGGAGCGCAGAGCTGAGATCCACGCTCGTTACTCCCGTCCACAGCATCTGGCTGATCGATTTGCGCGATCTCTTTATAAAACTCGTTGAGTTCATCTTCTATGACAGGTTCCGGTCGACACGTCGGCCCGATGAACGCCGTGCTGCTGACGCTGATCTCTTTAATCACGTCTTCTCTGTTTCTTCCCTGACCACACACGGTCTCCTCATCCCCGTCGCCCGTATCACAATTCTCAGGGCCATGATTCACCTCCACCTGCTGTGCAGGATGTCCAGGATTAGAAGCGTCCACTGGAGACGTCCTGCTGTGGATCGCAGTTTCGGTAAGGCTGACCCGCTGTGGATCTTCGGCACGTCCACTTACAGGTGGAGGAGAAGATCCAGCTGGATTAACATGAGGCATCTGGAAAGAATAGAATAAAGCGAATTAGCCAATTTATAACCAGGTTAATGTGCTTCATAGTTATTATAGATCCTATCTGAGCAGATGTAAACTAATATTCACACTGCACGTGGAGTCAGAGAGTATTCAGGACACAGCCATAAGCACTGTTTATATATACTGTAGATATCCAAGCTTAAAACACATCCGTCTATGAAGCTTTTCTCTTATAATAAACGATCTTGTTGTAAGTATTTAAGTTAGATATTTACCTAAAATATAGAAAGTCCGTCAGTAAGCATTTATGTCCGTTGAAAAACTGGAATAAACGTTAAACCGTCGAAAGAAGTAATGAAACAATCAAACACCGGAAGTTGTTTTCTTCGTGGGTATGAGTGAGTGAAACGCGACTCCACACTGACATCTGGCGGATCTGTATGGAACAACAGACAGTAGACGCCATACTGGTCGAGTTTTGCTTTTAGTGGCATGACAAAGATTCACATTCGTATCGCCAAAGCTCAGAAATGAGTCACAAGAAAGTAGCAGATGGATATATAAAAAATATGTAAAAGCAGAATAGTGTAATAAAGACTGATCTATATATAGATATGACTATAAACTATAAAGTTGGTATGTTTGTACATTGAAGATATTTGCAAATATATATGTGGGGATGTAAGATGAGTAATGGAACACATCTGGAATTTTTGTCTGTCGGTTTGTTCGTGGAGGCGTTACATAAAACTACCGAACAAATTTGAATGGGGTTTTCACAGGTGGCCGGGCTTGAGACAACATATGTGCTTTGTTTCATCGCAATCGGTCCACAAGAAGAGAAGACCTGCTACTTTGGATATTAAATGGAATACTGCCTTATATTATTTATATTTTTTTTTTTTTAAATCATCTTTCTCAATTGAAATCTACTTAATAAACCACAATCTTCACGGTAACAAAAATATTAGTTCGTTTCAAAATGACGCTGTACATTTTAAAAAAAAGTACTTATGAGTGTTTGCCTCTGTCCACCATTCGTCCTCTGCAGCTGATCCAGAGTGCAGTCACATATCTTGTATTCATCATTCCCAAGTTCTCCCACACCACCCCACTTCTCCACTCCAGCAGGACTGTAACACATGCCCACAGTGCCAAAACTACCACCAACTCGTTTGCTGACTATGATATTACTGTGCCTGGCTGGCCAGCCAATTCGCCTAACCTGAACCCTATAGAGAATCTATGGGCTATTGTCAATAGGAAGAATAGAAACACCTGACCCAACAATACAGACGAGCTGAAGGCTGATATCAAAGCAACGGGGTCTTCAATAACGCCACAGCAGTGCCACTGATCACCTCTATGCCATGCTGCATTAATGCAGTAACTCATGCTAAAAAAAAGTCCTGATCAAGTATCGAGTACATAAATGAAGTTAATTCTTCAGATATTTTGGATTTGTTGTAATTGTTTTTGGATTGAATATTATAGATTCTAACATTTTGAGATACTAGATTTTATGATTTCTGTATGCCATAATCATTTTTATTTTAGATATTTTTCTATTATTGTGTAATAAAAGAAGAATATAGAAGAGTTTTTTTATACAACAGTGTCATGGGTCTAGCTGGTGGTTTGGCTAGACCGGCTGATGTGGTTGCCATGGGCATGAAGGTAGGCATGAAGGCAGAGGGGTGTGCAAACAGTCTTTATTTAAACAAACAACTCAAAAACAAAACAAAGGAACTAAAACAACAAACTCAAACTAGGGCTCAGGAAAAACCACAGGAACAGGAAGGGATCTGAACACAGGGAACCGGGAGCTGACACAGGGAGCTGACAGAAGGACTAGGGATGAGGAAACATGGAGCTGGAGCTAACTAAAGACACAGAGGGGAACTAGAGACCGGGCTAGGGGCACAGAGACCGGGCTAGGGGCACAGAGACCGGGCTAGGGGCACAGAGACCGGGCTAGGGGCACAGAGACCGGGCTAGGGGCACAGAGACCGGAGAGACAGGGCTAGACGCACAGAGACTGACAGGAACTAGACTAGCTGGGTTAGTGAGGTTAGTAGCTACATGTGCTGGGGACACTGGAGGCTGACCTAACCGGGTTAGTGGCTAATGGGGTTAGTATTGACCTAGGGGACCGGAAGACAAAAGGCAGGGCACACATGAGGCTATACCAAACTAGCAGCTAACCTACTAGTGACCAGAACCACTAGCAGTCACTCCCACTAGAGATTAGCCTACTGGAGGCTAACCCTACTAGCCATCAAGGCCTACTAGCGGCTAACCCTGCTAATGGCTAAGCCCTCATGTGGCTACACATACTAGGGAAAAGACCAGAAGACAAAACAGTACTTACACAGGACACAGGAGGAGACACAGCCTAACTACACAGTGAACAAAGCAGCTCCATGAATCCACAGACACAAGGAACATCAAGAAAACAAAACTAGAGCACTCTGAAAACAAAGGTTACAAAACATAAACCAAATATAAACTTAAAGTAACAAAAAGGAATGCCCACATGACGGTAATACAAACAAACAATGCTCGACCCAGTTTCCCAGAACAAACTGCTATTTATAGAAGGTTTTAATGAGCCACCTCAGTTCAGGTGAGCCTCATCACCTGACTGAGGTGCCTTCTGGGAAACTGAGTCAACCAACAGGAACTACACAGAAAGACAGACAGCCATGAACAGTGACCTCCAGTGGAGGTTCCTAACAAACAGTGATGTATATCTTATAATAACTTTGTGCCACACTTGGCATAGCAGCCTCAGACCATCACACTACCACCACTATGCTTGACTGTTGTATTGATCTTCCTTTTATGAAACACTGTGTTATTTTTATGCCAGAAGTAACGGAACACATACCTTTAAAAAAGTTAATCTTTTGTCTACTTCGGGATAATTAAGATATTTTTTGGCAAATTATGTTCTTTTTGGTCAGCATTGGGAACATCTTGGAACTCTCCCATAGATGGCATTTTTGCCCAGTCCCTTTCTAATTGTTGAATCATGACCACGGACCTTAACTGAGGCGAGTGAGGCCTGCAGTTATTTACATACTGTATTGTTCTGAGTTCTTTTGGAACCCTGTTGGAATGATGCCTGCTTTGAAACTGCTCAGTATGAAATGGCTCAACATTAAGGGAAGCTTCTTCATAAAACCTGCTGCTGTAAACTATGACCATGTATTTTGTGTATGTTTAACTCTCTGGTTTTAAGCTAACTATAGGACAGGAGCTAAAGAAATTCCCCTTGACATAAATAAAATAAGACTTGTTTCCTCTTGGCCAATTCCCGATTTAGTTCAAATATTCTTTCTTTCAAGACAGTCTAGGCTAATGACAAATAAGTAATAAAGTAATTTAAATATTACTTTTAACAGAAAGCCTATAGGTATGGAATTTTAACATAGAAATAATTATATATTATTATGTAGGATTATGTTATGTAGACACAGTGACTCAATCTGACCGAGTTGAATGTTGAGTAAAAGTGACTCATGATATGGATAAAAACATGGAACAAAAACCCTAATACAGTAAATCAGGGTGGCCCACACACACACACACACACACACACACACACACACACACATACACATGGAAACTATATACTGTAGTGTAAGGTCTATGAGTTTCCAGATCGTAGTCGTTATAAACAGGCTTTAAACAAACATCTCACACAGATATGCTAATCATCATAATTGTGCTGTGGCTTAGCGTGTGTGTAGGTTTTACGTAAGCAAACACATGGAGCTGCCAAGTGAGGTTTGGGATGTGAGTTTAGTGCATTTTCTGGGAAAAAGCTGATGTTGTGTCACTGTGATGTCACACTGGCAAATGCAACTTACAGTAAATTATTATTTCACATCCAAAGAAAGAAGCCTCAAACCCAGAATAAATCATAAGACACAGATTCCTGTTTTAAAATCTTGAATCAGCCACATGAGTATGAAAGACAAAATCCGAACTTAGATTCAGAAAAAGTGCTGCCTGATTACAAGAGATGTTCAAGTCTCCTGGGACATGTGATAAAAATGATCTTGAATGAAGACATTAAATCAATTGACTCTTAGCAGCGCTGACGCAAACATTTTAAAGAAGACAGTCCATGAATGACGATTCTGATTGGTGTAGCTCGGAGCTCACTGCGGTCAATCCAATTAACATTTCAGTGGAATGCTCTCAGGAAAAACAGTCTGGTTTGATCACCAAATGCATTTTGTTATTGCAGGACAATGCAAGACGTCATACTGCCCACCACACCACTTTCACATTACAGGAACTTGGCTGGGAGGTGTTGCCATGTCCCCCATATAGTCCTGACCTCGCTCCAGGCATGTACTGAGAAATTTTTCTACCTTGATGAAAAATTTTCCAAGCACTAGTGAAACGCTGGAATCAGTGCAATAGAGTAGAAGGAGATTATATAGAGAAATAAAGAGAATTTTTACTCACATTACTGTGTTCTGTTATCCTGCACAATCAAAAAAATAAGTCCCACTTTGACTTGAACACCCCTTGAAAAAAAATTACATCCAATTTAATTTACTCATTAATGTCAACTATATCAATTTTTCAACTATAGATGATCTAAAATCTAGGAAAAATTTAGATGTCATGGAAAATGCAATTTTCTTTTGGAATTTGATTTAAAAAGTGAAGATTTTGCATATTTTAGTTTGCAGTATATGTAAAATTTCAAGCCATTCAAACTATTTCAAGAGCTTCACAAGAATGAGGCTGGAGTCTGTGCATCAAGAGCCACCATGCACTGACAAGAAAGGGGCTACAGCTGTTGCATCCCGAGGAATCAAGTTCTACATTGCTAATTCCTGTTTGTGAAATAATAGTGTAAATTTAATACAAAATAAATAGTTGTTTTTAGGCATTTATTTTAATATGTGCAACTCAAACAATCACATGCAGTATGTGATATACAGAGAGCTATTACGGTTTTATAGCTTTTTTATTATAGTGAAATTTACACAGCCACAGAATAATTGTTTAGAGCTTAGGAGTGCAGCAGATTGTTGGCTCTCATCATGCGGACGACTTTCTGGCTATTGTAGTTGTACTCAAACAGCAGGTTCTCGTGGAACAAGTACAAGTATCCTGTTTTAAATAAAGCACAGATAATTAAATGCTATTATTATTACATATAATATTAGTATTGTGTAATTCCTTTCATTTCCCCATTTATTAATTATGATCTTATAACAGCCTTTTGGTGTGTGCTTCATTCATATCCTGTACCTACCACAACACTGAACATGACTATGTATAATATGAAAATGCCCATTTTACCATTTCTGTAGGTGGCAGCATCCACCTTATCCACCTCATCCCCATTATTCTCTCGCATCACAGGAAAGTCGTCCTTAATAGACCTGGGGTATCCGCCATCCATCGCGCCAGTCCCTTCATTATAACTGTGAATGAAATCAAACTTACTGAGCTGCATATTCTGTACGATGTTGTGCTGGAAACTAAATGTAAGATAAGAAATTGAGCTCACCTCCAGTACTCCTCATCAGTGAAGAGCAGAGTCTTTCCTGTGTCAGAAATGTACACCGCAGCATCTATTTTGTGGATGGATTTAGAGAGTCCCAGACTGTCGATGTATTTTGGGTAGCCTGGGACCACTGTGTAACCCTTCAGAGCCCACATTTTGATCCCTTAAAAAATTAAAATAAATGAGAGTATTAGTGCTGCCAACTTGTCAAAACAGCTTGGAGTGAAACTCTGAAAATAAGGGCATTGGTTCTGCATGTACAGTACATGCACTCGGCATCCCTATTGCGCATGTCCAGCCAACTGAAACAACAGAGGTGCGTAACGGTATTTGCTCCAACTCGTACAAGTGACATTTGAAATATTCACCCAAGCAACAAAATGAAAATACCCACCAGCCAAATCACCTACCGTACAGTATATGCTCTTCAGCAGCTCAATGTAGGGCCGCAGGGACATAGAACAGAACTCTAGGCCCTGTACATAAGTGGTTTTATTGCGCACCGTCCTTTCTTGATCCACATCTATTATACTGTACTCTCAGACAATATTTACATTGGGTTTAATCATACACAAAAAATGCATCACTATTTACATTCATAAGAATATTCAAGTGCTAAGAATAAAACAAAATGATCGAAACATTATGTGAAATGCATCAACCCTGCAGGAGCCACGGAACAAAGAGAATGTATGAGGGCAGCGAGGAAACTGGGGCCATATAGAAAAAAATGAAATAGAGAAAAATCAAGATATTATGAATTGTAGAGTAGAAAAGTCAACCAAAGTGGCACTGTGCTGTATGTATGATTGTGAATCTCTCTCGTGTGTGTGATTCTCTCTTGATCAAGGTTGTTAGCCATTGAGTGTTCTTATGAATATAAAATGGCTAAACTCAATGCAAGTATTTTAATGTCACAGAAAATATTCTCAGGGAGGGTATGTTCCTCTATGATTCACACTATGTCACGCCCCTCACTCACTGTTTAGTGCTCTAGACGGTTGTGTGTAACTTCACTGCCGTCTGTAAACGCATTTGTCTCTTGACTTATTTTATTTGACTGTTGATCTGTACAGCATTGTTATGACTTCCCCAATTATGAGCTCTTCTTTTGCGTCTGATTGATGCCTTCATTTCATTTCAACTGGATTACGCAAATATTATTACACCTGAAGAAAAAAAAAATGGAGTGTCGTGCCGGTGCGCTCTGGCCGCAATACACCTTTGTAGTGATTTGACTTGTCAGAGAAAGGCTGAAGCTCAGTGATCTTCCACAGACAATTGCTTGGAATATAAAAGCTTGAGAAATTCAGATGTGCATCTCAGTGCATGAGAGCTGGCTCTGTTAATATTAATATAATGTAATTACTTATTACATGTAAAACTACATGTAATATTAATACTACATACTATGTAGTTGATACTACAATGACTACAAGACAAAGGCCAGTTGTACAGTACAGTAGTCCTTCCAGGATAACACTAACAAAGTACAGTTTTGCTAACTAGATTACAAATAAATGTTGGCTAACCATTTTAATTCTAAAACAATCTTCACCAGTATAGTGGTTGCAAAAAAGCATAAAGTTAGATTACTTCTTTGCTAGGAATCTGGCTAATGGTTTGAGTTTTATAATAGTTTGCTAAATGTTAGCTAGCTTGCTGGCTAATTAGTTTTGTTTGTAAAATAATTAGCATAACAGTGACTAGCTTGCTAATGGAAACAGCTTAATGTTAGCTAGCCTGCCTTTCTAGCAAGCCTGGGTACATAGCTGTAGTCTAATACTTACTAGCTTACTGTTTATCCAGCTTTCATGATAACAGCTAAACATTAGCTAGCATGTTGTATCAATCATAATGTTAGCTAGCTTTTCTCCTTCCACTGAGTACTTGTGCATGTTTTAGTTTTTACTTTTGTCTGTGCTACTGCAGACCTGCAATTTCACATGAAATTAATAAAGATTTACTTCATCTTTTTATCTTTTTAGCATTTAGCAACATGATATTATTGGTGTAACCTTTAGCTGGCTCACTCAGTTAATGGTGCTCAATAAATTATTTGTGTGCACTTATTTATTGTGTGTTTGTTTGAAAATAGCTGAAGTGGTAATTATAGCTGAAATAATTATAATTTTATCTTTACGAACCCTGATAACCCACAGAGTACATTGCGAGAAAAAATAGACACAAACCGCTGAATATGATGACGATGTCTTTTCCTGGGTTCTCATAAGCTGCGTTTATTTTTGCCGGTAGTTGAGGCCATGTGGATTGAATGAGTGTGAGTTCAGGTTCGGTGAACTGTGGGTGCACACGCCAGAAATAACTGCCAAATAGAGTGAAAACATTTAAATACACAGTTAAAAACTAATGAAACAATGATAAAGTTGTATTTATTGATTGTAATGAAATCCACCTGTCTTTGAAAATGAGTATCTCTCCACGGAGCTCTGTCACGGCATCGACGCTAAACTCAGGGTCATATTTCTTTGGAGCTTCAGGTTTGGGCTTGATTTTCCCTTGATCCGGGTTGGCACCTGAGAACAAGGCAGAATCATAAGAAAATGGATTGGCGTAGAAATAAAATAAAATGTTGTATATTCTTTCAGAGGTCGTATCGTAGCCTCTCATTATTTACCATAGAGTTCTTGTATGCCTTTGATATCATCCTTAGACAGAGGAAAACCAGTGGTGTACGAGTACTTGGGGTACATCAGAGAGCCAGGATCGTGAGAATGAGCCAAGCCGAGAGCGTGACCGAATTCATGAGCCGCAACTAAGAACAGGTTAAACTCTGCAAGAGAGATCAGATGAACTCATGATGAGCAGATGAGCTAAAGAGCAAAAAACACTAGTATACACTGACGGTTTACCCTGTAATTTTGCTTTCTTTCTTTATAACAGCGATTTGGCTGGTTATTAGCAGCACCTGGCCACAACTAAGCCTCTTAAATTTTGTGAAAGCAGTGTTTTTCATTTTGGCCCCATTTTGGTTAAATGAATGATGGCACAGTGAAAAAGTTCCACGCTGGTTACACAAGTTCCTGTGAATGAGCTGTTACAATAGAAACAACAGCATATTGGAATAACTGCATTATTATGCCTTTCAGCCAGAGCTAGTGGTGTAAGAAATTAATCAACCCCATCTGACCCATCAGAAATGAGGATCGAGTGGTAGAACCATGTAATTCAACGATGCTTGTGTAATGATAGTATTTAGAATTTTAATCTAGTGAAGTTTAAAATGCAGCGATTATTAATCATAAAAGTTTTGTAACAGTTACCATCAGAGTCTTTTGTCCACATTTCATCCTCGTCAAAGTGCGTGTCTCCGCCGAGGCCCATCCCTGGTGGGTACGCGTGGGCGAGGATTCCGTACGGGCCGTCAAATGCGTCATCATCACCGTGTTCTGCCGTTAAAATAACATCAAGATGAGAAATGAATAATGTTCTACTAATAATGTTTTAGCATTTCTGTAACGGGACTGAATCCCGGTGAGATGAGTCTACCTAGTCTCCCGAAGCCGATCATGATGTCCGCCTCTCCTTGATGCAGCCTCTTGAACTTTAGAGGAGTCACATCACTCCAGACCTTCAGGGCATTATGAATGGCTCGGTCAACGTCCTCCTTCTCCAGGTCGGGAGTGTAGTTCGTTATCCTGTGTGATAATTGACAATAGTTTAAAAAATAGAAAAATAGAATAGGAAAAAAAACATATACTGTACAAAACAGGACAACACTACAAACATACTAAAAACAAGATTAACCTGAAAGTGCACCTCATGCACACCACATCTGGCCTTCTCCATGACCTCCAGCGTGGTGTTGTCCAGCTTCCCCGTGACCTCTAGCTTGAAGAATGACTGCATGGTGCGAATCTTCTCAGTCATCTGGTTGTAGTACCGTCTAGGATTCTAAAGCAAAATTCTCTGCCATTTATCTGTATTTTCAATCTGAATCAATTTGCAATTAAATATTATTAAATTCCTTCCATCACTTACATTCAAATTTAAAACATTTAAAACATATTTTTGCTTGTCCAAATAATTTTTGCACCAAAGTGACAAAATCTTATTTTTTTTAAATATTTGCCATCTGTGAAAATGTTTTCCTCACCTCTGCTACCAGCCATCTCTCCGACGCGTCTGCAGGAAGAGGTTTCGTGAACGCCTGCCCTACAGTCACTAATAGTACAGCTACAGCTATAATCTCCATCTTTACTACGCCGTGTGCCGTGTGAGTGACTGTGACTTCCTGTACACACAGGCCTTTTATACTAACCTGAGTGCTCTCTAACCTCTCAGGTACTAACATCTTCTGATTCATGTAAAAGTACTCTGGTCTGTGAGTTTCCAGATCATGTTTGTTGTGCTCTGGATCAGTGTGTGTGTGGCTTTTATGTAAGTAAACTCATGGAGCTGCCAGGTGAGGTTTGGAATTAACGTTTAGGGCAGTTTCTGGAAATAAGGATATGTTGTGTCACTGTAGACTGACACTAGCAAATACAACTTACAGTAAATTAATATTTTGCACCCCCCCCCCCCCCCCCCCCAAAAAAAAACCTGAATAAAGTATAAGAGACAGACAGATTCCTGTTTTAAAATGTTGAATCAAGATGATCCGTCACATGAATATGAACAACAATATCATGCACTTCACTTCAATTCATTTAAATTTTATTTGTATAGCGCTTTTAACAATTGTCATTGTCGCAAGGCGGCTTTACACAATCAAAAGAATTATTTCAGTTTGTATGGAATGTGAATGTGTGTGAATCAAAATGGTCAGATAGTCCCTGATGAGCAAGCCGGGTGCAAGGAAAAACTTGCCGAGATGGCAATAGGAAGAAACTTTGAGAGGAACACGTCCTCATCTGGGTGAAACAGAAAGCAGGAATCGATCTGCATTCATACTGTGTGTCAGGTGGCAGGTTAATTGATGCTAATATGGAGTTCAGTTATTTATTGGAGGCTCAGGTAGACTTGCAGGAAATTCTAGTCCTGAACTATCGAGCGACTGTAGCCATGTCAAGTCCACAGAGAAACAGCTGTCAACATCGGTTGAGGCCAGAACCATCTTCATGGTAGAGTGACACCGTCCCCAGTCACCGGACGCATCCCAAAGAGACACACGGAGCAACCATGTGACGAGATCTCCAACCAGAAGCGGGGCACCAGGATGAGTCAGACAGGTCCAGAGCGCAGAGGGAGTCTGGATCAATGGCAGATCAGGAATGACATGTGTAGCTCGACAGAGAGAGGGAAAAAGAGAAAGGGAGAAAGCAGAAGTAGGAGAGATAACAGTTAGGTACGATCACAGTCACATAATGTATAAGGTGAATGTATATTTATTGTAGAGTGCAAGCAGGGACTCCGGCAGGACTAACTATAACAGCATAACTAAAAGGGAGAGCCAGAAGGAAACACAACCATGAGGGCTCCCGGAGATGTAACTCAAGCAATCACTTCACCATCAACAAACCTGAGTGATCAATGAGAGTGGGGAAGACAGCATCTAAACATACCAGTTCACCAGAATACTCTACGTCCACGAGTCCCCCATGAGTTTACCTAAGGCAAATCTATTTACAAAAATGCTTGGCTAAATAAATAGGTTTTTAGCCTAGACTTAAACACTGAGACTGTGTCTGAGTCTCAAACACTATTTAGAAAAACTTTTCCATAACTTTGGGGCTGTGTAAGAAAAAGCTCTGCCCCCTGCTGTAATTTTTATAATACGCGGTACTACAAGCAGCCTGCATCCTTTGATCGAAGTAGGCGTGGCGGATCGTAAGACACTAGCAGTTCACTCGGATACTGCGGTGCGAGACCATTTAATGCTTTATATGTCAAAAGTAGTTTTTTTAAATCAATGCAGAGTTTTACAGGGAGCTAATGAAGTGAAGATAAGATATGATGGGGTGATGTGCTCGTATCTTCTGGTTCTCGCAGGGACTGAATTAGAATCAGAAAAAGTGCTGCCTGATTAAACGAGGGCCAGTCAGGTTCCTTGTATAAATGTTACAATGAGTGGATTATTAAAACCAAAATAAATCCGCACCATCTGATCTAAGAAGTCAACATTTTTAAACTGTATTTAATAATACACACCTTCTAACATTTAAACAAGGGACCTGAATGGCCCTCGTATAATCAGCTTCTATTGTAATCATGTACAGTAATGTATGCTTGTAAGACTGACACTTCACATCGTCCCAAGCTAATTACAATAAACATTTTTTAAAACATGGAATCATTTAGCATAGAAAAACCCTATATTTGATGTTGATATGTTAGTTTTCTCCCAGACGTGTGTTTACCTTTTATGGAATGAGTCTCCAGTGTCAGTGACACATGACACCTGGCACATGACCGAGGAAACATGTAACATGACATAGTGTGTTTTTGGTCTTGCTTATAAAACTATAACCTACATTATATATAACAACCTCTTAAAAGGTATAAAACTATAACCTAATAAAAAGTGTTATAACAGCTATAAAACAGTGTGCACAAACTGTTATAGGAAAACAGCGATAACAGTAACTCCAGTTTATCACGCCATCCTGCCGTTGATCATTTTCCTAGAACAATACATCCTTCAATTAATAATTTCTTACATATTTCACATGTTTTTTATTATGTTATATTTATCTAACTTGGTGTGTTGGCTCCTTTTGCTATCACTGCATATTTAGCTCATACTGTACTGTTACTACAGAATACTTTGTCCTTCTTCTGTTGATTGAAGTTTTGATTACAGGATCCATCTAGTGACGAAATATAAATACAAATCATGACAACTAAAAAAAAAAAAAAAAAACAACCCACAGACACAAAAATATTTCAGTAAGAATTTATTTGACTTTTCGACCAGGATAACATACTAATAAATAATACGTTAAATATTCACTCTCTGCGGGTCAACGCAGAACACTTAATTTTATTATCACGTCCATATCATATTTAAAGAAAAGGCATCTCACAATTCTATTTATTTAACATGATTCCAGACTCATGAATCCATCTGCATTAAGCATAAATGCAGTTGTAAAGCTCACATTGTTTTGTTTTGATGCCAGGTTAAAACAGCCGAGTTAATTGATGTCTTCTAACTGATTTTCCAAGAAGTTGTGTTACTGTACAGTATGTTACTGTTATAAAAATGTGACATAAGCTGACAATCATCATTATTCAAAGTGTAAAAGGTACAGTAATACAGGATCATGCTGTGCATTGCATGCAAGTACATTACAGTACGTCTGGATGGTTAAAAATTTCGTCACTTGAAATTGCGAGTACAATGTAAGTAATCGGGCCAAAGTCCACAACCCTCGTTCCGTGCAAAAATGCATTCCATGTTCAACTAAGGCTCATATGAAGCTCCTGCAGTCCCACTGAGCTAAATCGAGTTGGTATCTTTCAGAATTACACTGTATTTAGCACAAAATCAGATTTTTTTTCTTTACCTGAAAATAGGCATATGACTAATTCTGGTTAGCCACACAGAGAAAGAAAAAACGTAAATTTGTACTAAAAAGAAGACAAAATGTGCCAAAAATGTCCTCCAGGAAGCTTGGAGAACTATTTCTTAAGTCTACATCAAAAATACAAGAAAGTCTGGCTCTTTGGAAGCACAATATGAAGAATGAGGGGAGGCTCAAGACCGTTGCACAGTACTATACCGTCATCAGTTTTAATTCAATTCTCATACTTCTTTTGTCAATCATGATGACATGATTCCTGTTGGAATAATCCCCTTTTTGGGAGTAAGACCTGTGTAGACTAGGTCAACTAACACTTTTCTCAAATGGACAAGTGAAAAAGTGTATTTCCACTAAAAACACCTGATGTCTATCATAAAAGGATTATATACAATAGCCTTATATTCTGTAGCCTCAAGAACACCGCCCTTACATACAATTTCCCAAAACTATAAATACCGTACATACATAAATAATCAGAATTGTCACTTTCTTTTTTACTGAACCAGCTCAGTAGTTACAAATTCATTAGTAAAAAAATTAACCATCACACATAAAAGTAAGTAATAAAGTGTTTTGTGAGACCTGCGCACTGTAACAGCTTAGCAGTGCAGCAGTTCGTTGGCTCTCATGATGCGGACGACCTTCCGTCTATTGTAGCTGTACTCATACTGCAGGTTATCGTGGTACAAGTACAGGTATCCTGTTTGAAACGAAACACAATAAATTAAATTAGATTCTTATTATTACATGCAATATTGATATTGATATATGGTAATTTTCGTGTTTATTCATTATTTTCCTATAACAGCACACCCCTGTCTTGTGTGCCTTACACAACACCGAACATGAGCTATGTACAGGTATAGCATGAAAAACGCCACTCTTACCATTTCTGTAGGTTGCAGCATCCACCTCGTCCACCTCGTCCCCGTCATTCTCTTGCATCCCAGGAAAGTCGTCCTTAATAGACCTGGGGTATCCGCCATCCATCGCGCCAGTCCCTTCATTATAACTGTGAATGAAATCAAACTTACTGGGCTGCAGATTCCACACACACTGTTCAGTTTACAGTAATATAGCCTGGAGGTAAACTCACCTCCAGTACTCCTCATCAGTGAAGAGCAGAGTCTTGCCCGTGTCGGAAATGTACACCGCAGCATCTATTTTGCGGATGGATTTAGGGAGTCCCAGTCTGTGGATGTATTTTGGGTAGCCTGGCACCAGGGTGTAACCGTTCAGAGCCCACATTCTGATCCCTTAAAAAATGACAATAAATGTGATCATAGGAATAATAGTAGTATATTATATACGGTATATTAGTACCCTCAATGGTGATCACTGTATTTATTTCCATTTTACAAGCCTACAACATTCACATGTGCATTTGCACACTACAGGCAATTTGGGAACTTAAGTTAGCCTAAGCACGGGTAGAACATGCAAACTCCAGGCACACAGACCCCGAGGCAGGAATCTTTGCTAATACATGACTATAAGACAGATGACAGTTGTAGCCCTTTCCCTCTCCATCACATGAAGGCTAGAAATGGTTAAAATCTTTACCAAAAGTACTCATATGTTGGCTAGGTTTCTAATAATTTCGGCTAATTACAGTACATTATAATCACATTGCTTGTTCTCATTTAGATGATAGTTTGCCACACATTGGCTAACATGCTGTTGACCATTATTTAGTAATAATAATAAAAAAAAATTGTATTTTGTTAGCTAGCTTGCTAGCATTGTTTGCTAATATACCTACTCAGTATAATAGTAAGCATAAAGTTATCTCACTTGCCATTAAAATGGCCCCTGGATAACTCTGTGTAATCGCTACCCCTTTACTAGATAGCATGCTAGTGAGACTGGTTAATTATCTGAATTTCATAATTAGCTAAATGTATGCTAGCTTGCTGGTGAATGATATTTGATTAGCATAATATCAGCAGAAATGTGATTAGAGAGCATGTAAGCTAGCTTTCTAGCTTTCTAGCAAACCTGGGTGCATACTGTAGTCGTTAGCCTAATAATTACTAGCTTACTCTTTACCCATGTTTCAGGATTACAGTTAGATAAATGTTAGCTAGCATGTTATATGCAGCATAATGTTAGCTAGCTTGTTATATTTACTTTTAATTACATGTATATAATTAGTGTAACATTTGCTAACTAAGCAGCGCAATTGCTATCTGGTGCCATGATTTAGGTAGCTGTCTCGCTCAGTTAATGGTGCTAAACAAGTTCATTAAAGTGTGCACTTTTTTCATGTGTGTGTTTAACAGTGAAAATAGCCAAAGTGGTCATTATAGCCTAAATAATTATAATTAAAAAGACAATCTAAAAATTATACAGTGAAAATACCGCTGAATATGATGACAATGTCTTTTTCTGGGTTCTCGTAAGCTGCGTTTATTTTCTTCGGAAGTTGAGGCCATGTGGATTGAATGAGCGCGAGTTGAGGTTCGGTGAACTGTGGGTGCACACGCCAGAAATATCTGCCAAGTGAAGCAAAAAGCACATTTAAATTTACAGTAAAAACTAATGAAGCAATGATAAAGTTGTATTCATGGTTTGTAATGAAACGCACCTGTCTTTGAAAACGAGCGTCTCTCCACGGAGCTCTGTCACGGCATCGATGCTTAACTCAGGGTCGCATTTCTCTGGAGCTTCAGGTTTGGGTTTGATTTTCCCTTCATCTGGGTTGGCACCTGAGAACAAGGCAGAATCATAAGAAAATGGATTGCCATCAAAACAAAATAAACATGTTTTGTAATTGTATATCCTTCTAAAAAGTTGTATCGTAGCCTCCAGCCTCCCATATTTACCATAGAGTTCTTGTATGCCTTTGATATCATCTTTAGACAGAGGAAACCCAGTGGTGTACGCATACACGGGGTACATCAGCGAGCCCGGATCGTTAGAATGAGCCATGCCGAGAGCGTGACCGAATTCATGAGCCGCAACTAAGAACAGATTATACGCTGCAAGAGAAATCAGACGATCTCATTAACGCTTAGCATGTACTGTAAAAGCAACGTACTACTGTACATCCTGAATTGGACATTGATACTTATTTATACACACATTCACACACTCATTCACATTGAGAGGCAGTTCAGTATAGCCTCTACACCTATTTATTTAATTACTTTGTTTATTTTTAGGGGAACAGGATATGCGAATGGACACGCAGATATTAAATTAAATTCCAGTCCCTGTAATGCAACAACAATATACACTGCAAAAACATACTTCACAAGTTATAGTACAGTAGTATCTAATAGTATGATACATAGTGCACCTTTCACATTATGCATACAGCTTTGCCAGATAGACGAAATCATTACAGTTGGAGTACACATTGGAGTGCCGCCCAAACAATCAAATTACTGTATAATTATTGTTACTGCTTTTCAGCCAGAGTTTATGGCATATAAAATGAATCAACACCGTTTGAACTATCAGAGATGAGAACTCAGTGGCACTGAATTTTAGTGAATTTTAAAAGACATTGCTTTTTTTTTTTTTTTTATCATTACAGTTCTGAAACAGTTACCGTCAGAGTCTTTTGTCCAGGTTTCATCCTCGTCAAAGTGCGTGTCTCCGCCGAGGCCCATCCCTGGTTGGTACGCGTGGGCGAGGAGTCCGTTCGGGCCGTCGAATGGGTTGTGATCACCGTGTTCTGTCGTTAAAATAACATCAAGATGAGAAATGAAGAGAGATCTACTAATAATGTTCTAGCATTTCTGTAACGAGACTGAATCCCTGTGAGATGAGTCTACCTAGTCTCCCGAAGCCGATCATGATGTCTGCTTCTCCTTCATGCAGCCTCTTGAACTTTAGAGGAGTCACATCACTCCAGACCTTCAGGGCATTATGAATGGCTCGGTCGACATCCTCCTTATCCAGATCAGGAGTGTAGTTTGTTATCCTGTGTGATTATTAAAAAAAATGACCATACATAAAAGATCATACACAAAAACAGGACAACAATACAAATATACCAAAAACAAGACTAACCTGAAAGTCACAAGCGTGTTTTGCCATTTGGGCTTCCTGGGGAAGAGATTGTACTCTGCTACCTCTGGCACACCACATCTGGCCTTCTCCATGACCTCCAGCGTGTTGTCGTCCAGCTTCCCCGTGACCTCTAGCTTGAAGAATGACTGCATGGTGCGGATCTTCTCAGTCATCAAGTCTGAAGATTTGGATTTTCCCATCAGACCCGGTTGCAGGCCATAGTACCGTCTGAGGTATTGCTAAACACCAAATAGAGGAACCTTAAATAAGGACCTTGTTTTGTAGGAAAGATGTATATAGATATAGCAAGATTTCATGTTTTATATTAGTGCCTCCTGTAAAACTTACATGTACATACCTAGTTTATAATACAGTATGAATGATATGTTATTTATGATCCCATTATGTTTATTGTGTTAATATATAATTACATAATTATTATTTTTTATTTATTTAGACTACATTTTATAATTTGCATAATTATAATATAAATATGAATTAATTAAATAATAATTAGATATTCAATAATTAATTAATTGTTTTAATTGCTTTCCAGATATCATGTTAAAGAGAAAAAAGGATGAAACAAGAATTAAGATACAGCTACAAATAAAATGTGTAAAAATAAATAAATACATTTTTTTTCTCAAGTTTTATTATTTTATATTGTGAAAGTATAGAAATAGAATTAAAAAAATGATTTAAATGGTATACTGAAACTGAAATCTTTTTATAAAAACAAGACATAATGTGGAAAAACAAATACATTTATATAAATATACAATAAAATAGAATGAGCTTAAACTTTGCTTAATTTTTAGGCTTTATTTATTTATTTATTTATTTATTTTCATTAATTTTTTTTAGACTATACAGTATACTAGTTGAGCAAAATGATCTCTCAATGCACGTTCTATCCTCCAAGTAATAAAAATGTCTAGAAATTAGAATCTCATATGCTGGTGTGTATCCAAATCTAAATTAAGTTATCATTAAATATTAGTAGCGTCTTTCCATCTCTAAGAGTCAAAACTTCATGCCAAAAAAAGTAAACGTTTAAAATCATAAGTTTGCTTTTGTCTAGATAATTAAAATATTTGCCATCTGTGAAAAAGTTTTCCTCACCTCTGCTACCAGCCATCTCTCCGTCTCGTCTGCAGGAAGAGGTTTCGTGAACGACTGCCCTACAGTCACTAATAGTACAGCTACGGCTATAATCTCCATGTTTACTCTGCCGCGTGCCGCTGTGTGAGTGACTGCGACTTACACACAGGCCTTTTATACTGACCCGAGCGGTCTCTCCCACCTCTCTGGCTATAACATCTCATGATTCATGTAAAAGTACCCCAGGCACTTCCCTCTAGCGTGAAAAGTGCAGGCGGCAGCAATGCTGTGGTTTATCCAAAAACATGTTTGAAAAGAGTATATACAATTACATCACCCAACATTTCATATTTCTTTTACAACATGAGTTCATAGGTGTACTACATTATATCTGTATTAAGAAAAGAAAATTATGTTATGTTATGTATTTATATGTCATTAGTCATATGGTGTTGCTTAATTTTCTATAGTCAGCTCTGACAGTGGTGCACCTGCAATGCCTTAGGGTTTCAGTAGTAACAACACACAGGAACATGAACAATGACTCATAAACAGATGCATAAAAAAAAAATTCAAAGTAAGCATTAATACGATCTGTTTCTGTTCTTCAAGAGATGCTTGAAGAATGTTAGCCAACTGAGTCGTCTTGAATCTGTATCATGTGCTGTGGCACACAAAGGCAAGCGCTATCTACCCTCTTCTGCATACACGAGCTCACAGATGCCTGTGATTGGCTAGAGTTGCTGCGACTGACAGGAGAGAGAAAGAGTAGTGTTCATTTACTACAGTAAGTGCACTTTACTTAGCGACCATCATTCCTGGGACTTTTCTTTTGCAGCATTCATGAGACTTTTACTCACTCCCTCGTTACCTATACAGCTTTATCCTGTATCCAGGGTCACGGGGGGCCTAGAGCCTATCCCAGGAGACTTAGGGCACAAGGCAGGGTACACCCTGGACAGGGCGCCACTCCACTCCATCGCACAGCACACACACTCACACACGCATTCACACACTATGGCCAATTTGGGAACGTCAATTTACCTATAACCTACATGTCTTTGGACTGTGGGAGGAAACTGGAGTACCCAGAGGAAACCCACCAAGCACACGGAGAACAAGCAAACCCCATGCACACATAGACAGGAATCGAACCCGGACCCTGGAGGTGCAAGGCGACAGTGCTAACCACTACACCACCGTGAGAAGGCTTTTAAAGACTTTGCACCACAGGACACACAAGATAGTAACAGACCTTATCTTGTCTTGGAGTTTGGCATCATTAAATGTAGCCATAAACTGGTTGAACATGTTTTAAGAGGTAGAAGAGGAATAAAAACACCTCGGCATGTGCAGTTTTAGGAAAACTGTTACTAGCAGGAATTGCATGCTGAGTTGTTTTTATTTATCAAACTGTTTGATTACTTTTTTTCTGTAGTAGATTATTATTTTTTTTTTAATTCTTGGATTACTGAAGCTGAAATAAACCAGACCAAATTGCTGATCTTCTGTGCATTCCCTTCGGCTTAATTTAGACAGTTCCCTAGAGACTGTTCATGATCCTGATGCCGTCTTCACATCTGTTAGTAATGTTTCCAGACAGAGCTACGCCTCATGACTGTGAGGCATCACCACGCTGCTTTGAGTAAACACTGCTGTTGAATCCCTAATCCGGGGATTAGTACTGTAGGTCAGGGGTTATTGCATTTAAAATACTATTACTACTACTACTGATACTAATAATGGAATTGGGATGCACAACACTGCAACGGTTAAATTTACGTTCCTCAATCTACAGTAATAATGTAAATTCCTCGGATAGCAGTTATTGAATGTGCATTTAGATGAATAAATGAATGAAAAAGAATGTCAACTTGTTCATGAACTCTATTCAAAATGACTGGATTGAAACTGTATACGGTATGGTTTTGATTAAAGGTGCATCACTGTCACCATGATCCCCCAAGACAGTGGCTGTGATTCATTAAAAAAAGTACCGTGACCACTTCCTCTCTTCCCATTGAAACAAAGCAAGGAAAAAGAAAAAAAAAACAGAGGATGGCATGACCTCAGGCAGAGTTTACAACATTTTGAAGGTGAATTCTGTAAAGTGGACAGTTTCTTAGCTCATGCTGACTCCTGCGTTATTCAGCAAAACACCCAGAGGCGGAGAGTTGGAATACGCTGCTGGACTTTTTGCGGCTTTGCAAAGTAAACAGTGAAAAAAAAAAAATGCATCTCGACATTTTCTCAACATGTGGCCAGGTCTGGGATCACTTAACTGCTCGGGGTTAAAGAAAAGGAGCATCATGCTGGAGTTAAAATGTAAAAAAAAAAAAAAAAAAAAAAGGATAATAAAAGGATTTGTTCATCAAAAACAAGTTTAAGAATCATTTTGCATGAACAGATTTTTATATCATACAGTACCGAATTTTCGATTTGAGCCTCAACCGTTTGATTTGGGATTTATTCGGTGTAACTTGTGCCTCACTATGATGTTCCTGTTTAGATCATTTTAAAGCAAAACCTACCATAAGAAAATCACTTCGAGACAATTTCTTTGTGTTTGATTGTCTTTGTTGCACGACCCATACCGGTGCACAAACAATCATTTTTAAGCCTTAAGTCATATTAAATATGATTTGTTTTAGCTTCACATGACAGTATACTGTATATACTTTTGGAGTTGCTCTGACCCAGTTGTATAATAACCATTACACACAGTATTTAGCTAGAAAATGAGTCGACCAGTCAGGAATAGAGATTAACACCGGTTGACATAAATCTTACTCCTGCCATTTTAATATTATGTCATAAATTGAGTCATATGAGTCATTATAGAAAAATATAGTAATGATGTATATCCTGTATTGTATAATGTACATTCTCTTTTTTTTTGTCTTTCATTCATTCAACGGTTTCATTTAACTCTTGAAACAACAACGGTCGAACCAAGGGTCCCTTTTTTTAAGAGTTGGTTTACGAAAACCAACTTTAAAATGCTGACTGAGAACTAATGCATCAACAGGATTAGAGTTAATCTGTGATTATTGTAAGACTAAAGCCGGGATTAAATGGATTGGATTTTGTTAAATCCTGTATATTTTAAGTTTAAAATGTTTGGTGTGAGAAGAACGATATTCTTAATCCAGTTTAAAGCTTAAACTCTGGAAACAGGTTTTTTTTTTCTTTTTTCTTAATTTATTCCGAAAATGCATTAGTGAAACATACTAGAGAATAAATCACAGTTCAGTGCCATGAAAATGTGTTTGCTCCCCTCCTGTTTATTTATTTATTGCATATTTGTCACACTTTGAATAATTGAGATAATCAAAAAAATAAGTTTTATATCACATGAAATAACATGTGTAAATACAAAATGCAGTTTTAAAATAACGATAATGTAATTTATAAATGAAAAAAGCTCCCCTGCGAACCTACCTGGATCTGTTGGAAAAAGTAATCGCCTCCTAAACCTAACAACTGCAATGAAGCATTTTGGCCTTGATTTTAATTCGGCCACATTAGAGGGTTTAACCTCAATCCCACAGCCACGGCATCTCAATTGGATTTAAGTCTAGGCTTGACTAGGCCACTCCTAAACCATAACTAACTACAGTATCATTTGACAAAGAGATTTAAGTGTCATATAGTTACAGAGATCAGCTCTGAGGTGTTAAGAAGCAGAGAACCAATGTTGTATAAATGAAAAAGCATTTATTTCTATCTGGGATGAATTTTAAAATTGGGGGAATTAACACTGTTTTACAGGATTGAGACAGTTTCCACTTTTTGCTGGTTAGCTAGAATGTAGAGTTAGATAGTTTATTCAGTTTTTTATTTTATTTTATTTTATTTTATTTTATTTAAACCATGACACAAACTAGTATCCCTGCTGTCCATACTGTATATAATAATAATAATAATAATAATAATAATAATAATATGCTTCTAATACAGTATATACTGTATGTAATTAAATTCTGTAATCAAGTCCACATTTTCAAATGTTTTGATGTAATATTGGTATTTAAACCAGGTTATAAGAGATATTCCATGCCCTGTAAAACACACTTACGTAAGCAGAAGCACTAGACGCTAATCATCGTTTTTGTTGTTTGTGTTCATAATGCTACTATTTAGAGTGTTATGCTTTTCGGAATTCTACTGTGATGCACGTAGGGACACGTCCTGATAGAACTGTGCACACATACCTGTATACACACACACGCACACACACACACACACACACACACACACACACACACACACACACACACACACACACAGTGCTATGATGTATGTATGTGGTGACAGAAATACTACTTGTATACATCTCACAGCTATAAATTTAGAAGGTATGTGCAAAAAACAGGACAATACAAAACACGCAAACGTACATAAACGCACACGGTTGTTTGTAGGATTACAGGTTAATCATGATGCACACGCTTGGAATGCGTCGCTGTCTCGGATCGACAGAATCTCCCTACAGTCCTGTGAGTCATAAGTTGGGAAGTTTAGGGGATTTTTGATCTGCTTCAGTGCTACGATCATCACAAAGATAAAGGTGATATATATAGTCTTATTATATCATTTTATATATATTTTATATAAAATGTAGCGTGAAAATGATGAGAAAGTGACTAGAAAGTGTTGATAAGGTTTGACTTTTTGGTGTTTTACTGGCACACGTCTAGGACAAAGAAATGCCCGGCGATTAGCCACAGAGCGGAAATATCCTGGGAAATTAACCACGCAAACACTAAACATGGAAAATAAAAATGAATAAAAATTAGTGCGTGATTAACCGCAGTGAAGTTACGCCACAGTACGTACAGGAATGAATAGTAGCATGCAGGAAAGCTGGGAAGAACACCAAAGCATACACAACGTGTATGTGTTTAAAGTGCATTGGGTCAGATTTGGCATGGTCTCTCGCAGCTGAGTACATAGAGTCGAATAAGATTTTCAACCCCTCCACCTCCATTTCTACAAATGTACATAAAAGCTCCACCCCAACAACGTATTTTGGTTTATCTAGAAAAGAAAAAGCACTAGCTTGACATCATGACATCACATTTAAGTACATTTGGCTGGACATACAGTACAGTACAGTATATCTAAAAATTCAGCTCGTCCTTCTTTTTGCTTCTTGGTAATCATTTTTTGCAAGTACTAGATGCTGTTATTAGCATGTGTCAGACATTTAGCTGCTTAGATAATACTACAAATGCCCGGTGTTCAAGTCAAACCTGGACTTTTGATCACACATAATGACAGAACACCGTTGTTGTTGGTAGTCTTGCGGCCGTTCCTGCCGAGTAATACTCCCTACAGCCTGTGTCTGGATGGATGAATATCCATACAAACAGTTGGCTTTTTGTATAACCTGAAATGCTAATGCTAACGTCTACTTCTGTGACTTACGTGTTATTGACTTTTGTTCTTTTGATGTACGAGACATACATGACACATGGCACCTGGCCAAAAGGCTTAAATATGCTCTTTTGCTGATAATAAGAGGACTTCAGACACATCATGCAGGCACATGTGTTTGTCTCCCGGTAAGTGGATTGAGGCACAATCACTTTTCCTTAACCACTAATGCACTTATCTCAGTGTTTCACTAGTGCTTGGCTACCATCAAGTTACAAAGTTTTCTCAGAATGCCGAAGCTATGATCAGACCGCCTGCTTTGCAGTATGTCTGAAACGCTGGCCTCCCAGGAACTCCGTTAATGATCTAAACATGTGGACATGACTTGGAGCGAAGGTCAGGACTGTACTGGGATGTGGCAATAATTCCTAGACGAGTTTCTGTAACGTGTATGTGGTGTTGGTGAGTGATTGTATGTACAGTACATTTCACGCATGGAGATGCCTCTCTTCCACAATTTGGAGGTAAGATATCTGCTGATTTTCAAGGATCAGGCGTTCCACTCGCTGAATGTTCACACTGTTGAATGTTAGCTCTGTCCAAATCTTTTACCGCGGCTAAAAGTCTCATCATCGTACTCACATCACATCAGTTTTATACCTTCATGCACGAGTACCGGTTTGACTTGAACATTCCTTGTATATACTTAAACAAATACACCCAAATTATGGCTGATAATCAATTCTTGTGTTGGTTAAACTTTTTTTTTTTTTTTTTTTTACTGTAGTGATCAGATAAGTTACTGTACCACTGTCACCTTCAATGTTCATTGAGAGATTTAAAAATAGACCAATACCAATGTGAAAAACACAAAGCATAAAAGCTGAACAGAGAAACTTGATAAGCGGAAACTAGGAACTAAAACCTGAATAGGAAGTACAGTACACTGTTCAGTAATGCAGACGCACTCTTGTGAATTTAAATAGACAGTTCATACAAATTCCTTGTAAGAAAGGCACGAAGGGGAAATGGTGACCATATTAGGAAGGTAGTAGACAAGTTACTTTATGTACAGTATGAGCAGGATGGATGTGTTGTTTGTCAATGGGCAGGTTCTTGTTAAAACAAAACAATTGAATAAAATTTTATGAAAGAAATTCATTTAAATTGAATTGATTTCTAAAAATATATGTTATGACTGAAGAAGGAAAGCGGAATTACAGTATAGAGAGGAATAAAGTCCACACAGCATGATGACAAACAAGCAGATAATGCTTTTCCCATGGAAGTTCTGTATTGAGAAAACACTTACAGTCTGAATTTTCTTGTGGTTGTTTCTGAGTTTTTTATTTATTTATTTTTTTTTTTTGACGGTTTGGCCTAGGAGTTTAGCTGAGACCTGGTTATGATTTTGACCCCAGGTCTGCACCACATCTGCAAGAAATGCATAAAACACCAGCCATTGTGGCCACACATTGTTCACCGCTCATGTGCATGGTCACACTGTGAATTGTTTTGCTCTGCGACACAGTTCACGGTTTTATCTCGGAATGTGAGTGAATTTGTGTAGCAAAGCAACTGAAGTTTTGTTGTGTACACCACTTTTTATTTTGCTTTTCAGCCTGATTAAATTGCTTAAAAAGCAAGTATCATGGCTGCACCTCTGACACAGCAGTCAGGCCAAGCTAGATTATAATCACTCACCATTATTTTTTTTTCATGTGTTTCGTTTGTATGGAACACGAAACAAATCGTACGTCTTTGCTTACTATACTTTATAATACTTTGTAAGGTGAAGCTAATTAATACTTTAATTTCACCGTAGACTCATCCAAATATTCCAAAAAGGCGTGTAAATCGTATTAAAGGAGTCTTTCTTTAGGCAGTAAATAATCAGTGTACCGCGTAACCCTTTCTAGCAGTAGCCTGACATTCCATTCTGCCTGTCAAATCAACTTACTGTTATCAGGGCCGCGCTTAACGGACACGCTCTGAGATGTTGTGATGTATGCGAGTGTCTCTATGCGAGACCTCAGTAGGGGCATTGTGTGAGTTTGGGCTGCAGGAGTGATTGCTTGTGCAAACTTTTGCAGATTGTTTATTTATTCAGAGAAGGCACAGCAACTGAAACCAAGGTAAGAGTACTAAATATTCCCTTGTCTCCTCGAGACACGGTTACCATTTTGGTCTTTTACTAAACTCGATCTCTTCCACTGAACTTATGTCTTTCTTTTCAACTGTTTTCTTGTCTCTTTTTCTCTCTTCTTTTGTTTATTTAAGAACACAACATTTCAACCCCTTTTTTCTTTTTATGCATCTTTTAATTATTATTTACCCCGTTGGACAAATTTTTCACACCTCTGCATAATACAGTACCATTGCTAAAACATCTTCAGTGGTTATTTTCATAAGAGTCATTAACTATTAATCATTAAGATGGTGTTTGTCACCACAGAAAAACTCTAAACCCCTAACCTTGGGTAAAAACTGCATAATAGTGAAAACAGTAAAACAAGAAGAATAGCAAGAAAAGAAGAAGAAACTATTTGGGTCTACAGGTTGTTTAGTAAATCATTTTCCTATAACAGCATGTACTAAATGTATATAATTAAATAAAGTTTTTATTACTAAATGATGTGCGGTGCAGACACGGACCGAGTGCCAGTTCTATCTGGATCTGATAAATATTATTTAAAAAAAATTAATAAAAATAATCCAGGAATATAGCGCTTTTCCCTCGAGGTGAGCAGATTACAGATTGTTATCTGTATTCCCTACAAATACAAGGAAATATACACCGCCATCAAAATTCAAACTTGTTACTGAAAATTACCAATAAATATTATTGAAATGCTGTTAATATTGTGAACTGATTATTAACTGAAACAAACACGAAATCTGGACGTCTGGTCAAAGAAAGTTTTATGGTCTGGAAATTCTAACTTGTGGGCCTTTTGCACATGATATGGCGTACACCCTGAGGGTGAGGGTACCAATCCATCACACACACTGCAGGCAATTTAGGAATGGCTGTGGAAACCAGAGTACACGGAGGAAACCGACCAAACATGGGGAAGAACATTCAAACTTCAGATGTGAGAATCAGTGCTAACCTGGTTCACTTTATAGTTGTTTAAATTCAATACATTTACTCATTTATTTCAATGGCGTCGTTTCATTTTGGACTCTTATTTTGAAATCGGGTCGCCATTTTGATCACGCTTGCCCGCTTCTTCCTGTAAGAGCGTAACAGAAGGCTGAATCCTCTACGCCTCGCAGTGCACTAGATAGGCTGCAGAAGACTGTACGTTTTCTTCACTAGGAAGTGCACGAGTATAGGGAGCAGGTGTGATGTAGTCGTGAGCCGGCAGGGTCCCGGTGTAAACAGTGAGGAAGCGGGAGGTGTGTTGTTACTACAGTCCTGAAGCAAAGCAGTGAAGTTCTACAGGCTGTACAGGAACTATACACACAGTAAGTGCTTACTTCATGGTGGTTAAAATGGTTTGTTTGAGTTTCTATTGTTAAATAAATTGTTGCTAGGTGTCTGGGTGACATGCTAACAGTTAACTGTAATGGTTGAGTAAGTGCATCCTGTTTCAGCTCAGGAGTTTATTTAGATATTACACAACAAGATATAATAATTGCTTTGGAGTCATAATGTACTGTGTATAGTATTGATGCAATGTTATGGGTGTTGCTTCTGCTTAGGAGATGTCTTAAGGAAGGAAGGAAGGAAGGAAGGAAGTGTGTGTGTGAGTGAGAGAGAGAGAAAGAGAGTATTTGCATTACTGTGCAGAAGTCATGCAAATAAATATTTTAAAGCTATCTCTATCTAAAATAAAATAAAATTTTATTAAATAAAGTCAGTATTTGGTGTGTCAACATTTACGGCCCCTTTAGCCTCAAGTAAGTTGGAATTTAAGGACCTTTCCTACTAAGTTTTACTCAGCATCCAAATTGCCTGTAGTGCGTGAATGTTGATCAGAGTTTCTACCATGGTTGTAAAAATCAGAAAAAATACAATGGTAATCACCATTGGCCTCTATAATCCCTACAGAGGTTCCTAGACGGATGGACGGAGATACACAAGAATATGGATATTGCAGAATGGATACTCTGAATACACAAGAGTAGTCAAAAGTCTGGACACACCTTTTAATCGATTTATTTTTTTACATTCTAGAACAATACTGCCGATTTCAAAGCTATTTCATAACAGGTATAGAATTATGTCATTAAGAAACCACAACATGTCAGTTGTTATTTTAAGACACGAAGGTCAACTGCTCTGGAAGAGTTTCTTGTAAGAACAGTATTGTGTCGCGTGCATTTGTGAAACCAGTCACCATGATGAAACTGTCACCCATGAAGACCTTCCCAGGAAAGTAAGACCAAAACGTACCTCTGCTGCAGAGGAGAAGTTCATTTAGAGTTTTATATGTGTGTAATGTTTATTATAATTTTTTTGTGTTTGTGTGTTTCAGGTGATTAAATGGAGCAGGAGAATTTAGATGCACTGAACTCTCTCAGTCTGGAGCAGAAGAGCCACAAAATCGATACTTTCAGGTTTATTTGACTGTTTTTGATTTCTTGCCTGTTTGTTTGTTTGTTTATTTATTTATTTATTTATTTACATTGTTGAATCATGTTTCTGTAAGTGTCACACACTGTGTTTTTTTTTTTGGTCCCTCTATAAAATTATATAGTTTTTATATAATATCAGTAATAATAATAATAATAAATAATAATAAATATATTATTATTATTATTATTATTATATCAACAACAGTAAAATTATAATATCCTGAAAATATGTACATGTTTGAAAAGGTGTGTTGACATAAGATAAAGGCACTGTAATGTAATTACATGGCGGTAAAAATGGAGTGCACTGTGTTAAGTTAATGTTGAGATGAAAAAAAATTTTTAGTTATAAAAATGTTATCACTAAAATGAATTACATTTAAATTAGTATTAAATCATTATTAAAATTTGTTTATTGCATTATTAATAGATGTACAGTAAGTCGATCGTCTCAATAACAAATATTAATACAGCCAACCTGCATAATATTTTATTAATAGTGGAATAAACAAATGTTATTCATTTAATACTAATTTAAAAGTTATTCTTCTTTTTGCTAGAACACGGGTTCCCATAGTGTTGTCTTAAATGGATATAAAGCGTCACTGGCTAACTAATAAAACTCTAAACCACTGACGAACTGCAGTAGAATAAGAGGGAATAAAACACTTTAGATGTTGTTTATAAAAAGGAAACTTGAAGGTTTGAACAGTAAGCTTTGAACCAGGTGTGATGTTGATTTGTTTCCTGTGACATCATGTCTCAGAGTGCAAAAAGTGATCAGTGATGGGAACGCCGTTAGTGTACATCCAACATGTCCGAGTGCCGTCGTTTTTCATGAAGGTGTTTTGCAGGAATCCTCCATCTCTGACGTCACAGCGTGAACACTAAACTCTTTCATCGGGGTCTTAAGGAAAGCTGGAGAGGATTAGACCAGGGTATTACGCTTCTCAGGCAGAACAAGGAGAATAAGTCTCTTGTTTAGAGGTTGTGTAACACGGGCAATGTGCGCTGGATCGATTCTCAGGGTCACATGTCGTCTTTAACGTTGGGGGTCGCCTGAGCAGATGATGATGATTGCTTTAATCTTTTCTTGTGAACATAGTCTAATCTGTTTTATTTTCAGATTGTAAACAATGCATATGTGTTGTCTGGGCACTTTTTCATTAATAAACGTGAATAGGTCTGGACTGTTCCTGACCATTAGACAAGTTCCTGGTGTTGAAAAGAAACTGGAACTGGAGTCTAGATTAGTTTTGTCGCAATGCCAGAATAATTTTTTGTGTTCTCGAACCTGTTATAAAATGTATTAATCGGAATCATGTGGTTAATGATATTTATCAATGAGTTTTATTGTTCTAAATATGCATCATGCTGAGGAAATCCCGGGTGCTAGTTCGCAGTTAAAGTGGTCGCTTAAACTTAAAAACTTTAAAATAAAATAAGGTACTCTGGATTTGACTGTTTCAGTTTCGTCTACACCGATGGTTGAAAAGGTTAAATTTGTACTTGGTGCATATGCAAGTCTTTATTCAGTTTCAACCAGTGAATCGTCTCTGCTTTAGCTCTGCAGTCCATAGCATGGAGAAGAGAAGAATTCGCCTTTTATTTGCCGTATGTCCGAAGTAGAAATGCAAGCACAGCTAAAAGTTAAGGTACACTAGATACACACATGGACAAAAGTGTTGGTACCCTTCGGTCAATAAAAGAAAAACTCACAATGGTCACATAAAAAACTTTAATCTGACAAAAGTAATAATTTAAAAAAAATTCTATGAATGTTAACCAATGAAAGTCAGACATTGCTTTTCAACCATGCTTAAACAGAATTATTTAAAAAAAAATAAACTCATGGAACAGGCCTGGACAAAAATGATGGTACCCCTAGAAAATACTGAAAATAATGTGACCAAAGGGACGTGTTAATTCAAGGTGTGTCCACTAATTAGCATCACAGGTGTCTACAATATTGTAATCAGTCAGT
This sequence comes from Clarias magur, assembly GCA_013621035.1. Taxonomy (NCBI): domain Eukaryota; kingdom Metazoa; phylum Chordata; class Actinopteri; order Siluriformes; family Clariidae; genus Clarias; species Clarias magur. The sequence goes on from QNUK01000162.1 coordinate 843,805, forward strand.
GGGCCTATATATAGGGCTCCAGGTCGTCACTGTGTTGTTTGGTGACATGGTATGTACCACACTCAACATGGACCAGAGGAAGCGAAGGAAAGAGTTGTCTCAGGTGATTCGAAAGAAAATTATAGACAAGCATGTTAAAGGTAAAGGCTATAAGACCATTTCCAAGCAGCTAGATGTTCCTGTGACTACAGTTGCACATATTATTCAGAAATTTAAGATCCATGGGACTGTAGCCAACCTCCCTGGACGTGGCCGCACGAGGAAAATTCATGACAAATCAAAGAGATGGATAATCCGAATGGTAACAAAAGAGCCCAGAAAGACTTCTAAAGAGATCCAAGGTGAACTTCATGCTCAAGGAACATCAGTGTCGCACCATCCGTTGTTGTTTGAGCCAAAGTGGACTACATGGGAGACGACCAAGGAGGACACCATTGTTGAAAACAAATCATAAAAAAGCCAGATTGGAATATGCCAAACTACATGTTGACAAGCCACAAAGCTTCTGGGAGAATGTCCTATCGACAGATGAGACAAAAATGGAACTTTTTGCCAAGGCACATCAGCTCTATGTTCACAGACGGAAAAATGAAGCATATGAAGAAAAGAACACTGTCCCTACTGTGAAACATGGAGGAGGCTCTGTTATGTTCTGGGGCTGCTTTGCTGCATCTGGCACAGGGTGTCTTGAATCTGTGCAGGGTACAATGAAATCTCAAGACTATCAAGGGATTCTAGAGAGAAATGTGCTGGCCAGTGTCAGAAAGCTGGGTCTCAGGTGCAGGTCATGGGTCTTGCAACAGGACAATGACTCAAAACACACAGCTAAAAACACCCAAGAATGGCTAAGAGGAAAACATTGGACTATTCTAAAGTGGCCTTCTATGAGCCCTGACCTCAATCCTATTGAGCATCTTTGGAAGGAGCTGAAACATGCTGTCTGGAAAAGGCCCCCTTCAAACCAGAAACAACTGGAGCAGCTTGCTCATGAGGAGTGGGCCAAAATACCTGCAGAGAGGTGCAGAAGTCTCATTGACAGTTACAGGAATCGTTTGATTGCAGTGATTGCCTCAAAAGGTTGTGCAACAAACTATTAAGTTAGGGGTACCATCATTTTTGTCCAGGCCTGTTCCATGAGTTCATTTTTTTTTTAATAATTCCGTTGAAGCATGGTTGAAAAGCAATGTCTGACTTTCATTGGTTAACATTCATAGAATTCTTATTTATTATTACTTTTGTCAGATTACAGTTATTTCTGTGACCATTGTGAGTTTTTCTTTCATTGACCGAAGGGTACCAACAATTTTGTCCACGTGTGTATTTACAGTGCGCTACATTAAAAACAAGCACGCTAATGTCACATTTTACTATTAAAATTAAAACAAAAAAACAAAAAAGCAAATAAATCCTCTACTTTCTCAGCAGAAAAAAATTCATCAGCAGTCAGGAAAGTAAGGTTCGCTTTTAGGAATCCTGTTTGCTCGGTCCTGTTGTGCTGCTAATGTTAGTGAACTTGAATAAAAAGCCGTCACTTCAGTTCATGTCCTGATCAGTTCAGGTCTGCAGGTTGTGTGAGACTTTTACATAACCATGTGGAAAAGTGGTGTAATTACGCTGGGTTATGAATCCAAGCATTACGATTTGACACAGGGTTAATCGAATTAATTGAATACTTTTATGTACTTTATGCTAATGCATTTCTTTATAATTCTTGTTTTGTTTTTTTCCTCCAGGCTATTTATGGTCACGTGGAATGTGGCTACAGCAGAACCTCCGGATGACGTCCGGTCCTTACTGCAGCTCAGGTCTCAGAATCAAGCAGACGTCTACGTGCTCGGGTTAGTGCTGTTAACCTTTCGCGCACTCAAGCTTGACTGTTCTTACGTCATTCTTATTTTAAATATGATTCAAAGGTATTATGGACAATTTTCCACTTAAAAGCTTACACGGCTATTTTTGGCTGCAACGCTGAAACCTCTTATCCTGGGTCATTTGTAATGCTGTTATTCAGCAGATACGTTGGCGTTCCGGGTCACGGCACCGATTTCCGTCAAAGACAGCAAAGTCGGAAGACTTGATCGATGCTCCATTGGTTCTTTAAATACCTTGTACGTAAAAAGCTGTTTACGTCTCTGTTGCCGTTCTGCTTTTTGTTCCCAGTATGCAGGAAGTGAGAGCGGCGCCTCTGAAGTTCGTCTCCGATCTGGCTTTCGGAGATTCCTGGAGTAGCTTGTTCATGAACACGTTGACTCCTCTGGGCTACGTTAAAGTACGACGTCTTTTACTTCACCTCAGGCCTGAGTAGTACAACAAATAAACCAAACTGATTTTGAAGTTATATAGAGTTATCAGCATTGTTTCATTCACTTTTTTGTAGTTATGAATCACAGTTTTTTTGTGGGATGATTGATGTACAGCAGAGGTGGGTAGAGTAGCCAAAGAATTACTCAAGTAAGAGTAGCTGTACTTAAATAATAATATTACTCAAGTAGAAGTAAAAAAGTATTCAGTGAAAAGATACTCAAGTACTGAGTAACTGTTTCAATCGTAATGTCTGATAATTTTTTTTTTTTTTAGAAATTATAATAATTGTATATTAGTGTATATATGGTGAAGTGTGTGTCTGTTTTTGGCAGATAGAGAAGACACGGCAGTATGAAGCTGTTCTTGTACAAGTGAAACATGCTTTGTATATGATGCGAGTGAAGCTAGAAGAACTTCCAAAAGTTCTTTAGAATCCTGCTGATGGTTGAACGATTCATGTTTAAAGAACAACAATGTCTGTTATCTTTTCACCTCGCTCTATTCTCTCAATTATTCCCACTTTTGTCTCCATCGTTATTACTCGGTGCGGCATAGCAGTACCAGCTTCATCGCCGCCGCTTTCTTCCCGACATCCCGGAATATACCAACTTCTTATATGCTTCAGTAACAATACTTCCAACTTCCCCGACTGAACATTGAAGACTGATCCTCTCTGAGAGAGCTCGTGTATGAAGTGCAGTGTAGGGACGTGTAATGAAAACGCTAGAGTGCTAATCTGGAAGCTGTTTGGTCAGGAAAGTGTTTAATTAATTTTAAACGAAAGCAACGTTTGGAGTGAATGAAAGATTCAGCACACAAGATGGAATTATTACAATCATCAAACTGGACCTGATTTCTTGTCAGTAATAATGTTTTAAGACTGAAAGCATGATGTATAATCTATTTCTTTCTCTCACTTTCTTTCTTTCCTTCCTTCCTTCCTTCCTTCCTTCCTCCCTCCCTCCCTCCCTCCCTTCCCTCCCTCAGGTGTCCTCTGTGAGGATGCAGGGTCTGCTGCTGCTGCTTTTTTCTAAGTTAGAGCACGTCCCCTTCATCCGAGACATCCGGACCACATACACTCGCACTGGGATCTACGGATACTGGGTATGTGTGCGTGTGTGCATATCGTACAGTATCTCTCTTTCCTTAAGGGTTTTAAGGGCAACACGGTGACTTGGTGGTTAGCACTGTCGCCTCACACCTCCAGAGTCCGGGTTCGATTCCAGCGGCGGGTCTTGTATGCATGGAGTTTGCATGTTCTCCTCGTGCTTGGTGGGTTTCCTCCAGGGTTCATCCCACAATCCAAAAACATGAAGATTAGGCTAATTGCTGTTCACATTTTGCGTGTGAATGTTGACCGGAGGTCCTATCACGGTCGTAAAGATGGGAATAAATACAATGTAAATACTTACAGGTAAGCTTTCCATAGATAGCATTGGTGTCTATGGTCCCTAGTTGGAGTACAGAGGTTTCTAGATGGATGAGAATCCTACATTTGGTGTTTTTTTTATTTTATTTTTTTAATCCAAGTATCTAAGCATCAGATTTTAGCCTGGCTTGGTTTTCAGATTGGATTAGAACAGAGCAATCTGATCCATTGATTGTTTTTCATTTTTTAAATTTATTTTATTAATTCCATGATGCTTTATGACTTGTGATACTGCCCAAGTTGACAAATTAAAAAAACATCACTTCTAACACATCACTGATTTCACTGAGCGGAAAAAAATAATGCGTGAACAGCTTCTGCCATTATTGAAGTTAAAAATCAGATTCTCGGAGATCTTGTATAAAAAAAACAAAGTAAACTTGCTCAGTAATTTCCCATATTATAAACATATTGATGCCTTTTTAAAAAAAATATAAATGTGACCATCACTGTTTCTTTCCTGCTCAGGGTAATAAAGGAGGGGTGAGCATCCGGTTCTCCTTCTACGGTCATTCCCTCTGTTTCCTCAACTGTCACCTGGCAGCCCACATCCATTACGCCTCAGAAAGAGTGGAGGAATTCGAGCGCATCCTCAACTCCCTGACCTTTGACGGCAAAAACGCTCCATCTGTTTTAGACCACAAGTGAGTGCGCAGTGACGCGCGGTGTGTACGATGAGCTATATATACAGTAACAAGGACCGATACTGAGGAGTGAAGTGTTGTAAGGATGAAAACACTTTGTGTTGCGCTGTTACAAGAGAAATAATCAACGGGAAAGTGGTGTGATGAAGCTGAGATTCTGTTACCTCCTTGAAGTTATTTATTGTAGTTGTGTATTGTGCAGTCGTAGCCATGCCGGGGCCAGTCGTAGCCATGCCGGGGCCAGTCGTAGCCATGCCGGTCGCAGTCGTAGCCATGCCGGTCGCAGTCGTGGCCCTGCCGGTCGCAGTCGTGGCCCTGCCGGTCGCAGTCGTGGCCCTGCCGGTCGCAGTCGTGGCCCTGCCGGTCGCAGTCATAATAAATAAATACGTGAGAATTCAACAGCCATGTACAGAAGAATAACTACAGTATGATTCTCTGTTTCACAAATAAAAAGCACCTTGATTATTAAATTATTAATCACTAAATTGCGCAAGCACTGTGGGAGAGGATTTTAGGGTTTTGTTTTGTAGATGCACTGTATTCATATGTTACAAATGTTTTTCCTGACAGTTCACGGGTGTGTAAATCAATACCACCGCACTTGTTTTGTTTTTAGGCTCCTCTTCTGGTTTGGAGACTTGAACTTTCGTATCGAAGACCACGGGATGCACTTCATCCGCAACTGCATCAACAGCAAGAATTTCAACCTGCTGTGGTCCAAAGACCAGGTACGTACCACGCACTGTACGGCCTTGAGGTAGGTTTCGGCTCCCAAAGAAACTAACAACATTACACATTTTGACTTGTGTGATGTTTTTTTTTTTGTTGTTTTTTTCATGTTTTTGTCTTCTTCAGCTGACCATGATGAAGACGAAGATTCCCAGACTGCAACAGTTTGAAGAAGGACCTCTCGATTTTCAGCCCACCTACAAATTCGACTTGAACTCTGATAATTACGACTCGAGGTGGGTGTTGCCTGAGCGCCCCCTGTCGAATCTTACGGCAATATGACATTACAGATGGTCAGTGTTGTTCTTTTCTTATCCTCACAGGCTACAGAAGGCATGGTTTGGCCTGATGTAAGAGTTTAATTTTTAAGTGTCAACGCCCTCCCACCCCCCCATGACCCCCCTCCTTCATTAACACTCATCACTGAAGTCTAGTTTCACTCTGACCGCGGGACAGACACGGATACACTGTTCCAGTCAGTCTTACTAATCTAGCTACGTTAGTATATAATATAGTTACAAAGCGCTATGATCTCTCCCTTACTGTAACATAACTGTAACCATACTGTGCTAACACTCTCATCATGTGACTCACGTGTACAGAAGATGATTATATTAATACTTTTAGTTCAAGAAATATTAAAAGTAGGAATTAGAGACGTAGGTGGAACCTGAAGGAAAGAGGTGAAGTGTAAAGAAGAGAGTGGAATGTTTTCTTTTTTTGTTTGTTTGTTTGTTTTATATCTGTCTTCCTGTCTCTCTGTCTGTCGTGATCAATTGTTATTTCTGCTCTTGAACGCTAATATCTAGATTAATACAGAAAACTGCTCCATATATCAGATGTGTTTTATCAAACACAAATGCCACTTCACCTCTTTTCTTGTGTTCTCTCCTCGATACTCACGTAATAATCAGCCCTTATTTCAGTAGTAGTCATGTCCGTTAAGTCTCCTGTGTGTGTTTCTTTAATCTGTTACAATTAAGTGCTTTTCACTAACGACACAATTGGCTGCATAACTAAAGATAAGACTAGTTATCATGAATACAGCCATGATTGCCATGGTCTTTACGACATTAGTGCTTAAGGATAACATGGTAGTACTGTTCGAATACTGTTTAAATTACATTTCTGTGAACTGTGTAACTATAATGGCATGTGCAGAGTGATAGAGGCTCTGATATAAAAGTTCTGTCCAAGCAGTGGAATTTTAACCAATTTCTGTTTAAAGATGCCATGATTATAGTTTAATCACGATCAGCACAGATGTAAGGGAGTGCATGAAATATTATGCAGAGGTGACATGTTTGTCGTCATAGAAACAATAATATACCTACTGTAATTTGTACACCTATGAAATATTCATGATTCAGAGAACTTTATTAATCTCAGAGGAAAATTGCTTGTACTTGGTAACAGTTGTTAGTAATAACACACAAAATAAGACACAAATAAGTAAAGCATGGTAAATTCTTAGTTGCACATTTCACTGCATATCGTACTGTGTATGAGACAAATAAAATTTGAATTTGAAATTTGAATTTGAGATATAGCACGTGCGAGGGGAAAAAGGAAAAGGTATTGCACAAGTAATATGGGTAAGTCAGAAATTGCGCTTGAAAAGTGGTATAGCCCAAGAGCATTGGGAGATATTGCACAGATTGTCCAAGTATGTAATAATATTGTATTATTGTTACTAAAGCATATAGGAAGAAACATGCTTGATATAGCCAGTGGAAAAATGTCAGCAGAGGTAAAATAGAACTGTAATAACTGCATGTCCTTATGAAACGGGAAACCTGGGTTTAAAGGGAACAATGTGGGAAGAATTATTTGGAAATTGTAGCAGGTGTACCTCTAAAACGCATTCACCAAAAACCGCAAAAATTTGAATTTAAGCAGTCAGTAAAATGAGCAGCCATTCTTTAAAGGCTCATGCTCTCTTCTCTTCTCTTCTCGGTACTCGTGTTGTGACTGAGCAGTGGGAAAAAACGCAAACCTGCGTGGTGCGATCGGATCCTGTGGCGCATGAACACCAAACCCCCACCGAAGAACGCAGATAAAGAGCACGATGATGATGAGGAGCAGAAGCAGGAGGAGCTGCTAGAGGAATTTCCACTCCAACTAGTGCAGGAGACTTACACCAGTCACATGGAGTACAGCATCAGTGACCATAAACCCGTCACGGGCATCTTCAGACTGGAGGTGATCCTCAGCTTGGCTTTCCTTATTGCGCTGTATTTTTTAAAAAATATAATAATCTAGAGTGAGGTTTAAAAGTATCGGCACCCTCGGTGAACAGTGCCAAAAACACACATGGAGGTTGGGATGTTTTGAACTCAAACATACCAGGACATTGTTTGTAGTTTTATTGGTTTATTAGTATTATTGGATACTATTATATAAAAAATATATACAGCTATAATAGTTGAGCTTTCTACATCCACACCCAAATAAAACCTTTTGTACAGGTAGACCCTGACTTACGAACAAGTTCTGTCCCGGGAGCACGGTTGTAAGTTGAATTTGTTCTTATGTCAGACAAAGTGAGTCTTGTCCTCCTTTGGCACAAATGTACAATGTAAAGCATACCAATCTACTTGACTAAATCTCTCATCTAGGGGAATCTCTAGGGGGAAGTCCCCTTTCCCCCTTTCCCCACACTGCCATCATGAGGCCAAAAAACATAACCGTGCCTAAGGAAATGAATCTCCCACTGTATGTAAATGTAACTGTTGTTTCTGCACCTTTAAATCACGAGGAGAATCCCAGATGGCATTTTGTCTCAGAGCTGTTTTCCACTGTATCGGACTGTAAACTGTTTTGTTGAGGATTTTCCGAAATTTAGGATTATTCACCATCAGGTAGGTGAATAATAAATAATTATAGGAAATTATATTATAGAAAAATAATTATAAGAATAATTATAGGATGGACATGTTCTGCCATCGTGCTCCCGGATTGATTCATTGAAATTGCAGTGTCTACTTTTTGTACAGTACATGTGAGCTACGTCCGCAATTTGTTTGCATGTGCAAATGTTCGAAGAACCTCAGGCTGTTCGTATCTGTGGAAATTCGTAACTTGAATGTTCTCCCTGTATTATAATGACTCTCTGTATTATAAAACTCAATAAGGAGTAGTTTTTCTCTAAAACTAGGCATGGTTTAAGGTAACTGACACACAAGCTGAGAAGTAATTTCGATAGTTACCAATCATGTTAAAAAAATGACCTTTTGGAAATGCTTGTAATATGATTATATGTAAATGCAAAATAAACAGTAAATGGTGGTGTTTATTTTTAACTCTCCAGTTGAGGAAGATGTACGAGACGCCGCTGGTGCACGTGTGTGCCGACGGTGAATGGAGCGCAGACCTGGACGCCGTGGTGTCCTACAGCCCGCTCGAGCAGTTTGCATCCAGCGCCTGGGACTGGATCGGCCTTTATAAGGTCAGGATCTGTATCTGCAAAAAACAAACAAAAAAAACGTTAATACAATGTAAATATGATAGCATGTTATAAAGTATCACTGCAATAAATAATATAATCCTATTAATAGAAAGATTCTCTTTATATGTAAAAAATATATATATATATAGATTTCTTTTTTCATAATCAATTTCAGTTTTCTGGAATTTTTTTTCCCAGTGACATTTTATCTTTTTATTTATTTATTTTTAAACTTTTTGAATGGTGCTGGGTATCAGATCGTGTCACTTCTGTTAAAACATCTGCTAAAAATCAGACTAATAATTGAATTTGTGATTGACTTTTTACTATTAAATTAATTAAAATATATATTTTTTTAAATTCGTAAAAAAAAACCTACTTATTCAGTTTCTCTCTGTCTCTCTTCCTCCCCAGGTTGGATTTCAGAGCATCTCTGACTACATCACCTATACCTGGGTAAAAGATGACCAGGTAGCCTTAAATAATCAACTCATCCAGGTAACACCGTAAATCTGCCACATCCAATCATTACTTTTGCTAAGAATGTGAATTTATAATGAATTTATAAAATGTATAACGATGTTCACAGAATTTAACAGATGTTTGTTGTTTAAAGGTTTACGTGAGTAAGGAGGAGATCCCGGTTCTAGGTGGGGAATGTGTACTGTGTTACTACAGTAGCAACCTGCAGTGCATCGTGGGTATCAGTGAGCCTTTTAAAGTGAGTACATGAGCACTAATAAAAACATACTGTAAGCAACCTAATCATTATAGCCGTTAAATACTTGAGGTTGGGTCATATTTCTCATTTTTGTCCCGCAGGTTCTTGAGTCACGAGCAGCGATTGAGGAAGGCTTCTTATTTGAGAATGTAAACAGACTCGACCAGGCCTTGGCCAGTTAGGACAAGATGAAGGAGCCATTTTTAGGGGGCACGATCAGTGTTGAATACACTTTCTGCTTCACTCACTCTCACACACACACACACACACACACACAAACCTTAAGCAAGTGCAATTTTATTTGTAAATAAAACTTTTAAATGTTTTTTCTTTTAAGTTGGTCTTAAGATTTTCTCAGAATTTATTTTCTGTCTTTTAATTTTCCACTTTTTTATATTATTAATAATAATATAAATGTAACTATAAGCCTTATTAATTAATTTAGAATGTCATGAGTGGTACTTTTATTCCTTATATTGCAGATTTATAGTAAATAAGTATTTTTTTGCCCAGCTCCGTTTTATTTATCTGCTGTAATCACAATCATCAGTGTTATTATGTTTATTATGTTTATATAGTTAAATCTGTTTAACTAAAGAAGCGTAATTTAATGTAGAAAACTACAGTTTTGCACTGATTCCTTCGACACAAAATGTGTAGTTGTGTACGCTTATCGCATGAGAATTGTATTGCTTTTATTTCTGTCTTTTTTTTTCCCCCTCATGCCAGATGTGTAAACATTGATACAGATGTTTTGTTCATGCATAATATTAGGGGTTCTGGGGTTATCTGAGTACACTGATGAGTTGACACCTGTCTGTATTTATGATTCATACCAGACAAGGTATCATATTTAACATTTCTTCATCTTTATAAATGCAGAGCAATGCCGAAATACAGGATGTTTGATGTGTATACTGTAAATAATTGTATGATGTTTATTTTTATTATTTATGGCACAATTTATTTCTAGTTCTATAATATTATAGTACTTTTGAAATTGCTCAAAATAACAATAAAAAAAAAACACTGTAGATCGAGGTTTGTTTGTCATAGCTCCGCCCCATCCTGTGATTGACACTGGTTTCCATAGCAACCGGTTTGTTGATCCGGCCCATCTGGAGTTGACAATGATGCTGCTATGGCAACCGTTTGTTTGGTGGCTGGAAAGTTAAAAGCCGGGGTCGGATTAAGCGGCTGCACGTTCACACAATTTAACGATCTTTACACACTTTAATCTTCTGATTAGGTAAGTTTAATTTTAAAACATGTAATATAGAATGGTATTTCTGTGTAGGTTGTCATGCCAAGAAAATAAATATAAATTTATTGTAAGATGTTACTAAAGTTTTCATCCAAGTAAGTTTACTGCATGAAGTAATTCCTTAAATCGGGAAGGATTAGTTTAGGATTTCTTGATCTTATCTTACAGTTTAAAAAATTTACTTATTAATAAACACAAACATGAACCAGACTTTAGACTGTAACATGGTTTGAAACATGTTAACCACATTTATTACTTTTAAAAAATAATCAAGGCTGCATGTACTGTAAGTAATCATGTAAAACTAAATCCAGGATTAAATATTATCTTGATAATACTAAATATTATACTTAATATATAACTAAATATAATAATATTTACTTGGATATTATCAAACTAAATATTATGTAAATAATAAATAAGACTTTCATCATTACATTACATTTAAATCAGGGATAAATTTTAATAATAATAATAATAAATAAATAAATTATAATCTTGCATCTGAGATCTTTAAATAAATGTATTCCTGAAAAAGAAAAAAAAAACATCCATCCAATTTTGTAATAATTATCGAGCACACTAATAACATTGTCTCTGTCTACTTTCTTAGACTGACGACCTTGTCGTGATCACTAAAATCGATCCCAGGTGAAAGTTTTAAATAGATGTTGATACACTACCCAGGTATGACATTTTTCAGAATTTAATATTAAATAATGCAGCACACCTTAAATTATAACAAACCTCAAATTAATAAAAAATACTAATTGAATTGTATCATGTTTGTTTTTAATCCTGAAACTGTCGTTTAAACCATAGAGTTTTAAGTTACAATGATGGCCATGAAATAGCCACATAATCAGACTAATAGTGTCAGATATTGTGGCAACGTGTGGTTTAAGCATGTTTTCTTGAACTTTTTACATTATAGTCAGAAAAACAAGCAAGCAAGCAAGGAAACTAATGAACAGACACATCATTAAAATATGTAGATTATGTGGTTATTTGATTTTATTTATTAGAAAAAAAAAGGGGTGTTCAAGTGAAACCAGGACTTGTGATGAAATTTCCTGAGAACTTTAAGCGCGGTACGGTGATGAGACTCGTAATACTTCCGTGAATGAAGGATCCTGGCTGAAGTGGCTTGGAGTGGAACGCCTGATCCTTGAAAAAAAAAATCAACATTTCCACATGTTTGGGCCATTTCCTGGTAGAGTTCCTGGGAGGCCCGCTGTTCAGATGTGAAGCAGGCAGTCTGATCATGGCTCCGGCGTGCTGAGAAATCTTTCTACGAGCACTAGTGAAACACTGGGAAAAGTGCATTAGTGTAGCAGTGGATTAAATAGAGAAATAAATGGAGCTTTTACTCTCATAACTCTGCAAAAGTCCCGGTTTGACCTGAACAACCCTTGTATTATTATTTTTACTCAATCACTTGATCCTGTATTCAGGGTCACGGGGGGCCTGGAGCCTATCCCAGGAGACACAGGGTGCCAAACCATCGCAGGGCACACATACACATACACACACTCACACTCATTCACACACTATGGCCAATTTGGGTACGCCAATTAGCCTAACCTACATATCTTTGGACTGTGGGAGGAAACCGGAGCACCCGGAGGAAACCCACCAAGCACAGGGAGAACGTGCAAACTCCATGCACACAGAGACGGGAATCAAACCCGGACCCTGGAGGTGCAACGCCACCGTGGCACCTATTATTATTATTATTAATATTATTATTATTACTGAGCTTTCTACCCGTTCTCATTTCTTTCACAGTAAAATGTCTCAGGTTTTGAAAGCCCGTCCTAAGTTTCTGCCTTCTGAGTGGAAACATGCGAAACAAGTGTACTTGAGGAGCGCCGAGGCCGAGCGGTCTCGCTCTGAGAGACTCACGGCCGAGTGCAAGAGACTGATCGAGGAGACCGAGAAGTCTGTGAGACGCATGGAGCAGGATACTAACTACAGCCTGGGTATCTGTGAAACCATGTGAGCAATCTTCCTTAGAGCTGCTGGACGCTTCAGCTTGATATCTAATGTCTGGTGTGTGTGTGTGTGTGTGTGTGTGTGTTACTTACAGAGCAGAGACTCAAAGATGTCAAGTTCTGGAAGCAGGAGCTGGAGCAGAAACTGCACGAGATGGTTCAGGAAATCGAGCTGCTCGTGACAATAAAGGAGCGAGTAGAGAGAGCGCTGGGGAGCTGCGCCGTGCCGCTTCAGGCGGCTGTCGATTGTCTCCACGAGAGGTCAGAGACACTCGCCTTTCTCGGGTCACTTTTGAAGTCACATATGCTAGATGAGAATGCTGATGCGTGAGCGTTCCTTACAGGGAGAAGCGGGTGGGGACGGACCTGGTTCATGACGATGTGGACCGGGAGCTCTTGAAGGAGAAGGACGTGATCGGGGGAGTGACGGCACTCCTTCAACGCACTCTCGAGCAGATCGTCGAGCAGATCAGGTGAGAGGAAGTGAGCCTCAAAAATGAGAAACAAACAAAAAGGAGTTGCTTACTGTGTCTCATTCCAGACTCAACCGCTCAGCTAAGTACTACCTGGAGAAGGACCTGCGGGATAAGTTTCAAGCCGAACGCATCGACGATTTCTGCTCCCTGCTCAGCAGCACCGCAACGAGCACCGAGGGACAGGGTGGAGCGAGACAGCGTGGAGATGAAGGGTAAAGAGGTGTAAAGACTTTATATTCCCTACATTCAGTCGTCCTGGTCAGGATGTCAGGGGTTCATTTATCTTCTCAGACTCGCCGTGACTCCTCAGGAATGGGAGACGTTCTCCGACGTGAACATCAACAAAGCGGAGAAGGAGAGGAACAACTCGGTGTCTCTGCGGGCGCTGGTGGAGAACCTGCTGGTGCAGACGGCGGCGGACGTCCGGAAGCAGCACGAGGCCACCGGCTCGGCACTGACGCTCCGAGTCCACAAGACCAGGAGCACTAAAGCGGAGCTGGAAGATCAGCTGAGCAAGGTGCACATCAGCCTGCATGCGTTACACAAATATTTCATTTGTTTCATCAGGTGTCAGTCTCATAAATCAAAAACTCCGTAGATGTGATGACCTGGTGATTCAGCACATTCAGTTCGTCAGCTGACTTCATTTTATTGCCACGTAACGTTGCTGAGTCTCGACCTGAGCGACTGAAGCAACCCCAGATCATAACACTGTCTCCAGAGGCTCGTACAGTAGACACTATGCATGATCGCTTCACGCGCTTCCCTTCTTACCCTGACACGCCCATCGCTCTGGGTTAATCTGGACTCATTAAACTATGTGACCTTTTTTTTCCATCGCCCCAAAGTCCAATACTTTTTGCTTCCTAGCAAACTGAAGCCTACATTATTTCTGATAAGTCTCACTAATAAGTGGTTTTCTCATGGACACACGGATGTTTAGTCCCAATCCTATGAGTTCTAATCAATACTTTTAAACACTGTTATACATTAGTGATGGGTCGTTCATGAACGATTCATTCTTTTTGAACGAATCTTTAACGTGACTCAGAAGAACGAGCAGTCTTGGAGAGTGAGTGATTCATGTTCTACTGGGTGCGCATGCGCAAATCATCACAAAACCTCCGTAGGTTATGTACAGGAAACATAAATGAGTCGTTACCTTTGAGTCTTTGGTCCGAGTCGTTTGTTCTTTTGTCACGTGACTCCCATAGACGCTATGCAGTGCAATAGATTCAAAAGAACGGACGACTCAGACTAGAAGATATGCTCATTCTGTTTATCATAACATGTCCTTAGCTGCATTGTAATATTTTCATTACTGCAACTATAGCCAAAATTTGTGTATGTAGGCTGGTTGGGGGTGTGTTTATTGAAAATGTAACATTTTATTTTATTTCTGATCAAAAGAACGAAATGAACTAAATGACTCGAAGAACGATTCGTTCATTTTGATGAACAAGATTCAAAGAACCACTAGAGTCACTAAAATGATTCAAACTTCCCATCACTATTAGACATACTGTACTGCTCTGTAGCTCTGGTATTTACCGTTCATTTTTTACCATGTAATTCTCCCAAAGGTTCATGTTCTTGACCATTCATGACTTACAGTACAGACCAAAATTTTGGACACACCTTCTCATTCAAAGAGTTTATTTGTATTATGGCAAGAAAAAAGCAGCTGGGGGCCTCCGAGTGGCGCAGAGGTTAAAGCGCTCGCCCTATCATCCGGAGATCGCTAGTTCGAATCCGGGGTGATGCTGTAACCTCTCGCAGCCGGAGGTCTAGAGAGAGCTGATTGGCCGAGCTCTCTCAGAGGGGAGGGATGAGAGGTACATAGTGCTCCCATATTAATCACGGCTCTACAGCCAGTCAGGGGCGTCTGTGAGCTCACGCAGCGGAGGGAGCGGATAGCGCTGTCCGCCGAGTGTGTTACGCCGCCCCAAAGGTGTGCGAGCGAGCAGTTCGAAAAGATGCGGTTGGCTGGCATCACGTGGTTCGGAGGAAACACGTGATAGTCTTCGGCCCTCCCGGCTGAGTGGTAGTAGTAGCCTTAATGTGGGAGCCCCCTAGTGACGGGGAGGAATTGGACACGACTAAATTAGGGAGAAAATCGGGGAAAAATCAAAAAAAAAAAAAAAAATGCAGCTAAGTAAAGAAAAACGAGCGGCCATCATTACTTTAAGAAATGAAGGTCAGTCAGTCGGAAAAAGTGGGAAAACTGTGAAAGTGTCCCCAAGTGCAGTCACAAAAACCATCAAGCGCTACAAAGAAACCGGCTGACATGCGGACCGGCCCAGGAAAGGAAGACCGAAAGTCACCTCTGCTGCGGAGGAGAAGTTCATCCGAGTCACCAGCCTCAGAAATCGCAGGTTAACAGCAGCTCAGATCAGAGAGCAGGTCAATGCCACACAGAGTTCTAGCAGCAGACACATCTCTAGAACAACTGTTAAGAGGAGACTGTGTGAATCAGGCCTTCATGCTAGAAGATCTGCTAGGAAACCACTGCTAAGGACAGGCAACAAGCAGAAGAGATGCGTTTGGGCTGAAGAACACAATAAAGAACACAATAAAGACCACTCTTGAGGAGGTGTATCCAAACTTTTGGTCTGTACTGTATTTCCAGTCATATTCTACCGCAAAAATGATGGTTCTTACAAGACAATGTGTCACAGGGCTCTTAACCCAGTTGCAGTAATTTCAAATCTGCTTAGTTGTTTTCTTTGCTTGATGCAGCCCAGTAATTCGGCCTGCCTGAAATGGAAATTTTTTTTTTCGTCTTTTCCTTTGGCCAAGCAATGTAGTACCAGATGCACATGTCTGAGTATTTAAAAAAACTTCTGTTCTCTTGGGCGTGGTGAGATAAACAAAAAACTCAGAGCGCTCCACGGTCATGTCCAGATAGGATATAATAACTCAAATAATCTGTGGCGAAGAGACGCAGAAGAGCATCTAAGTGTGCACAAAACTATACATCAGCAACTGGATTTCTGAGACTATCATGGGCGCACGCTGACTTAAACTGGACAGATGAAGATCACCGAACCATTTTCCAGGCTTCATCTGTCCGTACCGGCTGATTATATACAGTAACTGCAGATATTTAATACTATAATAATCTGTATAGCAGGGTGCAGATGTACCAGTGTTCCTAATAAACTAAACACTGATTTGTGACTTGAATCATAACCAACAGTTCTGATACAGTATCTGTGTCCTGTCATTTAAAGCTGCTTGCGGAGGTCGCGAATCAGGAACAGAACATCGAGGCTTTAAAAGTCGCCATCGCCAATAAGGAGGGGCCGCTCGGTGTGGCGCGGGCACGGCTGCATGCGCGCGATCAGCGACCCAGAGTCGAGCTGTGCAAAGATCAAGCTCACAAACAGCTGCTTGCCGAAATGGAACAGCTCATGAGCCACATCTCCAGGTGAGAGAGAGAGAGAGAGAGAGAGTCTCAGGTTGTCTGTGTGAAATGTTGATCCAAGGTTGATGATTTGAGACTCATATAAAAATTATCCAGGGTCCGGGTTCGAGTCTCAGCCAGGTTCGATTCCCGTCTCTGTGTGCATGGAGTGTGCATGTTCTCCCCGTGCTTAGTAGGTTTCCTCCGTGTAGTCTGGTTTCCTCCCACAGTCCAAAGACATGCAGATTAGGCTAATTGGTGTTCCCAATTTGCCCATAGAGTGTGAATGAGTGTGTGAGTGTGTGTGTATGTGTGTGCCCTGTAATTGATTAGCACCCTGTTTAGGGTGTATCCCACCTCATGCCCTAAGTACCCCTTGCCCTGTGACCCTGAATACAGAATAAAGCAGTATAGACGATGAGTGAGTGATAAAATAATTTGGATGTCATGTTGCCGAAGGTAACTCCACACACCACTGATTATTTCCCTATAACGACTCCTCCCAAGTGTTTATTCCTTCTGCGAAGTGAATTATTACCCCGAAAGCCTCTCACTCTTTGTTTCTGTGCATCACAGGCTGAAAGAGGGTCTGGCCGATTCGGAGATGGAGCTCAGAGCCCTGACTCGTAGCCAACTGCTCCTGGAGGAGGAGATCCAGGTCAAAACGCACTCGCTGTACATAGACGAAGTCATCTGCACTCAGATCCGTCAGCCAATCACCATTCACGACTTCTGAAAGAACTTCTGAAAAAAACTGTAGAAAATAGAAAATACACTGCCCGGCCAAAAAAACAAACATATTCTGTGGTCATGGCATTACCGTCTGATTGAAGTTATCATCAAGCAAAGAATACAACTAAGGAGATCGCTAAAACTGCTAAAATTGGGTTAGGAACTGTAATACTCATTCTTAAAACCTGGAAGGATACTGCTGAACCATCATCTTTAAGGAAGAAATGTGGCCTCCGAGTGGCGCAGTTGTAAAGTGCTCGCCCTATCATCCGGAGATCGCGAGTTTGATTCCCGGGTGACGCTGTAACCTCTCGCAGCTGGAGGCTTAGAGAGATCTGATTGGCCCGAGTTCTCTCGGAGGGAAGGGATGAGAGGTACTTAGTGCTCCCACATTAATCACGACTCTGCAGCCAATCAGGGGCGTCTGCACGCAAGCGGAAAAAGTGGATAGCGTTGTCCTCCGAGTGTGTGAGCGGATAGCGCTGTCCTCGCGAGCGAGCAGTTCAAAAAGATGCGGTCGGCTGGCATCACGTCTTCGGCCCTCCCAGCTGAGTGGTAGTAGTAGCCTTAATGTGGGAGCCCCCTAGTGACGGGGAGGAGGACATGACTAAATTAGGGATTGTGGATGATAAGACATGGCTTATCCCTGTCATAACCTTTTCTCCTTTTGTCGGGTTTTGAGGCTGTGGAGCGTGGCGTTTGAGATGAGGGGTGCTTGGTACGGGGATGGAACTGTGACTTGGCACCGGCACTTAACTGTCATGTAACTCTTACTTGAAATGCTCATACTTGAGTGAATACAAAGTCCTTGAACCTGGGTGGCAGAGCAAAACTGGACAGCTGACTGGACAGCAACTGAGCAAGCTTTCTGTCTCCACAGTCGGATGGTTTAAACCATGCACCTCTCTCTAACCTACAGTAGCCGACGGAATATCTGGCTGAGACAGGGCCCGGCACGATTCAGGGCGTGGCTCATGAGGTGCAGGATGTGGCTCAGAATGCAGGACAGAGCTATCAAGGCTATCAGGGCACAGGACATACAGTAGCTATTAGAGCTATCAAGGGTTTCAGGGCACAGGACATACAGTAGCTATTAGAGCTATCAAGGGTATCAGAGGACAGACATGACTATCGTAGCTTTCATTTAACTTTGGTTGGGAGAGGGAGTTAGAGACCGTCGCTCATGGTCCTAGCATCTACCCTCCATTGCCATAGGGTTATAGGCGTTCTCCTCACTTTGGAACCCATTGCTCCCTTTCTCGCTTGCTCACCTCTTCCAGTCTCCTTCCCTCATGGCACAATGCTTGAGCTTGCATTTTTCTCATATTACTTTCGGCTTGGCACCTGAAGGTGAGGTGACTGCCCACAAAGTCGGGTAGCCTCACCGGAGTTGTCATAGCCCCTTTAAGGCTGACCAATCCACTACTTCTCTAGGTCTCGCATTCTGTCAGGGTTGTCGGATGAAGGCATCGTGTAATTGGAGAGGTTAGGACATTTTTAATGATATACAGTACTGTAAACAAGGGTGTTCTGGTGGTCTGGTCTAGGCTCAGCAACTAATGTCCCCACTCCCCCCCAAAAAACCGAGGTCCGCTCATGACCTGCACATGCTCAGACCAGACCAGACAGTTCCATCAATGGATTTTCTTCCTTGATGGCACTGGTTTATACCAAGATGGCGATGCCAGGATTCAGCAAGCATGAGGTATAATTTCCACACCTTTAAACATTGAACCAGAGTACAGTCCTTAACCCTATTATCCCAAAGAATCTTTGGGATCTTGAAGGCTTTACAAAGCGGTCGACCATCATCGATACAAGATCTTGGAGAGAAATTTGATAAACTCTGGATGGAAATAAATATTGTGACATTGCATACATTTTTCAAAATGGTGCCACAGTGAATGAATGCTGTAATTAAAGCAAAAGGTGCTTCAACAAGTGTGTGTGGGACTTCTTTCTTGGCCGGGCAGTGTATATATCATCGATGAATGCTGGATTGGTCTTGACATTGATTGAATATAATCTATAGTCTACATAAAGTGTTGGTGTTGGTGTGAGTGTTAAAGGGAGATACGATGCACTGTAAAAAAATGTATTAAATGCTCCATTCATACTCTCTTTTCAGTATTGTAAATTACTTTCTCAAGCTCCATAAGCTGGAAGGCTACACCTCATGACTGAGAAGTCAAGCTCTGAGTCAGGGAGTGGCCTGGCCGGCTCCAGCTTCATATCCTCCTCATGGGGGGGGGGGGGTCATACCTCATTGGTTTCGAGCTGCACCTGTAACAAAGCAGCACTAATATTTATGTTAAAATGCTGTCTACATTCAACACACAATATCCTTTTAATATTCAGAGTAGTATCTTAACAGAAAGTACTGTATATTATAACACACCCTGAGGGGCAAATTCATATCATCTTCGAACAGTAAAGTGTATTATGTATTATACTTTTCCAGTAGTGGTGACTAAAATCACATTCTATGAGCTATTACATAAAAGCATTCAGGATGCGCTTGTCTAAAGGATCGATTCTTAAAAAGAGCGAAGCGTTGATGGAGACATGCAGCTGCTTTGACATCTTTCTCATGGACGTATTTATATGTTGTTAGTCTTTCGGCTGCTCCCATCAAGAGGTCGCCAAGGCGGACCGTCTGATCCGCACACAACTTGTCTACTACCTCATCTGGGTTTTACGCAAGATGCATGTCCTCACACATTTTATACAGGCATGGGACCAGTACTGCATCCAGAGGCTGGGGTTTGGTCATTGGGTGGTAATTGAACCCGGGCCTTATACATGGCAGACAAGAAACCTACCACTGATCCACCAATGCCCCCTTATGGGTGTATTTACTGTATATACTACATGAATAACACTGATCACTGCACTGAGCTGGGATTTAACTAATCAGCAATTATATAAACCCATCAATCTTCATCTTACAATTTGGGACATTTGGAACTGTATCATATATTTGCTCTGGCTACCTGCAGAGATCTACAGTACTGTGCAAAATGTAAAAGTATTAGGCACCCTGTGTGTTTTAGTGCATATTTTCTTATAGATGTATTATTATTATTATTATTATTATTATTATTATTATTATGACTTTGTTGAGTTAGTACAAAAACATTTCTGATTTCCAAAGATTAGTATTCCAACAAAAAATGAAATGTTATAGAAAAATATTTGTATGCCAGTAATGAAATCACATTATACAATCTAAGCAACTTTTCAGACAAAATAAAAGGAAGTTGTCGGTTTCTGCATGCAAAAAGGAAGCAGGTGCAACAGTCAAAGTCCTCAGAAGAACTGTGGGTGGTTCAGCAGGATGCATAAAAAACCGGACCAATCGTACCTTTGTTTCATTAATTTCTGTTTTCTAGGCGTTCTATCTTTTTAGATATTTGTAGGGCACATGTGCACATCCATAGTATTTATTTGCATGCGCTTAAAACTTATGTACAGTACTGTATAATCTCTAAATATCAGTCCAATGATACAAGTCACTTGTGCCACTTTATCCTGACTTGCTTTAGCGTGTGCTACAGTCATTGCATTGTCTAGTGCATTAGCAGATCAGCAAGGCAAACTAACTTAGCAGCACACACTCACCAGTGACACCAGCGAGCTTTGCGACAAACTTCTAAGTTAGATTTTTATTTGTAGTGTCTCAGTGAACATTTGATGAAAAGTTGTAATTACAGTACAGGTAGTCCCCAACTTATGAACATTCGAGGTATGAATTTCCGTAGATACGAACAAACCACGGAAGTAGCTCACGTGTATTGTACAGAATCATATACAATATTTTCAGTGTGTAAGTGAATGTATAAAATGTCAAAAGTCCGGTATATTGGATCTGTGCATGGGGGATGGGGGATTGCGGGAGAAATGAGTCGGCCTCACCTGTTTCAATGAATCAGTCGGGGAGCATGATGATAGAAATGAAAATGTCTGTCCTGCAAATCTGTCCTGATAGTGAATAATCCTAAATTCAGATAATCCACAACCAAACAGAGTTCACAGTCCAATAAAATGGAAAACAGCTCTGAGACAAAATTGGCATCTGGGATTCCCTGCACGATTTGAAAGGCGCAGAGATAACAATGTGAGATTAAGTACTCTGTAGGCATGGTTACAGTTTTTGGCCACATGATGGCAGTGTGGGGAAAGGGGACAGAGATTTAGTCAAGTGGATTGGTATGCTTTAAATTGTATATTTGTGTAAAGGTGTACTGTATAAGACTCACTTTGTCAGACTTAAGAACAAATCCAACTTACGAACGTGCTCCAGGAAAATAACTTGTTCGTAAGTCGGGAACTACCTGTATACTAAAAATATTTGTATAATTGTTTTCTTTGGCAAACGGTACATTGAAACTGAAGTTTTGTGCAGGAAAGTAATAAGCATCATACAGAGGACCCATAGCATAGGAGTAGTCCAAAGATAGACTCAAGCATATCTCCAGTGTATCTATGGCATCATTTGCATGCTTTTGTAACAGAACCTTGATTCTTCATTGGTCTGGTCCACATCTGAAGCTCTGCTGCTGAGGCTGACTACAGTACACTGTATTTCCATATTTTCAGTTTCATAGTTATGTAGATTATACATTTAAATTTCAATTAAAAACATTCATACTTTTCATTTCACAGTTCTTCTAGCAAATGATGGGTAAAGTGATGTTGCAGTTTGTCTATAATACACAGCGTCCTGTGGTATCGTAATGTCCTATAGTAAGTATCGTGATAATATTGTATCGGGTGGCTCCTGGTGACTCCCATCTCTAAAAACAGTAACTTATATACATCTACCAAATAAATATTTAATTATTAATTCATTCATTTTTTATACTGCTTATCCTATATCCTATATATATATATTATAGTGTGTGGGCGGGTCTGGAGCCTAATCCCAGGAGCATTAGGGAACAAGGCGGGGTACAAACTGAACAGGATGCCAATCCATTGCAGGTCACACACACGCACAAACACACTATGAGCAATTTGGGACCGCCAACTAGCCTAATCTGCATGTCTTTGGACTGTGGGAGGAAACCGGAGTTCGCGGAGGAAACCCACCAAGCATGGGGAGAACGTGCAAACTCCACACACACACACACACACACACACACACACACACACACACACACACACACACACACACAGAAACGAGGTGGGAAACAAACCTGGACCCTGGAGGTGCGAGGCCACAGTGCTAAACATTACACCACTGTGCTGCCCCAAGGAAGGTTAGAATATTTTATTAACTGATTAAATAGGCTGAACCTCTTCAGTAAGTGCCAGTGCGAATGCTATAGTTTACAACTGCAATATGCTTTATCTATCTATCTATCTATCTATCTATCTATCTATCTATCTATCTATCTATCTATCTATCTATTTAAAAAAATACAATGACAAAAAACAACATAATTCTCAAATACAATTTTCATATTTGCCAAAATGTTGCTTTGTATTTTAAGTTTACAGAAAAGATACTGTTATTACATTTTTAATAAAATCTATTAAAATGAGTCGCTCCTGTAGTGGCCCCCTGTTCCTGAAAGCAGTTCTGCCAATCACTGTGAAAAAAACAAAACAAAACCAAAAAAAAAAACATTAATTAATGAGGATGGTTTAGGGAAAGAGTCAGTTATCTCCATCTGTAATTACTGTGTCTATCCTGGACAGACATGTGAACACGTTCCACTTACTGATTTATTCCTCACTGGTTCCCACCTGCACCCATCGCCTCGATCATCCTTTTCAGACCATCAGCGAGCCTGCATTTGTCCTTGAATTATGACAGACCTCTACTTTAAACACAAATCACTTGTCCAGCTCTACAACAATAGTGTGTACATTAGCTACGGCGCCGTGACGTGGAGCTCGTACTTACTTCGTGCCATTTCAGTGTGTTTACTGGCAGAGTGAGGTGACAGTGTGGACAGGTGCTTATCTGATCATCATCTTTCCAACCCATTTTCTCCTTCTGCTTCTTCTTCTGCAGAGCTGACAGGGACAGGGTCGTGTCTCCAGGCTTAGAGTCGGTGGCCTGGCTAACACCGGGGTCCACAATCTCTTCAGGCTGTGTGTAGAAGTGGAGCGGTGATTTTAGTAATTGTAATGTAAATAGATTTCTAGTAATGAAACATTATTTCTAGAGAGAACTGTACCTCATCCTCCTGCAGAGTGTTCGCCGGCAAAGGCTTTACATTCCCATTAACGGATTTAGCTAAAAAAAAAAAGACAAAAAAGGAGCTACTGTATTAAAGGTGGGCAATTTAATCAAAATATCAAATTATAATACTTTAATGTATTTCTATAATACAGAATATTATTCAGCATAAATACACAGTATATGTTTGCTAGTCAACTGTAAAAACTTTTAACATATAAATCATTTTGATCAGCAATAGAAATAAGGTATAAAATAAAATAATAATAAAAATAATAATATCTATTATAATAAAAAAGTATATTTATGTTAAAGGGCATGTATTATGCAAAACAAAAAAAAGGAAAAAGAAATTCCATTCCATGCTTTCTTTCCTTCTTGTATTTTTTATGGCCCGGGGTTTAAACAAACCGATTAGATCCGCCCAACTCTTGTGACTTTCTAGAAAGCCAAACTCTTCCCCAGATTATTGTTTAACTCTGCTGTTATATGGACGGGCGTGGCTCAGTAGTAGCTCAATTACACAGAGGAGTGAACCATTATTTAAGAAATATTAGCACATATTTTGGGCAAGCTCTAATATCCGTGTTAGATTGTTAAGTAAAATATGGGACCTTTGAAGTTTTAAGGGTTCACGTTTTTGACATCAAATCATCATGCTGCTGTAATTGTGATATATTAGAAGTGTGTACTATGATGTAATTTATCACAATATCATTATGTCCCAGACCTATTGGCTTTATTACTGTAAGCTAAGTTAAATAGGAAACAACAACAACAAAAAACCCCACACTCTGGATCCACACGATTACAAAATAAACAAACAAACAAACAAACAAACAAAAAAACATATGTAATGATTTTCACAATAGCTTTCACTTTAGCCATGGATTTTAAAGCTTCTGTTTGATTTTGTTCAGACATGATGCTGCAACCACATTTTTATTTTGTATTTTTAATCCACGACCAAACAAAGGTTTGTGACCCCTAGTCACCAAACGTCTTTATTTGGACTATTTTCTACTTTTTATACTACTACTACTACTACTACTACTAATAATTCTCTCTATTCACTTCATGAGAATCTTCAGCCAGCATGGTCTTCTTTAATTTTAACCAAACTTCTTATGGTCTAAAAGAAATATTATTTCTTTGAATATTAATTATTTGGGTAAACAATTTCATTTTAAGTAAAGTACGGTTTTGAATAGGAAATACATTTATACATGTCAATAACTTTATTTGTTTTGAAATTAACTTTCAACAACAAAATGTTATAGAAAAGTCTTTAAGACAGTGACTTTAAGACTAAACTTTAAGAGTTGAATACCGTACTTATGATCCACAGTAATCAACAACTTTTTAAATTATTTATGACAATTACATTTTTGTTCTGTTTATTAGAAAAGACAATTGCCTTCATTTGCAAACTAAACTATTAATATTTTCCTTTTACAAATTTCCAGAAAAATTAATAGCTTTTGTATTTATTCAAATTAATTATTCTATTCTCTATTATATATATATATATATATATATATATATATATATATATATATATATATATACACTCATTTTTGCATACAGTATTGTTCAAAAGGTTTAAGCATGCTGTTTATTTTTTTAAGTACAAAGTTTCTAATAATGTTTTCTTTTTCTTTTAGAACTTCAGCTAATACAAAAACATTACTGATTTCTAAACATTACTATTAAAAAAAAATAAAGTATTGAATGAAACCAGAAAATAAAGCAAAATATTATATAAGTGACCACTATTCAGACAAAAAAAAAAATTAAGAATAAAATAAAAAATAAAAAAATAAATAAAAGTTGTCGGCATGCAAAAAAAGAAGCAGGTACAACAGACAAAGTCCTCAGAAGAATTGTGCGTGGTTCTGCAAGATTCTGAGTAAAACGTTTGCACAGTACTCTATGTAAGATAAATTCAACAGATAGTAATAAATTTTCATTTTTATAAATGGCTGCTCTGGAAAAAAAACAAAAAACTAATTGTAATTCTTGCGCTCTATTATAAAAAAATATATATTTTTTTTAGATTTGTCTTCTCCAGTATGATCTGAAATCTGTAAATATGTCACCCCAGACCTTCATTTCAGCCAGTGAGACAGTCTCTTCCATTTATTCGACACATGCTTTGATCCTGACCCATACAAAAATCCAATAAAATCAGGCAGACTCACTTTTAAAGCTGAAGTCCACAGGGGTGCAGGTCTGAGCATGCTGCAGCTGGCCTTTCAGGATAACGTACTGCGTACAGTCCGGGCAGCGTTCTGTCCGACTTCCACAGACCACGATGTGCTCTTTCAGGTCTCTCAAAGGGAGATCCAGCTGACAATACTCGCAGCTCTGAAGCCTCTCTGTGCATTGGTTTGCCTGAATGTGGCGCACAGACAGACAGAAACACTTTTGGAATATCCTTTCCTTCTTTGGTGACCGGAACAAATGTATGAATGTAAGATGAAATATTTACTTCATGGTCTAGTAGCTTGCATTTTTCCATCTTCATACCGCACTTCTTACATTGGATCTGTACAAGATATTTTACAAATCATATAAGATTTAGCAAAAAAAAAAAAAAAAGCCAGTAAAAATGTGCAGAGTAACATGTCAGTGACCTCTGCATGCTGCTCCTTTTGATGTTCCTCGAGCTGATCCTTAGGCACCTGTTCATCACAGTTAGGGCAGAGACAGAGGAAACGCTGGCAGTGAGCTTCGTGCATGGAAAGGTTCGTCTTCCCCACCTCTTTATTGCTGTGGAGTCGAGTTGAGCAAAAATATAAGCTGCAAATATTTTTTAAGCTTAAATCTAAGAATACAGAAGAAGAAAAACGACAAACTGAATGTTTATTTGATATTGTCTATAACGTACTGCTAATTCATGAAGAATCACACCAATTTTAAAAATGAAAACAATATTTAGGAATGCTACTGCTTTTTTATTAGCGACATGAAGAGAACGGTACATACAGAAGAGCAAATGCTTTGTGTGTTGCTTTAACATTCCTTTATATCTTCAGTAGGAAAAAAAAAACAATCAGTGCGGTTTTACGTCTAATAGTACAGAATCAATGCTGCAATAATTTTCACGCAAACCGAATACAACTAAGTATCATTGTATAAAAGCAACATCGCACAGACGTACCGATATTCAACATAGTCTTTAATAAATTGGTTAAATTATAAAAATCTTTAATGAGTGAATTTAGGAACACAAAATTCCACTTGCATAACAAGCCAAGATTAGTTAATCAGATGCCTACTGATTTTTTGGTGCCTACTCATTTTTTTTGTTGGTTTGTTTGTTAGGTTTTATTTATATTTCGAGCCAGCCACCAGGTGGCGCTGCAACAACAATATTTTCTTAATCCTCCTTCATTTACATATTTAAATAGTAGAAACGTGTTGTTGTTCCTACTTCAGTAGAACGCCTAATGACAAATATATTCGCTGTAGATTATGTAGGTATAACGTGTGTATTTTTTTTTTTAGAAAATAATATGTTTAATGTTATATGATTTATGGTTTTCAGATATCTTTGTAACTGAAATGTTTTAGAAATATTTTTAATATTTTTAATTTAACAGTTTGCTCAAGGCAATTCATTCCAACTATACAAATAACTATATACAGGTATAAACAACTATATAAAGTAACATATATGGTATAATAGTATGTTTTCTCCAGTCATAAATGTCTAATACTTCCTTATGTATGAATAGATAAGTGAATGAATAAATGAATAAAAGAATTAATAATCTGAATGATTTAATTTAATTAATGCCATTTTCATCATTTTAATTTAATTTAATTTAATTGTATTAATTTAATTGTCATCAATCCTAGTGTGAACTGAATCTATCCTGGAAGTTGTTTCATATTCATATTACTTTAACATATTCTTTAATTCTATTCATTTTATCTGACAGTTCTGTACAGTTTTCAAGGCCAAGTTAATTAAGCTGTTTTAGCATTTTAATTATTGCTATCATTTTATTTCAGTGAATAAACTCACATTGTGTTTTATAAGGGAACTTCTCTCACTCATCACTTTCACTTTCATTTCACTCTCAAGTCATATCGCTTCAATCTCGTTACTTCATTCGCGCTCATTTATGTTAACGTGGTACATTTTAGCTTCTTAATGTACACAGGTTCAGTAAACTAGTGGTTAACATGTCGCGATCCTTCTCTTTCATATTTAAGATCAAAGGCAGCCTTCAGGGAGCCACCGCCTACAACAATACAAATATAACAGTCTATAATTCTACATTATACTCATCAGAATAAACAGAAACAGAAACATGACAGTTCGCTTCATAATCACCAGTGGCTACAAATCTCCAGCTCTTCTGTAGTGTCCATGTGTCCTCCTGAGTGTTCAGTCCAGAGACGTTTCTCTTGAGACAAACAGAAAGAAAACAATCCAGAGCAAGTTTCTGTTCGTGGTTAATGCTTACCTAGCCGCGCCGCGCATGCGCAGTCTTACCTCCCCGTCAACGTTAATTCACTGATATATATACGCCGTTTAGGAAAATATTCATGAGAGAACGTAATGAAAACACTGAATATATTGAATGAAACGTGAGAATATTGAATGGATTCCGAATATATTGATTGAAAAATATATATGTTGAATGAAAAGTCCGAATATATTGAATGAAACATGACGTCATCGAAACACTGACGGATGAGTGAGTCGGCGAGAAACTCGGTTGCTGCAATTGTGAGAAATGGAGAGATGGTGAACACATTGATGAGGGCGTGTACGGCCCAAAGTGGTGGCACAAGCCGCACTCAGTGTCAGACGACGGATGAAGAAATTTATTCGCTATTTCACCGCGGAAGACCGGTGTTGTGCGCTAAAATGCCCCCCTGCCACAGATTGCCCCCACCTACATAATATATATCAAATATTCTATTACAACATAAATTCATAGGTTTATTGTTATCAAATATGATATAACTATTATAATTAACCTTTGGCACGTGACAGGTGTCGAGACCATGAATACAAATTCTCATATAGTGTTTATTTTGTGGCACATTTATTGTACAGGGATTTGTCATGTAATACAAAAATGCTTGCAATAAACAAATATTTATGATGAAAAATTGAACGAAATTATTTTTATTATTAAATAAGCAATATCAAAAATACATATTGTATATAAAAAATAATAATTTATATTTTTCCCTACACAACATGTAATTTTTTTTATAATGCTTATTTTATAATCAAATCCATTTGGTCTAATTTGTCATTTCTAAATCATAAACCTAGAAATGTTCTGTTCTAATATAATATTCGACGGAGATTAAATAGGGGGGACAATCTGTGGCAGGGGGGCATTTTAGCGCATAACACCGGTCTTCAGCGGTGAAATAGCGAATATATTTCTTCATCCGTCGTCTGATACTGAGTGCGGCTTGTGCCACCACTTTGGGCCGGACGCGCGCTCATCAATGTGTTCACCATCTCTTCATTTCTCACAATTGCAGCAACCGAGTTTCTCGCCGACTCACTCATCCTTCCTAAAGATGGCGCTGTGTTTCGATGACGTCATGTTTCATTCAATATATTTAGACTTTTCATTCCATATATCAGTTTTCAATCAATATATTCGGAATCCATTCAATATTCTCACGTTTCATTCAATATATTCAGAGTTTTCATCAAGTTCTCTCATGAATATTTTCCTAAATGGCATGCCATAATATATATATATATATATATATATATATATATATATATATATATATATATATATATATATATATATATAAAATCTTTTTAGTAACATATATTACTATAAAGATTATTTTATATTTTATATATATCCAGAGAAGTTTCATATAGTATGTCTCAGGCCTATACTAAAAAGATTATTAAGACTATATACTACATAATCTATACTATATGTATATCCCTCTCCTCCCATACTCTTTCTGAGATAACATCTGTCTTTTCTGTAGCAGTAGTGGTTTTTACAAAGCTGGGTTTCGCGTCTGGGCAGAGTCATTTAATTTTGTATGGGCATAGAGATAAGGGCCTTGCCCAAGGGCATCAACCCTCTAATCAGCAAACCCAGAACCCAGAGCCTCATCCACCTACCTAAACTCGTATAGTTTTTTTTCTGAAAGGTGTGCATCAGAAACTGTTTGTGTAATTATGACTATTTATTTTTATCAATCAATCAGTCAATCAATCAATCAATCAATCAATCAATCAAGCAATCAATCAAGCAATCACTCAGAAATTCTGGGTGTGTGCGTCTCTGTGGCCACTGTTTGCACAGGTAATTCGGTCACAGGCGTGTCACAGTACACAGTGCCATCGTGAACCAGTTTATTAAAGAGCACCATGCAGGAACACATTACAAGCTACTGAAAGCAGGAAATCCAGTTATACTACTGTACGTTTTTGGGAGACTGAAGGAACTGGAGGACCTGAAGGAAACCCTGTATGCTCATTCCACATTATTAGAGATATTGAGAGAAAGGGGGAAGAATGAGCTCATCATGCACACCATTTGGGAGAACTACACCAACTATTTACTCTCTGAATCAACTTTGCCTCAGGGTCCAACAATACATTGTCTACGTCAATACCATCTCAATACAATACACCCTAATTCACAATTTATGATCCCTCAACTGATCACCCAAATTACCCCAAGGTAATGTTAATGTACAGTATGTAGGTTTGTATGTTTATCATGTCCGTTCAATGAGATTTCCCATCTCATTAATATTTGCAATGACATTTACATCGTTTGGTAGACGCCTATCTTCAGAGTGACCTGCTCTGAAGTCTGTACATCCTGATACTGGTTCAGGAATACGATTGTGGATGTAATCTAGTAAGAAAAGCACACAGATATACAGTACAATACAGAATGAAATGCTAATTTATGTACAGTACTTCATGAAGAGATAGATCTTTAGTCATCATTTGACTATTTCCTGTGACTCAGCTGGTTAGGGATCTTGAGGAACTTCATTCCACTAGCTTGGTGCCAGATCAGAGAAGATCCTTCGTGCACATCTGTCCTGTATCCTAAGAGATGTTGGGACCAGTTTAATAGTACTAGAAAATCAGACAGACAGTGGTATCTGCTAGCTCATGATACGTGACTAAATGTTCAGTATGTGTATACAGGTCTGGTTTAGGCTTTGAAAGCAAGCATGACTGTTTAAATTTTTTTTCTCTGAGTACTGTAGGTACAGAAAGCCAGGAGAGTGGGCGTATCAATGAGATGGTGTGAAAAATCTTAGAAAGGTAGAAAACAAGCCGTGGAGCTGCGTTCTGGATCAGTTGCAGAGGTCGAGGTCAGAGGCAGACTGGCTCTGGACCACACCAGGAGTGTAGTGTATTGCAGTAGTTTAGTACTGAAATGTAAAGTGGCCTATGTTCTTCGGGTTCACCAGGACAAAGCTGTAACTCGGCTTGTACATTATAATAATAGGGATTTATTCATTCATACACAACATCACACCATTCAGTGACATTTGTTATTATATGATGTTACTATAATATATATTACCATTGGAGTATGCAGTTTATATAATCACATACTAATATGACAATAGGGCAGCTTTTTTTTTTTTTAAATAAAAAAAAAAGAGAGATTAGCTAATATGAACCTAGAATGATTTGCGCTGTTGTTGACCAACCTGTGTTAAATTGGCCCCGCCCCCTCGTCCATCTCTCATTAGTATCTCATGCGATCTTATTAGTAACGTAAAGACGTTCTATCTATCGGTGCATTGTCAACTTAGCTAAACTTAGATGCTACGTACAGTTAACCGATGGAAAGAATATACACTATATAAATACACCAGTGAGAAAAGTGCTAAACATTACGCCCAGTATTGCAGAGGTTACGTAACTTGAGTAACTTTAAATGAGTAATTTTACTTCACCATACTTTTTACTTTCACTTGAGTAGATTTGTGAAGAAGAAATGCTACTCTTGCTCCTCTATATTTGGCTCGACTCTCGACTCGTTACTTTTCTAATCGTTTATTCTACACATGCAGCCGGTAGATCTACCGCGTGACTGTTTCACCAATCAGACGCAGCGACAATGATCACATGAGCATGCTCAGTAAAACCTAACAGCTGTTTTATTTAGAATACTGCACACATCTGTATCGAACACTACCGCTTAAAAGAATGTTTACTCTCGCTTATGTTCAAGCAAAGAGTTTCAACACCAAATAAAGCATGTTTATTGTTTATGTTATTACTTAGTGCTTTTTATAGAAGTTTCTAAGAGACTTAGAAAGCATCAGTGCATATGGCTTTTGTTTGGATGTTCCCAAGACTTTTGCGCAGCACTGTAAATAAAACAGCTGTTAGGTTTTACTGAGCATGCTGGAGTATGTGAGTTCTTTTGGTAACTTCGTCACACTCGCTCCTTTACTATTTTCATACAAAACCCAGGAGTCGACATTACTGATTAATTTTTTTCCCATCTGAAAACTGGTCTTGTCATGTAATATGTCGCTTCAAATGTTCTTCTGTAATGTTATTTATTCATTAATTGTAGGGTATCTCTGTAGGGAATGGTCTTGTACATAACAATGCAGACATAATAAACTTATATAACCAAATTTATACTACAGATAATATGGCGCCTAAGACTTTTGCACAGCACTTTATATATAATTATAGAATAAAAATAAATAAATAAATAAATTGGACATTATGATTGAAAAACAGTTACTCAGTAGTTGAGTAGTCTTTTCACCAAATACTGTACTTTTCACGTCTACGTGTACTTGAAGTACAGCTACTCTCACTTGAGTACATTTCTTTTTGGCTACTCTACCCACCTCTGCACTATTGTGTAGGTTCACGTTGTGCCACCGTGTCAGCTCTGTTCCCTTTGGGCTTGACTCCAGGTGTGATTTCTTCCACCAGCACATTAGCGGCAGGTCCTTTGGGTGGGTGCCGTTGGGTCTACACAAATCAGACTTGTTTGTTCAGTGCATTCCATGGATGCTCAGTTAGGTTGAGATTAAATAAATATGGAGGTCGGATTAACAACCTTGAACTCTTTCCCTGCTGAGTCTACATACAGAGCAGGCTGTGATACCTTTCTATCTATTTTTATTCCAGGAATTTGTGCTACGGTGTCTTTGTGCGAACACGCTGACCTTTGATTCCCAGAGGAATGAATAAACCTTACTGTATGTGCATGCGATCCTGTCACCAGTTTACTGGCATATACAGTAATTGATACTCAACGTTATTCAATCCACATGGTGGTCGCCTTAGGGTTGTGGTTAATCTGTGTAAAGATATATTTATATTTGGGAAATAACATCTATATTTAAGGAAAGAGGAACAAATAGGTTGACAATGAAATGACAAATCTAGTGCTTTACAAATTAAGTTAATGATAATGATAGCTAGCTGATCAACATACAGCAGACAATGTCAAACATGGATATTAAACGTAGTGTATGACTTTAAAAAGAATTATATTATACTGGGAAATGATTTTTTTGTTTGTTTGCTAGTTAATTGTTTAGCAGTGAAATTTATTTTTTATTTGTATCTAGCGCTTCTAACAATTGTCACAAAGCAGCTTTACACAATCCAAAGAATTATAGAAGTTTATATGAAATGTGAATGTGTATGAATCAAAATGATAGGATTCTCCCTGGGCAAAATGTGTGAAGGGCTTTACATACTGTACAATTACCATCATAACCATCTGATGAGCCGAGGAGATTTTTCTAAAACAGGGTAAAGGCAAATATCTGAGATAGTTTAGTCTCCAGTCTTCCTGTTGTTCTGAAACTCAAGGCCAAACTCCTATTTAAATCTCCTATTTATGCCATTGGCTCATCCAGCTGTTGGAATGTGTATGGACCGTTCCGTGCTACCTAAAGATAAACGGTTTGCAAGCTGACACAAGATGATACAAGATGTCTTTTAAGGGAATTTGAGGCATACAGATTATTAAGAAGAAGGACTAGTTTTTTTGTGCATTGCTACAGATTTACAGTATGTACAAACCCATCATTCAATCCAATTCAATGCAATTCAAAGGAAAAACTCCCATCCTCATTTGGGTGACACTGAAGAATGTGATTATAAATTATTTTAAACACCGGGGTGTGTGACATGAACACACTTTCTGCAGTTATGTACAGTGTATAGTGTGATACTACACAGCTGATCATTTTATAACAACTTCCTGTACAGTCGTGGCCTGTTCACACAGCTTGCTGCTAAACTGCTTTTAGATCTTTGTTTCAGTTGTTTCTGTGATGTACTGAAATATAATTACAAGCACTTGATACGTTTCAAAGGCTTTTATCGACAATTACATGACATTTATACAAAGAGTCAGTATTTGCAGTGTCGGCGCTTCTTTTTCAGGACCTCTGCAATTCAACTTCTGGGCCAAATCCTGACTGATAGCAACCCATTCTTTCATAATCACTTCTTGAAGTTTGTCAGAATTAGTGGGTTTTTGTTTGTCCACCCGCCTCTTGAGGATTGACCACAAGTTCTCAATGGGATTAAGATCTGGGGAGTTTCCAGGCCATGGACCCAAAATTTCAACGTTTTGGTCCCTGAGCCACTTAGTTCTCACTTTTGCCTTACGGCACGGTGCTCCATCGTGCTGGAAAATGCATTGTTCTTCACCAAACTGTTGTTGGATTGTTGGAAGAAGTTGCTGTTGGAGGGTGTTTTGGTACCATTCTTTATTCATGGCTGTGATTTTGGGCAAAATTGTGAGTGAGCCCACTCCCTTGGATGAGAAGCAACCCCACACATGAATGGTCTCAGGATGCTTTACTGTTGGCATGACACAGGACTGATGGTAGCGTCACCTTTTCTTCTCCGGTCAAGCCTTTTTCCAGAGGCCCCAAACAATCGGAAAGAGGCTTCATCCGAGAATATGACCTGGACCCAGTCCTCAGCAGTCCATTCGCCAGAAGATCAATCTGTCCCTGATGTTTTTTTTGGAGAGAAGTGGCTTCTTTGCTGCCCTTCTTGACACCAGGCCATCTTCCAAAAGTCTTGGCCTCACTGTGGGTGCAGATGCGCTCACACCTGCCTGCTGCCATTCCTGAGCAAAAGCTCTGCACTGGTGGCACTCCGATCCTGAATCCTCAGCTGAATCCTCTTTAGGAGA
The DNA here is from genome assembly GCA_013621035.1 of Clarias magur. Classification (NCBI taxonomy): domain Eukaryota; kingdom Metazoa; phylum Chordata; class Actinopteri; order Siluriformes; family Clariidae; genus Clarias; species Clarias magur. The sequence goes on from QNUK01000162.1 coordinate 878,322, forward strand.
CGATCCTGGTGCTTGCTGGACTTTCTTGGACGCCCTGAAGCCTTCTTAACAAGAATTGAACCTCTTTCCTTGAAGTTCTTGATGATCCTATAAATTGTTGATTTCGGTGCAATCTTAGTAGCCACAATATTCTTGCCTGTGAAGCCATTTTTATGCAATGCAATGATGGCTGCATGCATTTCTTTGCAGGTCACCATGGTTAACAATGAAAGAACAATGATTTCAAGCATCACCCTCCTTTTAACATGTCAAGTCTGCCATTCTAACCCAATCAGCCTGACATAATGATCTCCAGCCTTGTGCTCGTCAACATTCTCACCTGAGTTAACAAGACGATTACTGAAATGTTCTCAGCAGGTCCTTTAATGACAGCAATGAAATGCAGTGGAAAGTTTTTTTCAGGATTAAGTTAATTTTCATGGCAAAGAAGGACTATGCAATTCATCTGATCACTCTTCATAACATTCTGGAGTAGATGCAAATTGCTATTATAAAAACTGTAACAAATGTTAAGACTTTCAAGGCTAGTGGTTATGGTCAGAGGTGGGCACAGTACAGAAATCCTGTGCTCGCGGAAAAGTATAGAGATACCCTATGTTGAACAATATTCATACTCTGGAATAGCTGGGATAGCTCAGGTGTTAAGGCATTCAAATCAGGTTCAAATCCCACAACTGCCAAGTTATCCCTGTTGGGCCCTTGAGCAAGGCCCTTAACCCTCAACTGCTCACATGTACAGTATAATGAAATACAAGAAATGTACGTTGCTCTGGATAAGGGCATCTATAAATGCAAGTAAAATTATAAGTCCTCTATTTACATAGCCACTTAAGTAAAAGTACAAAAGGTCAAATTTACTCAAGTATGACCCTAAATCTATTTCTCCCACTCTCTCCTTCCTGTTTGAATGTGCTGTTTTCATCTGCAAATATCTCTGTCTCTCATTTCAAACACCCATGAAGTTATTAAGGCGTGCCACAAAGGAAGCACGATTATGCCTAATAGTCAGCAGGTGGCGAAATTCCCGCTTCAAATGCCACACACCACTTTGTTTGTGTAACCATGCATTAATGTAATGAAGTAAAATTACAGATATTTGCTGTACGAGGTAGGTTAAAAAAAAAAAAAGATAGATATATTTATTGATTCTGCGAGGGAAATTATAGAAAGTATCCTAAATAAAGAGTATCCGCTAATAAAACTACTCAAGAAAATTACAGATACATGAAATACTGTATCTTATATATATATATATATATATATATATATATATATATATATATATATATATATATATATATATTGCTTTACCCATTGCAGGGGGCCTGGAGCCTATCCCAAGAGACTTAGGGCATGAGGCGGGATACACCCTAACCAGGGTTCCAGTCCATCACAGAGCACACACACATACACACACACTACGAGCAATTTAGAACGCCAATTAGCCTAACCTGTATGTCTTTGGACTGTTGGAGGAAACCCACCAAGCACAGGGAGAACATGCAAACTCCATGCACACCGAAGCGGGAATCGAACCTGTACCCTGGAGGTGCAAGACGACAGTGGTAACTACTGAGCCACCATGCCACCTGGACAATTAAATAATTTGTTAAAAAAATTTTTAATGTTAAGCTGTGAGCCGTTAAAAAAAGGACAAAGGGTTGAAATGAAGGTTTATTATTTAGTAGGAACAGGAATAAAAAAAAAAATCGACCCTATCTTATCTTGCAGTGGTGAGATTTCGCACTGGTAACTGAGCACTGGTGTGTATTTCAGTTCAGTTCAGCACTCACAGTGTCGGAGTGACACTAATTACGCACACTCGTTGTTATCCTCGCCTCTACTCCCGTTATGCTTTATTGCATCTTACTGCTCTCGGATGTGTTAATTACTCATCGCACCTACTATTCCATTACTGGATTGTCCTCATACGCCGGTCCACTTTGTTTTGTAGGTGGCAAACGGCTCCGGGGGCATCTGGCTGCGCTGACCGGATGTGTCATATCTCATTTTCAGTAAGTGCGGAATGGTTTGTGCCGGGAGGCTGGAAAAGGTCAGATCAATGGAAGCTATTGTTGGGTGCCTCGCAGGTCCAGCCTCAGCGCGCGATGAGTCTAATTTGTGCACTGGAGCACACACGGGCTTTATTATTGTGGTGGATTGTCCTATTTAGAACCATTATGTAATTCCGGCATTGTGATATCAAGCTCGAACACGTCCAGTTATTTATAGAGAACAACATATACACACTACGGGACACTGGACACGCTCAGATGAAAAAAGGTTAAATCTGGCATCCTAAGGGATTTTTATTTTTGCTTTGATACTCTGCTGGAACGTGAAGTTATACTGTATCAGTACGTATCTATTTGAAAAGGTAAAGCACATAAAAAAAAAAATCTCAAAGAAATCATTAGAAGAAATATTGCACAATCTGGCAACCATTAGTCTCCTTCATCCTCACAACTGGCTCATCTATCATGGACATGTTCCAAAATCCCCAAGCTCCATGTTCGGGGAAACATAAGACGTCCATATGCGAGAACATTCATGTCTATGGAGAATATTCATATGCACTGCATTGGCAGAACTCCAAAAAGAGCACTGCGAGAACATTTAGAAGGGTTACCAAGGCAACCCCAAGAAAGTGCACGAGTTGCAAGGCATGCGGGCTTTCAGAAGGCTAATCTGCCAGGAGATTGGAGGAGACTCGACACAACGGCGTTAAGCAATCAAAAGCAGTGAGCAGGACAGGTTTGACAGGGGGGGGAAAGGTTAGCTCTAACACACCCTTAAGGCATGGGTGTGAAAGTGTCTATGTGTCTTTCTAGCTCCTTCACCAGATAATCCTTGATTATTTCCATCTATTAGCAGGGCACTGACATGAGCAGGAGGCCAAATCAATGCTATTACCTCTGTATGTGAGATCATAGGCATGATGGTTGAAGCGCTTCATATTAATGAGGTCTCTTTAAACCACCTGAGGCATCTAAACCAGGCTACCAGTAGGCGCGTACTGTATTTGCATTAGCTGAAATGAAGATTTGTAGCACATGAAAAATGAACACAAATTATAACATCGACACGTTTGCGTATTTATTTATTTGCGCACATTTATTTGCAAGCACTGTAAACGTTTCAATTTGAATTGGCTCCATACAGTTGCATGCAAAAGTTTGTGCACCCCTCGATTGAATTTGAATACGCCTTGATTTGTCTTGCATTGTGCTCGCGAGATGACGCAGAACCTGCGACGCGTTCACAAGCACATGGGGGTGAAAATGAATGAAACACGAATAGTATTAGAGTGCTGGCTGGTTATAGGAACAGTTCGCAAGCTGTGATATGCGCCAAATGAGGTGTTACTGTGTAGTAGTGATTACCACTGGGGTGGCCAAACAACATTACTACAAATAACAGTTATAAAAAAAATATAATCTGCTGCTGAGGTTGCGTTTATTTCTTTTCGCTTGAATAGAATAGCTATATTTGGCGGCACGGTGGTGTAGTGGTTAGCACGGTCGCCTTGCACCTCCAGGGTCCGGGTTCGTTTCCCGGCCAGGTTCGATTCCCGTATCTGTGTGCATGGAGTTTGCACGTTCTCCCCGTGCTTGGTGGGTTTCCTCCAGGAACTCTGTTTTCCTTCCACAGTCCAAAGACATGTAGGTTAGGTTAATTGACATTCCCAAAATTGGCCGTAGTGTGTGTGTGAGTGTGTGTGTACTTGTGTGAGCCCTGCAATGGTTTGTTTACCCCGCCTTGCGCCCTAAGTCTCCTGGGATTAGGCTCCAGGCCCCCATGACCCTGAATACAGGATAAAGCGGTATAGACGATGAGTGAGAGTAAGAGAAGTCTATTTACCAAGGGGTGCCTAAACTATAAAAATCACACAGACATTTATTGATAATTTATCTCAAATTTGTCCCTAATCATTCACACACTACAGATGTGATGGATAGGGATTACATTTAAAATAACCGCCAATGCAGTTTTTAGAATAAATGCAATGAAGTTCATTTTTAAAAATGATTTTTCATGCAATGATAATTTAACATATTTACACATTATTTAACCAATAAGCTAAGCTCATGATGGAATGATTCTTCACATTTACTGTAAGTGAAGGTAAATAAATTATGCATAAATTATGGAATGTAAGACCACAAAACCATGTTCAGCCTATGGTTATTATATAATAATATATTATCATAAGGGCCATAAAGTTTGAAAAAGTAAATAATAATAAAAAAGAAACTTCCTCAATCAGGTAAATTAATCACCTGTGCAGAAAAGGTTTTATGAGAAATGGACTCTTGCTGGATGTGTTGCAGCTGATACATTAGATATCTAAGATAAAATGTCAATTAAAAAAAGGAAACTACTTAAGAAGAGAATCTTTTCTGAATGAGTTGAGAATTTCATTCATGGAACATCAGAATCAAAATATCAGAGCAACAGCCGGTGTGGAACTCTGACGTTTTTCTGCAGATTTGTGTGAATCACAGTCAAGGCTGTGTTATGAGCTGAGGAACCTCAGATGAATCATGAGGAGTTTAGATTCATCATATTATGTGTATGATTTAGCGCAATAAGTATCACTGATTCACATGTTACAGTTACAAACGTTTTAAAATATATCCATGAATGACGATCTCGACGGATGTGGCTCGGAGCCCGCTGCAGTCGTTCCCATGAACATTTATCCAGGGGGACACCTGATCCTTGAAAACTGACGGATTGGCAACTTGCGGAAGAGACGCATCTGTCTGTGTGAACTGTACACACCAACACCACTTGCACATTACAGGCATTCGACTGAGAGTTATCGCCAAATCCCCTGTACAATCCTGACCTCGCTCCAAGACTTTTCCACATGTTTGGCCATTAAAGGAGTCTCTGGGAGTTATATCAGCTGTTCAGATATAGAGCATGCAGTAGACCGAGACTAATGGCTCTAGTGTACTGAGGAACCATTTTACCTTGATGGTATCTGTGCACTAGTGAAACACTGGGATTAGAGAAATAAAGGAAGACTTTTACTCTCATAGCTGTGTTCTGTTGTTCTGTACAATCAAAAGTGCAGGACTGACTCGAACGCTCCTTGGAGAAAGGGTTGAGATCTACTCAGGTCTGACTGAGATGAAGAACAAATGGCGCAAAGGTTATGAGGTGGACAGAAATGACCACAGATTCCAGGATTAGTTGTAAGTAGTGGTAAGTTCTTGGGAGGTGGATCCACCAGGTCTAGAGGAAGAACCAGACTGTCAGTCTCAGCTGACAGGAAATCGGTTCAGATGATCATGACCAACCCAGGAACCGTGAAAGAACAGGTCTGCCATGAACTGACTGGCATCACACCAGGAGAACGGAAATATCACAAATCTACTGAAAAAACATAGTGATTGATGATTTGGGGCTGTTCTGTGCTTGGAGGTCCAGGAGCTTTAATGAAGACTGACAGCACGAAGACTTCCAATAAGTAACAGGACATATAAGTCCTACATCTGGCTGACTTGTCTGGAGATGGATTTTTCACAAGATAATAGCTGCAAATACACACGAATAATATACAGAATCTGTGTTTTTTATTTATTTTCATTGACGATATCGAACTTCAGATTTGATCTGTTATCAAAAGCGCATTCATTTTCACAAATAAATAAATAAATAAATAAATAAAGAACCTTGAAATATTGCGCATTCGGTTGATGCCGTTCGGGTTGAAGAATAGTGAGGGCTGTTCTTCTCTTCAGGGGTGGGGTCACTTGCGTACGAAATATAGGGGCGCCAATACTTTTGAAACCAACATAAATAAATAAATAAGTGAAATGAAACAATACTGCATCAAGACATGATATAGCTCACACACACACACACACACACACACACACACACACACACACACACACACACACACACGCGCGGACAGAATCTCTCTCTCTCTCATTTTCCCATCGGTGGCTTTCTCATAATTCCCTCCCCTCATCTATGATCCTCCATCCCCCCATATCTCTCTCTCTCTCTCTCTCTCTCTCTCCCTGTAGTACACCACGCTCTCAGTCTCACAGCTCGTGTGTAGAAACACTCCATCCCCACTGCCTGCTATGTTTACTCCAGCCTGCAAGTCACTGATGGCAGACTCAAGGTAGGATATTTTAATGCTACCTCAAAGCTTGTTTGATAACACACGCTTGTTCTCTTACTATTTCATGCTGTTTTCCCCCTGATTGAGAGAGAGAGAGAGAAAGATAATGGATGAGACATTGCCAAACTGTTACTGTGACACTTAATGGTGCATGAGTGTCTACAAGCAGCTGCAGCCTTTCTGTCTCTCTCTCGTGGTATTAAATATCCTCATGAGCTGTGAGCTATATTGTTATAAAATCTTGAAATGAATCATTAGTCGTCGTCACTGTATTGAGAACCAGTCTTTCCCTTATATCAGGTTGAACACACACACACACACATATTGTTCTGCAGTTTTGCTCAGCACATGTTGTGCATTATAATTATAATATCCACTGAGTTAAAGTTGTGCAGCATTTTCACAGCATACTGTAGGCTTGCTCTTTCAAGCTTCACGCCTGCAAAACAAAGGTGCGATCGCACGTCAACATGCATACATACGTGTACGACGAGGTGTCATTTGAACCCCGAGAACATGTTGCCTGGTTCGTTGATCTGTTCGGCGCGAAGCGACAAACCCTCTGCAGAACGTGTCAGAGATTCACTGAACAAAACGACATGTAGATGCTTCAGTGTAGTATTGTATTTCAAACAAACCTGTTGCTCTATGACTTACAATTAAATTTCAGAGTTCTATTTCAGGTTACTCCAAACCACTAGGGGCGGTGTGTGTAACATCAGGAAATCTTGTACAGCCGTTCAAGAAAAAGCCATGAGGTAATATATGGTATGGTGCAGTATTTGCAATCAATACCTCCGTCATGCAGCCACCTGCTGTCTAGCCATCATTGGCTGGAATGGTGGATTAGTTTTCCCCTGCCATGCTACTATACATCAATCCACTAATATCACGGGTTTTTCACTCCACCTGATAGCGCCCGTGTTTCTTTTTACTTTATTTGGAGTTTTGGTCATTCCTCCTTCAGGTCCTTCCATTAGGGCTCGCCATAGTGGATCACCACTTTAACTTAGCACAGGTTGTACACTGAAGGCCCTTGAAGAACTTGGCGCACGAAGTGGGGTACAACTGGGAGGGGGTTCCAACGCATTCCAGGGAACACATATACTCACTCACTCACTCTGGACAATTTGGAGACACCAATTAGCTTGCACTGCATGGACGCTGTCTTTGGTCTATGGGAGGAAACCGGAGTACCCAGATCAAACCAACCACGCACGGGGAGAACATTTAAACTTCCCACACACACAAATTCCAAAGGCCGGCCTCAAACCCTCGACCCTGGAGGTGCGAGGCCACAGTGCTAACCACTACACCACCGTGCTGGCTCCGAGTGGCGCAGTGGTAAAGTGTTTGCCCTAGCGTCCGGAGATCGTGAGTTCGATTCCCGGGTGATGTTGTAACCTCTCGCAGCCCGAAGTCTAGAGAGAGCTGATTGGTCGGGCTCTCTCAGAGGGGAGGGATGAGAGGTACTTAATCACGGCTCTACAGCCAATCAGCCAATCAGGGGCGTCTGTGAGCTCACGCAAGCAGAAGAAGTGGATAGCGCTGACCTCCAAGTTTGTTCCGCCACCCCCTACGGTGCATGAGCGAGCAGTTCGAAAAGCAGTTTGGTTGGCTGGCATCACATGGTTCAGAGGAAACACGGATCGTCTCTGGCCCTCCCGACTGAGTGGTAGTAGTAGCCTTAATGTGGGAGCCCCCTAGCGACGGGGAGGAATGACTAAATTAGGGACAAAATCGGGGGGAAAAAAAAAGGAAATGATACAGAGAATGCACTAATTCAAACAGAACAACCGCCGCTAATCCATTAGTTAGTGCTTGAATTCCTTTAAAGCCATTATGGCGGGGTCTTAGCTTACACTCCTTGCCTGCATATTCTAGCAAACATGTTGCATCACAAGCAGATCAGATGTGTCCACAAGACCGGTCTTTGATGTCTTGTGTCGCTTTTGATCTCGTCAGATGGTGTACTAATCCCATATCCATGCTGCCCATGTGCTGAATGCTGATGCACTAATTGCATGCTAGTGAGAACTAAGAATAGTGCACCACACGCAGCTGTCAGAAACGTCTGGCAACGACGCATCACGCCTGTATAACACCGTCTACATCAACCCTTTGGAACCTTTCCACTTTGAGCCTGGATTGGACGGCGCACGATTAGTATTCACAAAGCCAGCACAGCCAAATGGACTATCTGCATGGCACCTTGAGATCACGGCAACCTGGCTTCGTATTCTAACACCCACAAGGTTCCCGTCTGCCTCAAACAAACCGAGCGAAGGTAGAGTCACGTCCTCAGAACGCCTGGTATCCAGCTCACGCGGTGCCGCTAAGAGAATGATAATGAGAGCGTGACTGGCGAAGAGAAACACTTGCTAATTAAAAGGACGTCAGCACAATGTGTTCTTTTGTTGCCATATTTGAATCCTTTATTTATTCTCAACACACTTACCACTATATGTAGCGACAAAGTTTAAGTTAAAGTTTAGCACGTTCCCTTTGCACAACTTTCCTCTTGTGACTAATTAAACTCGTTAAGCTGACTTGAGCACATGACTAAATAGCATCTGAATAAAAAAAATAAAAAAAAATCCAAACAAGCTGCATGTGACATCATTTAGGTGTAAACTGTACAAATTATCCAAACAATAGTTTAGCATAAGTGTGCGTGTGTGTGAGAGAGATTGGGGGTGGGGGTTTATTTGGGGGGAAGGGGGGGGGGTGGTATAATGAAAGCTTGAGGATTGAAATCATATTTGTTTGAAAATGATTATTAAACAAACAAAAATGATACAAAAAGCAGTTAAAACACAATATTAAAAACTGAAAACGCTACAATGACCTGCTTTTATCACCTCAAATCCGAGCCTACGGATGAGTCACGCGTTGACGCACAAAGTGCAGAAACGGATCTCATCGGTTTCTCTCCTGCAGGAAGCCCTTCATCAGATTTCCTCACTTTCACCTGCGGTTTTTATAATGACTCCGCACTCCAGGTTCCAGGGGCCACAAATGTGCAAATGTATTTTCCCAAACATACACTATTACTGGAAACACCTGTTTCCACTAACAAGCCTGCGTTCGTTTGTCTCGTTCCCTCCGATTGTTAAGAGGCAGAGCTCGTTAAGCTGATGAGGTTGTGTTGTGCTCCTGGAAAACAAATTCCTGTGTAAACCCAGTGCTCATTACCACTACATGACTGTTCCCTCTCTGCAGCATGCAGCACCACCACTCATTACCGCTGCATGTGAATTTTATTTCCGTGTATTCCAAGTTTAGAGTTTGTGCTCTATAGTGGTTACGTCATGTATTACTCCTGTATTTAGTGTACTTTTTTATTTATTTATTTATTTTTTGGAACTTGCCATACTGTAGTCCCGCCATCCCTGAAAAAAGGACGTCCCATCCGAGTCAACTGGTGCAACTATGTAATTGTTGAAGATTATCCAAATGGAACAAACTCATTATTTTTCACAATAACGAATGGAAAAAAAAAAAGAAAGTAATTAAAGGGTCTGGCCTCAGGTCATATTATAATGTGGAAGGTCAAAACCAGAGATTACAGCACTTATGATGACAAGAAGGGGGCAGGGCTTTCATATTGCCTGGTAACAATGAAGAGTTCCAAAACTGATCAAAGTATTTTTTTTTTCTTTGCATATTTTTGTGATAACAGAAGTAGCAGTGGAGTTGGCAGCTCTCTATCTTTAGCATATCTTCCCCAAATTACCCTACTGCAATATGGTGTTTGTTCAGTTTTTTTTTTTTTTTTACCCTTTTAGCTGCATTACACTGTAATATTTCAGTAAATTGCTGTTGTCTGCCATGTTTTTGTGGCACTCATTATGTGCACACATTTACTATCCTCGAAAGTCTGCCCCCTAGGGGGCTAATGCTCTCACTGCACTCAGTGGCGTTTGAGTCCTGCTCATGCAACGACTCCAATCTGCGTTGCATGCAATCACTGCGTCAACTGACACCAATTCACGCCTTGGGTGGAATATTTCATTCTGATGAAAGACATTTAAATGAAGTGGTCAATTTCCCAGCATTCCCATTCCAAGACGTCCCATTACAACCACTCTCTATTAATTTCCTAACCGGAAGCAATTTCCAACATGGCGCCAGTCAATGAACAGAGAGTGCAGGTTGATTATTTTTAAAGGACCTTACACACAAAAATCCAAAACAAGTGGAAGGACCTTTTATAACCACTTACACTCAGACCATTGGTTTGATATTAATAATGCTTGGAAGTTTTTTTTTTTTTTTTTTAAACCTTGTATTGCAAGTAGGTGCATTCATTCAGCGTTATCATATCGTCATGTAATCAACGTTGTTCCATCGTCTGTAATGTTGCCAAATTCTTGTTACCCCAACCAAAAATTCCTGCTGGGAACCTTCTGATCCGTACGCCATAGCATTTCCTTTTAATCCACCACTAGTTGAAACAATTGTTGGTTCACATCAGGTACTTTTGAAGCATTTTCACATGCTTTGTTTCAGGTTCTGTCTTGTTATTGCTGTGCTAACCAATCACATTTGTACATAGGTTGCGAGTATTTTTCTTTTGGCAAAAGCTCACTTGTTTTTGTTTTTGTTGTATTTAAGGGTTATTCTAGTTCATTAGTTTGTATTGTTTTTACCCTTGATTAATGGGGACCGTTCCCATGGAACATAGGGCGCATGGCTTGTCTTGGTGCACCCTGGACAAGGTTATCAACTTATTATAGGGCACAAGCACAAACGTACACACCCAATGTGTCTTCACTAGAGGCAATTTCGGAACGCTAACCATCCTACACCAGTATGTGTACAGTATGTCAAGGAAACCTCACACAGATCAGACACGAGATTCGAACCCCTAACCCGGAATGTGACAGGTGACAGGGCAAACCAATATGAATGGTAGATTCACTTAAACAAAGCACACTTGTGGCATCTCTTCACTGCCCACATCTTACACACTGTACCCAGGACCTCATGTACTGCATTTTGGGACTCGTACACTGGAGTGAGGCTCAATATGCTCCGCGTAATGTCCTTGAGAACAGAGAATTTTGTTCGGCTCCAATCATCATCAACACAAGTCAAGGATTTCCATTCCACTGTAATCTGCATATCATGAGCACGACTCCAAGTTTTTTAAGTGGTGCATCAGTCCTATAGTGGAGAAGTGCCTGCGTGATTGGGTGTCGTTCTCCCACTTAACTCTTGGCACTGTTACAAATCACTACTCACTACTAATTTCTCTCGCGGCCTCCACTTTCTGACTCCGCATTTTCACACAAAGGGAACACACAGCGTTTGTAATCCCATTCTACTGACCATTACCACTTCATCATTTGCCAAATGGATCAAATCATTCGGCAAATAAAGTGTCAGATAATGAAGTTTGAACATCAGTATAGGCTTATGTATTTATTTATTTATTTATTTTTGGCACAATTTCTAGCTTTTTTGTGCTTTGAAAGACAGTTTCCTAAAAACAAACAAACAAACAAACAAACAAACAAACAAACAAACAAACAAACAAACAAAAAAAACACTCAGTGTTTTAGAGATTATATCTCACTTTATCCTCATTAATTCCTAGAATGCAAATGAAAAAAAGTGTGACTAGTAAACAAGCTCTACCAAAGCTGTATTAGACCAGATTAAACCGACACGCAAATATAAATGACTATTTACTTTAGAATGAGTCTGTTCCTATCAGCACCCGAGGGCATGGTGGCATCTTGTGGATAGCGCGGTGACCTTGCACCTTGGGGAAGATTTAGTCTAAATTAGCAGATTAGGCTACTTTGCATTCCCAAATGACCTGTAGTGTGTTAATGATTGTGTGAGTGTGTGTGTGTGTGTGTGTGTGTGAGTGTGTGTTCTGCGATGGATTGGCACCCTGTCCAGGATGTACCCCACCTCGTGCCTGAAGTCTCCTGGGAAAACTGTAAAGGATACGCGTTGCAGAAAATGAACTCAGTTCAGGTTTATCGATATACTGCAGCACTTGGTCACTGCCGCAAAAAGCAGCTTAACAAACTGAGAAAGAAAATGATGGAAAATGAGTTGTGGAAATAAACTGTATGTATAAGCCTAAATGATCATTTTGTTCCTGGTGAGCAGCGCCGAGGGTGATGATGGCAAGGACAAACTCCCTGAGAAGGCAATAGGAAGAAACCTTGACTGGAACCGGACTCATCCGGGTGATAACGGATAGCAGGGATTGATCCGCACTCCTACTGTGTGTTAGGAGGCTGGAGGGTCAGTATAACAGGAGTCGTGTTTAAAGTATTATGTAGTCCAGTTTGTCATTGGAGGCTCAGGTACAAAACTGTTTGTAGGAATTTTCAGTCTTGAACTATTGAGGCAAGCCATCAGAGAACAGCTGTCTGCATCAGCCGAGTCCAGGACCGTCTTAACGGTCGAGTGGAACCGTGCGCAGTCACCACACGCATCAAAGGCAGAACACACGGAGCCTCCATGCGACAAGATCTCCAACCAGAACCAAGGCAGTAGGATGAGTCAGACATGTCCGGAGGGCAGAGGTGGTCTGGGGTATGATGGACAGAGAGAGAGAGAGAGAGAGAGAGAGAGAGAGAGAGAGAGGAATAAATGAATGAATATTTATAGCAACATCATTATACGAGGAAAAAAAAACCCTTTACACTGTAACATGCATCTTCAAAGGATCAGCAAAGAACAACTTGATAGATTAAAGCACTAATATATACACAATGTCCCTGTTCTTTTTTTCATGCCTTGATGCACCGGTCTCTCACTTTCTCCAGCTTTTATATACAAACGTAAAACTATATTTTCTATACAGTGAGAGATATGGTTTAGTGTAGTTAAGGTTAGATTGATGTCAACCAAAGCATTAATTAGCTGTGTAAATAATTAATGGAGAGTCCTCAGAAAGCTAAAATAGTGTGTGTGTGTGTGTGTGTGTGTGTGTGTGTGTGTGTGTGTGTGTGTGTGTTTGTTTTTCTGAATGCTAATGGAAAATATCTGCAAGATCTGAAAAGTCACCTCTCCTTTGCATTAGTCAAAATTGATCTTCAAATGTGTGCATGTGTGTGTGTGTGTGTGTGTGTGTGTGTGTGTGTGTGAGTGTGCAGCATGAAGCGTGAAAAGTGTGACCATCATCCGTTACTGAAAGATCTGCGCCTGTGAAGCCCTGCTGCATGTGACAGTCCTGAATGTTAGTGTCTATTTCTAAACATCAGAGGAAATCAGCAGAACGGCGCCCTCTGAGGGTCTGCGTGGGCGCGAGTGGGGCTTGTGCGCGCTTCTCTGCGCTCGTGCCGGATGTGTACGTGTGTATACGCGTAGAGAAAACTCGCAGAGAGCTCTGTGAAGTGAAGAAGTGAGGCTTAAACAAGTTGCAATATTTGCACCTCAAGAAATGTAGCATCATGCTGTAAATGAATTGATGCTGGGATTTGTTATATATAGACGCCCTTATCCAGAGCAACTGACATTTTTATCCCCTTATACTGTACATCTGAACTTTAAGTATTAAGGGCCTTAGTCCAAGCGGATCCGTCGGATGTTCCCTAAACAGCCGCATCTGAACGACTCGGTGTGTGACATTCATGAGTCCAAGGATTCGGTGGATTCTAGGGATTCGGTGAGCGCCTTCTAGTGGAATATCATGGGAAATACAGTCAGAATCCCTACTGACTCAAGTGACTCAAAGGACTCAGGATTAAAATCCGTAAAAACAGACTCAGATTTCTCATCTCTAGTTCTGATTTTAAATAATTAAGGGAAATAATCTCTGTTTTTTGTTCCCTTTTCTTCTCCCTGCAGGAATTCTTGGTTGTCAAAACACTTTAGCAGCGTTACCTTAGCAACCCAACAGACACTGGACCATTAATAACATCAGGTTGTTTCTGAAAGTAAATTTGATAGAAATGACATTGGACCAACGTTGACTACTTGATGGCTGAAAAACTAAACGTGACCCGAAGACAAAGTGGAAAATAAGACTCGAAAATCCTTGAATTAGTTTTTACCTTAGAAAATCAGACTATTAAAAAAAATGCTATTTAACCTTTCTGTCTATCTTTCTGTCTTTCTCCTCTCTGTCTCACTCTTGACATCAGAATAACGTTAAACCTGACAATGTTGAAAATGTAACTGTAAAACACAATCATTTTTATGATACTCTGTCTTACTCTTCGCTCTGTCTTTTCCCCATCTCTGTCTCTTTACGCTTCTTATCCCCTTCCTTCCTTCCCCCTCCCTCTTTTCTCATCCTCTTTTCATCGCCTCTCTGTTTCTTTCTCTATTTTATTTATTTTTTCTTTTCACCCCCTTTCACTTCTGTCTCTTTCTCCTCCCTGTCTCTCTCTGTCCCTTTGTTATCCCTGTCTCTTTCTCCTCCCATCACTTTTCCCCCTTCTGTCTATTTCCTCTCTATGTCTCTTTCAATGTCTTTTTTTCCTCTCCCTGTCTGTCACTTCTGTCTCTTTCTCCTCTTTGCCTGTTTTTGTCTCTTTCTCATCTCCATCTCATACCCATCTGTCTCCTCCTCTCCGTCTCTCTTTCTTGTCTTTTTTCCTTTCCATCTCTTTCTCTTCACTCTTTTTTATTAGTTTAAATCTCGGTGTGTTCATTCAGGACATGATTGTATGAAGTGTGTGTGTGTGTGTGTGTGTGTGTGTGTTTATATGTATCGTTACTTTTGCATCGTGACCAAAACGAGGGTCGAGGATCCAGCTTAGAGGATCGAGACATAAACGAGTCTAGAGTGACGTCAACTGCTCCAGTGATTAAGCAGTTTTTTAAAGGAAGGATTTATTTCTTGTTCAAGTAGAGACCATATTTAGTGTGACCAATTTGCAACGAAGTCCGAATCAGCAGAAAATCTGGAGTCTCAAAATCAGACTCGAGTCCTACAGCAGCCGTAGTGAATGTTATTGTTATGTTAACAGGTCCAGAACTGTTATTTGAACCTAATCGTGACTTATTCTGAGTTATTGTTAAGTACAGGCTGGGCCATTTATATGGATACACCTTAATAAAATGGGAATGGCTGGTGATATTAACATCCTGTTTGTGGCACATTAGTATATGTTAGGGGGCAAACTTTTCAAGATGGGTGGTGACTATGGTGGCCATTTGGAAGTCGGCCATCTTGGATCCAACTTTTGTTTTTTCAATAGGAAGAGGGTCATGTGACACATCAAACTGAGTGGGAATTTCACAAGAAAAACAATGGTGTGCTTGGTTTTAACTTTAATATTTCATGAGTTATTTACAAGTTTCTGACCACTTATAAAATGTGTTCAATGTGCTGCCCATTGTGATGGATTGTCAATGCAACCCTCTTCTCCCACTTTTCACACACTAATAGCAACACCACAGGAGAAATGCCAGCACAGGCTTCCAGTATCCGTAGTTTCAGGTGCTGCACATCTCGTATCTTCACACCATAGACAATTGCCTTCAGATGACCCAAAAGATAAAAGTCTAAGGGGGTCAGATCAGGAGACCTTGGGGGTCATTCAACTGGCCCATGACAACCAATCCACTTTTCAGGAAACTCTTCATGTAGGAATGCTCGGACCTGACACCCATAATGTGGTGGTGCACCATCTTGCTGGAAAAACTCAGGGAACGTGCCAGCTTCAGTGCATAAAGAGGGAAACACATCATCATGTAGCAATTTCAAATATCCAGTGGCCTTGAGGTTTCCATTGATGAAGAATGGCCCCACTATCTGTGTACACCATATACCACACCATACCATCACTTTTTTGTTCCAACAGTCTTGGAGGGATCTATCCAATGTGGGTTAGTGTCAGACCAATAGCGGTGGTTTTGTTTGTTAACTTCACCATTCACATAAAAGTTTGCCTCATCACTGAACAAAATCTTCTACGTGAACTGAGGGTCCTGTTCCAATTTTTGTTTTGCCCATTCTGCAAATTGGGTCATCCTCGCTGAGATGCTGCAGTAGCTGGAGTTTGTAAGGGTGCCATTTGTGAGTAGCTAATATCCGCCGAAGGGATGTTCGACTAATGCCACTCTCCAGTGACATGCGGCGAGTGCTACGCTGTGGGCTCCTGCTGAATGAAGCTAGGACTGATGTTTGTTCATTAGTGACAGTTTTCATGCGTCCACATTTTGGCAAATCCAACACTGAACCATTTTCACAAAACTTAGCAAGCAGTTTGCTACCTGTAGCATGGGAGATGGGTGGTCTCGTAGGGTGTCTTGCATTGAAATCTGCTGCAATGACACGGTTACTGCGTTCACCAGATATCAAGACAATTTCGATCCGCTCATCACGTGTTAACCTCTTCGACATGTCGATGGCTGTGAACAAAGAGAAACTTGTAAATAACTCATGAAAGAATAAAGTTACGTTAAAACCAAGCCCACCATTGTTTTTCTTGTGAAATTCCCAATAAGTTTGATGTGTCACATGACCCTCTTCCTATTGAAAAAAACAAAAGTTGGATCCAAGATGGCCGACTTCCAAATGGCCACCATGGTCACCACCCATCTTGAAAAGTTTGCCCCCTCACATATACTAATGTGCCACAAACAGGACGTTAATATCACCAACCATTCCCATTTTATTAAGGTGTCTCCATAGAAATGGCCCACCCTGTATATATGTGTGTGTGTGTTGATTCCAGATTGGATTACGAGTGAATAATGAGTGAATAACGAAGCAGGCGTTTGTGCTGAAGCTCATCATTAGGAACGGCAGCATTTTAAACAGAGCAGGAGTTTTTTTACACAGGGACTCGTGGAGGTCTGAACAGAGAATAGTGTTTATATCCTGGATTGGAAAAAGATCATTTACTTTGTGATCAGGTACGTGTAGGTTTGTGAGCGAGCGGTTGTTGAAATGTTGCTTCAGCACGAAAATGATCCTATTAAAAGGTGTAAAAAGGAAGAACAGCACGGCAGAGGAATAAGGAACGAGTGTGTGGGTGTCGCGCATATGGTTACTGAATGTCTCTCTATCTCTCTATCTGTGTGTGTGTGTGTGTGTGTGTGTGTGTGTGAGTGAGGAAGGAGAGAGTGGGTGGTTGTGTGGGTGTTCTGAATATTGGATCTGTGTGTGTGTGTGTGTGTGTGTGTGTGTGTGTGTGTGTGTGTGTGTGTGTGTGTGGGTGTGGGTAAAAAAACAAAAACAAATACAAAGGTGTGTGTGAAGACAATAGATGGATTTAGAAACAAGAGAGGCAGAGTTCGAATGAATAGAGAGATAAAGACAGAAACATCATAAGAAGAGAAGAAGAAACTAGGGGTCCATGAGGATATAAAAGAAAGAACAGATAAATAGGTCAAAAAAGAAGAAAGAAGGACAAGAGGAATGCACAGTACGCATGAATGCAGAGAATGAAAGCCACAAGTAAGGGAGAGAGAAATAAACAATGCAAAAGGACGGAGAAAAAAGAGACAGAAATGTAATAGAGTGATGAATAGAATGAAAGGAGAAGGTGAACATGATGAGAAAACATGAATGGGGCAACAGGACAGGGAGAAGAAGAGGAAGACAGCAGTGCGTGAGGACAGAGACGATGAGGGAAGGACGCTGATGTCAGAAGCAATAAGCAGATGAAGGGAGGAAAAGATGAAAGAGGAACCTGAATAAAGAAGAGGAGGATAAGGAGGAGACGAGAAAAGTATGAATGGATGGAAAGAACTCGGGGAGGAAGACAAATGGGGCGACAGGGGACATACAGGAAGGGAAGAGGACAGAGGGTGAATGGGGAGATGAGGAAAGGAGCGAGAATATGAGGAAAGAGGACAAGAGGAGCTCAAGAATGGAATGAGGGAAGGATACTGTACCTCTCTCGCAGTCCCTTTGGCTCTTTCTCTTTGTCCCTTTGCCTGTAGTGTGTGAATGAGTGAGTGTATGTATGTATGCGTGTGTGTGTGTGTGTGTGTGTGTATGTGTCTGTGCCCTGCGATGGATTGGCACCCTGTCCAGGGTGTACCCCGCCTCGTGCCCTAAGTCTCCTGGGATAGGCTCCAGACCCCCCCGTGATGCTGAATACAGGATTAAGCGGTATAGATGATGAGTGAGTGAGAGTGAGAGAGATTCATATTCATTCTGAAAGTTCAATTTCAAGGTTTCACAAAGTTGCATTGTATTTGTGTAACTGAAAAAAAAAAAGCTGAAAAAGTTGTAGCTGCTTACAGTAGGAAAGGTTTACATGAGTTAGCCTTCTTATTCCTACATTTACAGGCGCTCAGGAACAGGAGCAGGAGATGAACATTTTTTTTTTGAGAATACAGGACTTTCATGAGCACCGCTTTTCCTGCGTAAATGCACCGATGAATGATTTATGAACACATCAGCATGATAAATGAGGCGCTTTGTTTGGCGCCATTTCTTGTCCCTGGTGTTATCAAGCCGTTTGTAGTCTTTACACACCACAGTTTTTTTTTTGTTCTTTAAGCTTTTTTGTGCCTGTGTACCTGATCCGTGAGCACGGAAATGTCTGTGATTACTCCGTCTGACCCCTGCTACGACCTCTCGCTTCTGACTTTCGGATTTATCTGAATAAAACACCTGCCGAGCTCACACGCCCGCATCCTGCCTCCCACGGTGCGTCACACTCCGTCCTCTATTCCGTACTTTCGAAAAAAGAACCTGAACAATTTGCATATTCATTATGACAAGTTGGGAAAACAAACACAAAAATAATAATAAAAAAAAAAAAACAACAACAATAAAACAGTTCTCTGTGGATTCTGCTCGTGAAATCGAAATGAAATCCAAGGCTGCAGCGCCTGAAGTTAAACTCAGCACACTTCCATAATCAGCAGCCTGGTTCAGTTTTCATTCGTTCCTTCCTTTTCTTCCCCTCATCTGTATTACCTGATTAACCTCGGAGACGACGGACTCCCTGGCAGCGTGCCAGTTCTGTCCATCACTCTAGAATAAAACAGCTTCATCAGGAACACTGTTTACAGTATAAAACCTTTATTATTATTCTTGCATAATCCAATCTTGCAATTAATAATTCCATACAGTATGTGATATTTAATAGTGTTAATGTTTATGATTGCGTCACACCTGAATCCTGTCTGTGTGCCATTTTGCACAGATTTCAAATCCATTAAAATCCAGCATACATCAATTATGATAGATAAATAAATAAATACATATCAAATGTATTTATTTATTTATTTATTTATTTTGTGGAAACTCTTTGCTTGAACATAAGCGGTAGTGTTCGATACAGATGTGTGCAGTATTCTAAATAAAACAGCTGTTAGGTTTTACTGAGCATGCTGGAGTATATGAGTAACTTTTTTTTTTGGTAACTTCCTCACACTCGCACTTTTCTATTTTCATGCAAAAATCAGGAGTCGACATTATTTATATATATATTACTTTTATAAAGGGTACATTTTACCACCAACGGAATATAGGAATGATGTCGAAAAAACCTACAGTACTGTGCAAAAGTCTTAGGCGCCATATTATCTGTAGTACAAATTTTGTTATATAAGTTTGTTTATGTCTGCATTATTATGTACAAGACCATTCCCTACAGAGATACACTACAATTAATGACTAAATAACATTACAAAAGAATATCTGCATGCCTGTCAAGAAAGGGACATATTACATGACAGACCAGTTTTCAGGTGGGAAAAAAAAAAATCAATAACGTCAACTCCTGATTTTTGCATGAAAATAGAAAAGAGCGAGCGTGAGGAAGTTACCAAAAGAACTCATATTCTCCAGCATGCTCAGTAAAACCTAACAGCTGTTTTATTTAGAATACTGCACACATCTGTATCGAACACTACCGCTTATGTTCAAGCACAGAGTTTCCACACCAAATATTGACCGTTTATTGTTTATGTTATTACTTAGTGCTTTTTATAGACGTTTCTTTTAATGTAGAAATGTTTCCAAAAGCATCAGTGCATATGGCTTTTGTTTGGATGTTCCCAAGACTTTTGCACAGAACTGTAAATAAAACAGCTGTTAGGTTTTACTGAGCATGCTGGAGAATATGAGTTCTTTTGGTAACTTTGTCACACTCGCTCCTTTACTATTTTCATACAAAACCCAGGAGTCAACATTACTGATTTATTTTTTTCTCCCATCTGAAAACTGGTCTGTCATGTAATATGTCACTTTCTTTGCAGGCATGCAGATATTTTTTTGTAATGTTATTTAGTCATTAATTTTAGTGCATCTTTGTAGGGAATGGTTATATAACTTATAACTTATAATATAACATATATAACACAATTTGTACTACAGATAATATGGCGCCTAAGACTTTTGCACAGTACAGTACACATGATCTTATGTATCTGTGCTATTTCTTTGCCTGTGTGACCTATTTTTTTGCTCTGTCATGTTTGTATAGTTAGTTAAAATGAACTGATATTGCCTGTATTGTGATGAATAAAAGTATATGTCACTCTATACCACACAATCCTGAGCCCTATATATCAGGTGCGATTTCTTTAAGACTGCAAGGGAAGCTCAGCTTCCCCTATAATGTCACAAAATTAATGGTCAAATTATGTACTATTGTATTAACATTTTATTGACTAAAAATTCCCGTAGCGTCACAGTGCATTTCCCTGTTGAAGCCCAGCGTCCATTGACTTCAATGCGGCTGCTTTGAACGTTTTTTTTTTTCAGTGCTTTGAAACTAGACGGTCATTGGATAAACGCTGCGATTATGTCCCGCCCACGGACGCTCAGCGTCTCTGGGGGTGAATGAGGAGTGGGCGGGCCCGGACGCCGAGCTTCTGCGTGATGATTGGAGGGTCTGTCGAAAGACTGCGTCTCCTTTTGACTGACAGCAATTTTGTACTATAAGGAATCGCAGAAGTCCCATCGCGGATTTCTGAAGTTCAGTCGAAATAAAAACTGCTGCAACCTATTTCTTTATATTTGCTTGGCGAAATTGCTTGATTTTCATCATACATTTGGCTGTTGAGAGGACACTGGTCAAGTCACTGGAAAAGACGCCTCTTGGTACAACAGGGTCACAGACCATTTTCTTGAAAAGTAACGTAGGGCAGAATTTACTTTTAAATAAATAGACAATTTTATGATGTAGGCCGAAAATGAGCTTCCCCTATTTGACAGACCAGTAGCCGCCACTGCTATATATGTTTATTAAAAAAGAAAACAGCAAAAAAGCAAAATAAGGCTTAAAATGCTCTGAGTTTTGAGGGATATGTTCAGTTTTCAGCTGTCTTAGGTCCCTGCTTTCAGCGTCGTCTCCCCTTCCCATCTTTGCTTGCGATGCCCTGGCTGAGACACCCCTTGTTCCACCATGCCCTGACGAGATCACTGCTTTACAACCCTGTTACATACCCTGTTCTGTCACCATGCCCAGCTGAGAACGTTGCCATGCCACCATGCCTCATTAAGAACATCGGCTCTGCCTCTCCCATCTGCGAGAGGAATTGCTCTCTCCCCGGCTTCGCCACTCCTCCCAATTGCAGCACAAAGAACATTGCCACCCCCGCTGGTGGCACAGAAAGCTTCAATTTTCCCTCGTGCTCCTTGACGGATGTCACTCCCTCTGTTCGCTGGAGCAGGACAGTGGTTTACTCACCCTTGGCGAGAGGGGAGGACGTGGAGACTGCATCACAGAGACGCCAAACTACAAACAGCATTCATAAGCCAATGCAAATCTCTTCATGGACACATATACAGTATGTAATCACATGCACATGTTGAGTTTATACTGAACAGCCTTAACATGCTTCATATCATATAGGCAAAAGAAGTCTATCTATAAGTTGTATGGAGGAACCTCCATGAATCGGAACTGTTTGTCCAGCGCATCCCACAGAGGCTTGATCAGAACTGGGAAATCAATTCCTTGACCTCTGTCATGTTCCTCGAACAGTTCCTGACCAGTGTGGTTCTTTGCAGTGTGGTTAAGGGAGGATAAATATCTCGACATTATTGAAAATGGTTGCCATAAATGGATGTATTTGGTCTTCAACTATGGTTAGGTAGATGGTACGTGTCAAAATAACATCTTCGGAAATGACATGAGCCAACGTTTCCCAGCAGAACATTGCCCAGAGTGTTACATTGCCACTCCTTGCCTCCTTCCCAGAATGCACCCTCATGCCATAGAGAAATGACAAAATGCTCTCGGCGATGAACAAAAGTGATTGAGGTCCACATTATCCATGATGCTCAGAACGTGGCCCTTTTCCAAGTTGCTGAGATCCTTACCCAGGATTTTCACCAGGAGCAGATCTCTAATGTCGTGTTTGTGATGCCGATCTCTTCCATCCTCTGAGATAAATACCCATGAGGAAAACATTCTCAGCTCATGGTTATTTAATTTGAAAGGTCAAATAGTTTTATCGAAATCAGAGGGTTTGTCCAGATTAGTACATTAGTTGTTTAGATGTTCGACTGACAGAAAAAAAAAAAAAAAAAGCTTTTTGGATTCATTTGGCAGAATCAGCCTCCTTAAATATTTTACATGTTAAATAAATAACTTTAAAAAAATTGATCCCCAACACACTGTCGCCTTTGCACCTCCAGGGTCCGGGTTCGATTCCCGTCTCTGTGTGCATGGAGTTTGCATGTTATCTTCCTGCTTGGTGGGTTTCCTTCGAGTACTCCGGGTTTCCTCCCACACTCCAAAAACGTTTGTCAGATTCATTGCCATTTCCAAATTTGTGAATGAGCGAGTGTATGTGTGTTAATGTGGTACCCTGTCCAGGGTGTACCCCGCCTTGTCCCCTAGGTCTCCTGGGATAGGGTCCAGGCCCGCCGTGACCCTGAATACAAGATTAAGCGGTATAGATGATGAGTGAGTGAGTGATCCCCAACACAATCAGTGCTGTTTACTTCACCTGTCAGTGGTTTTAATCTTACGGCTGTTCGGTGATCGGGGTCCACCTGAATCCTGTACTGTATATGTCTTGTTTAGCATTACTTTTAGATTCCTGGTCGTATTTGTATCTGTTGTGTTTATTCTTCTTTGAATTAGCATATAGCTCAGGAGCGTGGGTGGCTTAGTGCGATAAGTTACTCTGAGTTACTTATCGGAAGGTCAGCGGTTCCAGGCCGCTGTTGGGCCCTTGAGCAAGGCCCTTAACCCTGTCTGCTCCTGTGCTGCCGTATAATGGCTGATCCTGCACTCTGCCTACTAATAAAAAGCTGGGATATGTGAAGACTAAAGTATACTAAAGTATACTTGACTTTAACACTTGCATGCCATTTCTAAAATTGCCAATTCCTATTTGTGGATACAAAAACAACACGAGCTGTTTGGTGCCAGGCTCCATAAAGGGTGTGTCTTGTTTCCACTCCTGTTTGTGGGTGTGTGGAAAAACATTTGTATTATTCCGCATGATCTCAGTGGACCTTTGAGATGGACAAACAGGTCAGGTCAGGTTTTTTTTAGTGGTTTGCCATTGTAGGCTTCTGGTACAACTTACAGTACAAATGTGGTGCTATATGACAATCCCGGTATACAAGAGCTCCTGTCAGGACCCTCCACTAGAGGTCACTGTTCATGTCTGTCTGTCTTTCTGTGTAGTTCCTGTTGGTTGACACTGTTAGGAACCTCCACTAGAGGCACTGGATGACGGAGTCTCCCCGTGAGGCTCGGAGACGAAGGCCTCACGGGGACGCTCCACCCCTTCGTCTCCGAGCCTCATGGGGAGGCTCCGTCATCCAGTGCCTCTAGTGGAGGTTCCTAACAGCTCCTGAAGATGATCAGATATGTCAAGATATTTTTATAGCAATAAATGTAGGAGTACATAGGTATAGTCAAGAAATATCACACAAGGGGGCGCTGTTGTGATGAATATCAACATGGCAGTTAACACGAACATACAGTATCACAGCTGTGCTGATATTCAGTTCGATAGCATATGACCTTGAGCGTTATATTTATTTTATACAATAATTCTACAAAAAAAAAAAAAACATAAAAAAAAAAAAATCAACAGATTATGATATTTTCGCAATTGGCAGAACTAACTAACTGTGACTGGCAGCGGTGGCGACCAGCAGTTAGTGTAATTGTTAGTGGCAGCATTTAAACTTTCTTACCAGTACCATGTAGCCAGAAGGTGAGGAGAGTAAACCATAGAGGGGTTTAAAGCTAGTCCGCCATGTAGGATGTATAATCCATTGTACCACACACCTGGTAGTGCCCTTGATCAGGGGTTAGAGAGGAATTTTGGCATAATTCAGCCTTGTATTACAAGCTAGTTAGCTTTGTAGCTTATGTTAGCCTTGGACAAAACAACACAGACAGAATTGTTCAGAGACAATTCAGAACAACTAAGAAGCAATTACTAAGGACACAAAGTGTTGTTTAAGATGACATAAAGCTATCGGAAGTGTTTTCTTGCCGAAAGTGCTACCGTGACAGGTTCCGAATGCGGGTTTTGGCAGGCAGCTGCTCTCTCCTCAGTACTGCGGACCGTACAGACCTACTTTCACCCACGCTGCGACTGATCGTAAGTATAGTTAAAGATTGTTAGAACGCCTGTGATGCAGAGTGATACATATAGTTAAATGTCCCAGTGCTGTTATGCTGTTTATCACCACTCAGGGAAAGCCTCTCGTCCAATCAGATTACTCAGTCAGAACTAACTGGTGTATAAACTGCAAATATAGGAA
The DNA here is from genome assembly GCA_013621035.1 of Clarias magur. Lineage (NCBI taxonomy): Eukaryota > Metazoa > Chordata > Actinopteri > Siluriformes > Clariidae > Clarias > Clarias magur. The sequence goes on from QNUK01000162.1 coordinate 903,098, forward strand.
TATTAGAAAACCATGACGTTCCTGTCTCGCGGTGTGGACAAATGTAAGCAAGACTTGCTATGTAGAAACAGAAATACATCATAACACAGAATATGCACGTAGCCCATCTATCTGATTGTCTTACTTAAGGTCATGAGCTGGGGTAATGTCCGTGCCATGCCGCAAAACATGAGGAGCGTGGTGGAGAGACCCTGCTTTTCCAAAACGAATTACTGTAGTTTTTTTTTTGTTTTTTTTTTGAATACCTTATTATTTACCCAGTGGATGGAGACCGCAGTACAAACCCAGGACCCAAGGAGGGATTCCGAGTTTGTCAGTTGGCTTCTCTGGAAACGTCTGGGAACTGTCCAGGAGTCTGGACTCACTTTCTAAACCTGTCGCCTTGACAATTACAGTACATTACAACCAGGAAATGTATAAGGAAGCTTTAACCACATAAACCAAAACTTTATATACATTACAGGTCACACGAATTGGTTCTGGTCCATTTTTCATGTCATGTGCACACACTTGGTTGGTTTCGGTCTGACTCACCCTGATAGAATGTGCCTCTGTGTGTGTGTGTGTGTGTGTGTGTGTGTGTGTGTGTGTGTGTGTGCGCGCGCGTTTATAGGTGTGACATTACTATGTGCGATTTAATTCACATTAATCAATCAAGAACTGCTTTGAAAAAGTGAAACTGCCAGCCATAAAAAGTCTCACCCACTACACCAGCCAAAAGAGAAAAGTTCAACGGATGCTTCTCATCTCATTAACTCACCGATCGATGTTCTGACACATTCAGATTTAAACCACCAAGAGCGGCAACAGGCCATGAGTGAAGAGGAAACGCGTCCACAATGACGATCGTGATCGATTATCCACCCTGAGCACTTCAGCTGTCCTGAGCCGGAGTGAATCAGACAACGAGTTCCCATTCAAATGGCAAGCATGGCTTTGATCAGAAAACCATATCAGCACGTCAGAGTGGTGCACGTCGCTCTTGAAGGAAGGGAATGAAGAGAGCGGTGGTGTTTGAATTCTCTGCGATGTGCTTTGAGCACAGGAGAACTCTTGTTACTCAGCTGATTGAGTTGCATTCTGCTGGAATTAACACAACTCCAACACAACAAATGTACTGTATTTGCAATCCCAGCTGAAGATCAGTTAATGACACTTGTACTGTAAGTGAAATGTTACTTGTGCTACTTGCGTAGGCTCCTGTGGTCTAGTACTGGGTTGCACCCATTTTGCCTTCCGAACTGCCTCGATTCCTCCTGGCTTAGATTCAACAATGGACTGGAAACATCGTACAGTGAACTTTTAAGTCTATTTTCGTTTTGAAGAACCAGTTTGAGTTGATTTTAGATGGTGTGTGGTTATAAAGGGATGGACGTGATCAGGCGATGGCACCCATGCTCAGCTGGTACTAAGGCGCCCAAAGTGTGTCAAGAAAAACCCCCCCGCACCATTATACCACCAGCAGCAGCCTGAACCATTGATGGATCCATGCCTTCATTGTTTATGCCAAATTCTTACTGTTGAGTTACTGTTTGCCGGGCCATTCTCCTTTGACTTTTGGCATCAACAAGGCACTTTCATTCAAAGAACTGATAAGTTCTCTTTTTCAGACGGTACTCTGTAAATCCTAGAGATGGCTGTAGGCAGCCTGTCACAATACAGTAAATAGATTTGTTCCCATTTCTAAAATTGCTGATAAAGATGGATATACAATCTATTGCATCATGGGGTGAACGTAGTTTTGCCCATGTTTTCTTTTTTCTTTATGGTTTCATTTTTCAATACATAAATAATGGCACAGTGAAAAAAAATCAAACGTTATATGATGTTGTTCGACTGAGGTTGTATTTGGCTAATACTGAGAGCCGCTACGATCCGATGATTTCTATTATGTTTTTACATAATGAAAAGAGGGGACACTAACTTTTACATACAGTATGATTGTGTGTTACATCAAACTTCAGGCCATTGAAGAGACTTTTAAAAGTTCCTTTCCGACGCATCATTTTGTAAACTCCTCACAACTCCTTTGATGTATTTAGGCCTTATATCATAAAAAAAAAATATAAAGAAATAGAAAATTCAGTCAATTTACTGAACACAAAAGGCATTTGACCTTGTCAGCATATTTTCCACACCACATCACCTCCAATTTGTTTATTTTGACAACATGAACAAGGTTGTAGAATATAGAATTATTAAACTATGATATTATATAGCTATTATTAAAGTCCAAAAGCCTATGTGTACAAATATTTATTATTTTTTGTTGTTGTTTTTTTTTGGTCATAATTTTTACTGTCACTGTAAATTACCTTCATGTAGATTGTATACGATGCCGTTAAATACTGTACATTACTTCCTGTTGATTTTGCCACTTTCATGGATTGGGGAGGCACAAACTTTTGCTTGCACTCACTGCATCTATTGTATAGAAATGTATTTTACTGCACTTCCTTGCTTGGTTAAATGTCTTAAAATGCAACTAAAGCAACAAAACTACTCGATTTAGAAAGTGAAATAGAGTAATAGTGTCCAAGCCAAAGCCTGCAAAGCTGCAGCAGAAACGTGTAAACAGTCGCCCCTCCCTGGACTTTCTTTCCGTCTCGCCCTCTAAAAGTGCACAGCCGTGCGTCAGCATGTCCAGGTGAGGTGTGCGAGTGTGTGTGAGAAAGTGTGTATGTAGGAGTTGGACCCAGCTGGTGCAGTCGTCATGCTTAGGAGAAAGAGGAGCGTGTCTTTCGGGGGACTCGGCTGGTACGTTCCATTTCCTGGTCTTGATAAAGTACAGGTTTAAAGTACAGGTTTACTTACAGTGGGTCTAGGTCTGAATACTGTCGATCTGATTACACTAGAGTTTCGTTTTTAAATGTTTGACTTTCTGATGCTGGTGAGAGTTTGATGGAGGACGAGTGTGTTGCAGCCGCCCTACAGTCAGGGGCTGTTCCCCCCCCCCCCTAAGAAAATCACTACTTTAAACAAGAAAACGTTTGTGAATAATTTAGACTTTTTAATATTGCCTTAATATTTTTGAGTGGGATTACTGAATTAAAAAAATTCTTTGGGTTTATAAAAGGTGAAGGAGTATAATGAGTATATTATAAGGAATATTCTATACATGCACTCTTGAAAACTCTTTAGTGTTGATCATATACTGACTTTATGTGTTTAAGTAAAGTTTAACCTCATTCTAATATATTGTTGTTTCCATAGCGACAGCGTATACACAGGAACTTGATACTGTGTACTGACTCATAATGTGTGCTGTATAGTAAAGTAAACCATTTAATGGATTATGTAGAAATGATTTCTCTTAGAGACTCTCTTATGAGTGAGAGAGAGAGAGAGAGAGAGAGAGAGAGAGAGAGAGGTGGGGGGGACTCTGGGAAATACTGTTTATCAGTTTATTTAGGCTAAATTGTAACTTGTCTCTGTCTGAACAATAAATCTTTAGTATAAACTGATAAGATATTTAATAAAATGAAATAAAAAATTGCAATCATTGGCAAATTGTTGTGGTGTAAGCGAACATGCTGTTTATATGAAAATAAGCCACTCCTGGGTGATTATGGTAATAGTCACGCTATGGAACCCTGGACCGGTCATAGAAAGAAAACATAGGTATCAAAGCCACGTTTTAGTTGAGGAGCTCGAAATGCTATTGTATGTGCATGAGATACAATCCGTTCACGCTTGTGTGCATGGAATCTAATTTGTCCACACATCTTGTGTTAATACACATGCACAAGATACTGCACAAGCTGTTCCCTGTTTTTGTTATTTCAGTTTGAGAATGCAATATGGAGACCAATTGCCAGCCCTTACCAGTACTTCATTCCATAATTTTGAGCAAATTCTGAAATGGTGCATGTGGGATTCTGCAGCACTGCGCGAGACGAATTGCGGCTTTTCACAGGAAAAAGCGTGCATTCTTAATGGCCACATCTGTATATGGTAAATCACTAACCTTGATTTGCAACATAAAAATGACAACAATAATATTAAAAAAAGAACAGGATTTATATATTTAATTTCCAGGATATTCAGCGCAGTGAAATAGCATTTGCCTCTTCCTGTTTTTTTTTGTTTTTTTTTGCATATTTGTCACACTTAAAAGATTAAGAGCATCAAAATTGTTTTATTGTTATACAAATATAACCAGGGTAAATACAAAATGCAGTTTTTTGAAATAGTGATTTCATTCATTAAGGGAAAACAAATGAAATCATCACACCTCCCTTGCTAACCCATGAATGAACTTTTTGAAGTGATTTTTGGAAAGCTGGGTTAAATTTCAGCTTCCATACTCAGGCCTGGTTACTGTCAGACCTGTTGAATCAGTCTGATAAAGCGAGGCAAGAACAGATGAGGCATGTATCTCATTAATATGCCATGTATGAAGTTAAGTCTGATAAAAGTGTGGGGGGAAAAATTAATTAGGAAGGGGGCGAATACTTTTTTATGGCACTGTATATGTATTACGCATATACACTGATCAGCCATAAAAACCCACTTTCAAGTGAATTGAATGAGATCATCAGTAACAGTATATTACAACAAGTCTAGTCCGATTCAACAGTAAAGCCAATGCAGCATAAATTGCCAAAATAAAAAAGTCAATGCTGGCCATGACAGTTTTAAAGTTAATATTTTTTAATGCTATAGCTGATTATTGTATATGATGCTTATTGAACTATAACTTAATTTAAGACAATGGAACGTTTTCAGGATGAAGGTGCTTCTCATTTCTTAGTAACCTGACAAATTATGTTATTTGTCTTTTTTTTTTTTTCTGTAAATGGGACTTATTATGCATGGCTAAAAAGTCAGTCATGTTTTAGATATTCAGATTGGTCTTAATGTACAAATAAAAAAAACTGGAAGAAAAAAAAAGTTTTTTCCCCCCTGCATTTTGGCCCGTACATTGACCAGAATTTAATTAAACAAGCCAATTTGATTTCCCCCCAAATGTGACCTCATATGAGAAGAACCGCTTCCCATCCTGTTGGTGCTGTTCTCTGGAGGGGTGTGGCTCAGCAGTAGCTCATCACCTGATTATTAATAGATACGCCTTAGGGGAGCTCTGCTAACTTGTTTAAATAATAGTACCGAACGGGAAATAGAAAGTGAAGGAATGACTAGTTGTAGCTGATATAATCTAAGAGGTAACAAGAAATCACTAGTTTTATTGATGTTCTACGATATTAGATATAGAAGTAAATTAAAAGTTGTGCACTGTACAGGTATGTAGTAAAAAGGTGCAGAGGCGTGCGAGGAATAAAACAGCTCTGAATGTGGTGTTATGGTGGTATAAATACATTTAAAGTGATATTTAAATGCGTCCTTGAGATGTTCAGCTGCACAGACATCTCTGTTTCCTCCTAGTTTGCATATTATACATTCTCAACAGGCCAGAACTTCTCCATGGGTTACACTCTAGGATCATCCTTGTTGATTAGCTACTTAAAATTAATCTTTATTTACTGTGTTAATAAGTGTGTGTGTGTGTGTGGGTGTGAGGGATTATATTGTGTGAGATTATATTTCTAATGATGTCCATTACAATTCCTGTTCCGTGACGTTGTACATACAGAAACAGATGTTTGCATGTCACCCGGGGGACGCATTACAGATCCGTAAATGTCTCTCATTCGACACGAGAACAAAGACGTATCGTAAAATCTGTCTGCCATTATGTAAATGGAGCTAAAACACAGTTTCGCTTTATTTACCTTATCTAGCGAGACGAGCGAAGCAGGAAATTGAACAAGCTGTGCCACGGTTTTAGCCGCGTCCCTGTCTCGTATTGTTTGTACTCACTGCTTATTTGGTAATCAAAAAGACTGATCTTATCGCAGACGCACACCCACATGCACAAACACACTCTCACACACACGTACACACTGATGAGAGATGATGAAGTAGCAGGAGTCAGGGAGTTTATTGAATTGCTGCGATTCCATGACACAATGTTCTCTTTCTAAACTGCACACCATGGCCATGCCCAGCTATTTATACGTAGATAAACTTGTAGAACACATGTATATATGTTTGTATATACAGTATATACACACTGAAATGTAAAGAGAGCTCATTATCAGAGATTCCTGAGGAGTTTATCAGACGTGAGAGAATATTAAGGATAACAACTTTTATGTCTCATTCTTTACTAAATAAAAGACTATGCAGATGCACACGCACTGTTGAAACTGTATCAAGAGAGACGCAAACACATGCAAACGTGATGGAGTGTCAGAAAGTTTGTTGCTTAATTAACTGAATAAAGAGGTATTTACGTCTCAATCCTTAATTGGTTGAAGAGTCACATTGGGCTGCTAAATTCCCATCTCTGTGTGCATGGAGGTGCTTGGTGGGTTTCCTCTGTGTACTCCGGTTTCCTCTCACAGTCCAAAGGCTAGGCTAATTGGCGTTTCCAAATTGCCCATAGCATGTGAATGTGTGTGTGCCCTGTGATGGCTTGGTCTCCTGGGATAGACTCCAGACTTCCACAACCCTGAATACAGGGTAATGTGGTATAGAAGATGAATGAGTGATATTTTTTTTATATTTAAATAAATGTGTCTTTTTATCTTTTTAACTTTATTAAAATATTTTACGCTATATAAATGTTTTTTTCTAAAATATATTTATTTATTATACACATTTATTGAAATTCTCAAATGGTGCATGTGGGATTCCGCAGCACTGCGCGAGACGAATTGCGGCTTTTCACAGGAAAAAGTGCGCATTCTTAATGGCCACATCTGTATATGGTAAATCACTAACTTTGATTTGCAACATAAAAAATTACAGCAATAATATTTAAAAAATGAAACATTACAAAAGGCTTGAAATTTTGAATTTCCAAAGGAATTATCTATAAAGGATTAAGCCAAATGTACCGAGTACACATGCATCATGTACACCCGCTACATCAAACAGCATGAGCCATTAACATTATAGAGACAAAAAGGAAGGACATTTTATAGATATACCTTATACTGTACGTATTGCCATATAAGGAATGAGAACTTAAATGAGCAAAGAGACAGGGGAAAGCATGGGACCAAAGTAAAATATCAGGCAAACCCTAACACACACTCAAACACATCATTATTACAAATGTAGGCATAATCAAATCTCAGAGCCCACCATGATCATCACAAATTCTTGACAAGAATGTCACGAGTTTGTCTCTTGGCTCCTGTAGTGTGTATCATGTGACGTCCACAGACTGCGTGTTGCTGTGTGTGTGTGTGTGAGATCCCAGTGATAACACATTGTTCATATAACTGTTATAGCGCGTAAAATTTTGTAAAAAATTTTTTAAAAGAATTTGGGACTAGTTCGATGAATTAAGCACACACTTTTTTGTCTTACTGTTCCTAAAAGGACCTTGCATTCCTAGATTAACTAATGCTCTTAGTTTATATTAATAACCTCAATCAAACCCTAAAATTAACCTCAGAAGCCTAAAGATGAAGATAATATTTTTAATACAACATTCCTATACTCTGGGTCCCCACAATGATATTAAAACATTCCCACACACAAGTACACACACATTCATTGGTCAAGTCAACTGTCCGCTCCTCACTTTTTGTTATTTCACGGTCACACACGCATACACACTCGCCCACACACACATACATATGTTGTGTGCCTGCATCAAAACAGTAACCATGGCGATGCAGCATAACTCATCTCCACACCATCCTCCATTCTAAACAACTCAACAACTGTTTGTGCGTAATTTACGGCGCCGTGCTCGTTTTTGTGGTCAGGTGGAAACAAATTTGTCCCTTTGACAGAAATAAATGCGCCGGTGCTGACGTGGGTGACGCGGCACAAAACAGGGCATGACATCCTAATCTGTTAACACCTTTGTTCCCAAAATGCGTTTCCAACACCGCCTTTTGAATGTCTTCATCATAGCACAAGGCCAGATGGTGTTTTCCTGATGATCAAAATCCTGTCTCATTACTAACTCCATGTATACACAGTAATAAATTCGACTTCTATTTAAACAAGCACTGTCAAAATCTGGTCTAAAAATACTTGAATTATTGATTTTAATCCCTCAATTTGTGATTATACTTGTACATACTGTACTGTATATTAAACCACAAGCTTAATAGACAGCTATAAATACTACACACACTCTCACTCAGTGTGAACTTCCTTTATAATTATAATCTACAGACTATATAGGGATGGACTGTAAAGGTATGTGTATTCATATTTCTACCATTTAGGGTACAGGGTGTTCAGGTCAATTGTGATTTAAGTACACCAATCATCCGTAGCATTAAAACCCAAAACATGAAGCTCGGTATTGTGTTGGTTCCCCTTGTGCCACTGAGAGAGCTCTGTCCCTTAGTGCTGTGGCTTGCCATGACCTCTGGGGTTAAGCTGTGCTATCTAGTACTGGTAAATTAGCTGCTGATCCTTTGGGAGCTGTGGGTTGTGGGATGGAGCCTCCATGGATTTGACTTGTTTGTCTGGCGTGTCCCATGGGTTTGTGATCTGATTGGGATAGCGAGAGTTTGGAGATCGGCTCAACAACCTTGAGCTCTTTGTCTGCTAAGCACCATGTGCAGCAGGCTGTTAAAATAAAGACTAATAAAGAGAAAAACACATAATTCTTAACCTGATTAACGGTCCTTACAGTCTGTACCGCTCCCAAACACTGAGCTCAATTATAATTAAAAAAACAAGCAGCACATTGCTGAGGACTGAAATCCTACAGTAGCAACCTTTCAAATATCACTTAGAAGATTTGGAATTTGTACAGGTTTGAAAAATCAGATAAACAAGTTTATTTAAAGCAGTAGGTTACCCACGGCTCCGCACACGTGCAGATCATGATGTCTGCGTGCTCTCATTACCTACAGAAGGAGTGTGTGGGCAACTTGCTGCCGCTCCTCACGCTGCTCCAATGTTTCAGCAACCCTTGCTTCTGCCTCTCGTATGTGCCGTCGATGTAGACGCATCGCAGTGTGAACAAGGGTTTCAGTAACTATGTGCTCAGCCTGATGTACCCGTGACAACGCCTGTGAAACGCTCACAGAATGGGATAAAAGTTAATGATGAGGAATTGTTTGTGTTATGGAACTACCTGTGCAAACACACAAAGCCACAAACATGCTGTAAATACGGTATATATACTGTATATATACTGTATATACTGTATATATATAAAGGTAGTTTCCAGTACACTTACTGAAGAATAGTCACTATACTTGGACACAGACTGAAAAAAAAAGCTATATGCGCACACACATGGTCACAGTGTTATAGTAAACACTCTAGGGCACACTGTTTACTCAACAGTACATGCGCGCACGGGTGTTCACTATACGAGTGACGCATGTGCACCGAGCCCGAGCATGCGAGTCGATAA